>CM042221.1:5000-102500 GCA_023566465.1 Cottus gobio | reverse complement strand
GGGAACTAACCAATGAGAGGGCCTTAAGCTCCGTGACTGAAAAGTATTTAAACTAACAGCGCGAAACGAAACGGTCTATTTTCCTGACTGTAGAGGCGGCAGCTAACTGGACCAGTCTGTGAATCTACAAGAAGGAGGTGGCCTCGGGTCGAGTAATGTATAACTGTTTTGTCATCATCTTTTATTAAATCTTTTAATTGCACTCATTTGCATACTGAGCATTTCTCCCACGAACTGGCCGGAATAACGAACAGAATCTCTCAGTTGGTGACCCTGACGTGATTCTGTTGCTGTTACGTGTGGAGATAGTAATTTAGACGGACAAACCTGTGGCACATCGGGTTTTCACTGCTCACAAAGAGGCCTCACTAAAAGGTAATGACAAGGACCTGTTAATAACGAACCTTGTTTAGGTAGAACTAGGACATTTAGTTGTGAGCAGGGAAGGCTGGTCTGATGCAGTAAATTGTTACCGTAATAACTGTTAAAGTAAATATATCATTAAGATAGAAGAGGTGATAATCAGTGTACATAACGTACGTTGTATGGATGCTGTTGCACGTGCATGAGTGAAAGCTTTATGTTGAGTGAGAGATTTTATGTGTTTGTGAAGCTCACAGAGGTTTCTTCCACCTGAAGAGGTGTGAATGTGTTCGCAGCGATGAGTAACTACTTAGTTTCTTTATGATAAATACATAAACTGACAGGGCTTTCGTGGTCGCAATCATTATAATACGCGGCAGATGAAAGATTGGAACTGTATTTTAACCAGTTTTGCATAAGTTTTAACAGAACTAAAGTCCACGCGTGGCCTGAGATATAGGACATATCGTCCTATATGGTTCTTTAGTGATTTGGGGTCGATGAGGATTTCAGATTTGTTGCTGTTGAGTTTAAGGAAGTTAGTTTGCAGCCAGATCTTAATATCTGTGACACAGTTTGTAACGGGGGAGGGGTGTTTTAGAGCGAGAACCCAAATGCCGATGCAACGGTAAACATAAATGTATTGGTCCAAAAACAAGGTGAGGTCTCTAAAAGACTGAATCATGGCAGAGATACAAAACGCAAATCAAACAAGACTCAAACAGGGATCAAAACAGACGTACTCACAGGATACACACAGGACAATCCGACACTGGGGCAGGAGACAAACAGGTTAAATACACAGGGAAGGTGCAGGTGTCAGGATCCCTGCCTGACCCATTGTGTGTTTAACTTCTGTTTTCCCCAAGTCTCCTTCGCTCTTGCTTCTGTTTGTTTTGTATGCCAGGTGTTCTGCGTTTGTGTTGTCCCTCCCGCCTCCAGACACCTCCCACGGCCGCATCCCTGATTGGCACACAGCTGCGACCAATCTGGCTCATCACTCATACACTATATCTGCTTTGATAACCCCCAACAACTTTTCGTACTTACTTTTTATTACTAATATATTGTTGAATTTTTCATAGTTCAATTCCAATACTTAACCTTTCAGGTTCAAACATTTAAAAACAAATTAGATAAGGTATATAATTGCATTGAGCAGGGGTTTAGGAGCAGAGCATTTGAATGTCTAGTGTTCAAATGAGGATGGAGTTTGGATGGTAGTCAGGCTGTTTTTTTATGTGTGGCCATCAGGGTGTGGTTTGTCCAGGTAATGATATCCAGTAGGGGTGGTTTGGTTGAGTGTGTACTAGTCCTGATGTTTTTGCCAAGTTTCAGTGACACAGAGGATATCAAGGTTACCCGGTCATTAGCAACAAAACAGCTGCTCTCCACTGGCTTCCTGTAAGATTGTATTTAAAGTCCTTCTTCTTACCTACAAAGCCTTAACTGGTGATGACCATCATATCTGAGGGAGCTTATAGCACCATATTGTCCCACCAGAGAGCTGCGCTCAATGAATGCGGGGCTACTTGTGGTTCGTCGTGAGTGGCAGGAGAGGGATGCCTCCCTCTTAAGCTGCTGTGAGCAGGGACCAGGGTTTGTGGTGGGATAGAGTGGAGCTGACCATGGCTTAATGCTGCGTTAACACCAATGCAAATGTTCGCGTTGCGTTACTCGCCGGACTGGTTGTGGTTATTTGCACCATTCTCTTCATTCGTGCCAGAGAGGAGTGGCTTATCTCTATTGAATAAGTTATAATTTCCATCCACCATGGAAGAAACAACGGTAGCACTTTATAATAAGTATACACTATTTAGCATTAGTAAAGCATGAATAAACACTGAATTCATCATTTGAAAAGCATTATTCAAACATGAATCCTCATTAGTATGCAATTCATTAACACAGTTATAAACACTGTTTCACACAACACGCACATTCCATGCACTTTATCTTATTTTTGATATTTGATATTCTGATATTGTACTGTTCAATTGTAAATACTCATTCATTCTCATTTATTGCACTGTGTTTATTGTTAAATGTGTATTATTAAATGTTAAATGTATGCACCTTCTGCCAGGACAAATTCCTTGAATGTGAAAACAAACATGGCAATACATCAGGGGTGCCCACACTTTTTTGGCTTGCGAGCTACTTTTAAATTGACCTAGTCAAAAAGATCTACATTAATAATGCTAAAAAAGATCTACATTAATAATGCTAAATATCTATCTATATAGATATATATCTATATAGATATATAATAAATAGCATTATTAATGTATAAATATACAGAGTATACTTTATATTTACAATATTGGCGTACCTTGCATAACTGCATAAACCTTTATGACACAATATAATTCTGTACATTTTTGGTCATTACATTTTACTCTGATGACTTGCACTGAATAGAAACAGCCAGGGTTATGCTGCGTTCACACTGAATGCGGCACGTATTATTCGCGAGTAGATTACATGCAAAGTCAATGCACAGACGCGAATGACGCGAATAACTTGGCCGAAAGATTTGCGTAGTGAAAGCCAATCAGCGTTGAGAAGCTCCGCATCATCACAGCCGTCCTGCCGGTGCTGAATCAAACTGCTGCTGGTCCACCTGAAGCAGCGCTGGAAGCAGCCGTCATTCAGACGCTGTTGTGCGGCTACAGATGATATTATGGACACGGGGCGTCTGATGGTCCGACGTTTGAGGGATTTCCACAATAACTATAAAGCAGAACTAGTGGTTAGTTCAATGGTGGATGGCGGAAACGGTACCGCTTTTACGGAGATAAGCCACGGAGATATCCCTGCCCCCTTTCAGCCGCGAGTAAAGCGAATGGCGCAAATTAACCACATAAAGTTGAGTAAACTCACGGGAGTAGCGAAGCGCAAATAATGCATTCAAGCGTCCGACCATGCGGGCGCACCGTCCGTGGTGATGGACATTGATTTACACAAATGCCGTAGGGAGGATTTTTTTATTTTATTTTTTTTTAATGGCATGCGATCTACCCGCACTACCCTGGCGATCGACTGGTCGATCGCGATCGACGTATTGGGCACCCCTGCAATACATGGTTCAGATTCTGATTCTGAAATGTTCTTGCTTAATAAGCTTGGGGTTTCATATTTTATAAATGATGGATTCCCATCTGTAAATTAAGTATTAAGGACTTATAGATGATTACTAAGATAATTTGTAAAGTGTTAGTAAATGATAAAAAAAGCAGCAATTCATGATTAATTCCGGTAGTTCCTACTCATTAGTTAAGTATTAGTTAAGCATGTTCTGTGACCTCATCATGTTGGCTGGCATCATACGCTTCATCTCCTCTGTTCCATTTTTATCTGTTCTCTCACTCGTAGCTCTGCTGGTGGCTGAAGTCCCTGTCTTACTGGAGAGCATTTACACTTTTGTTAGTTTACAGTTTCTTTGTGGATTTCATAATTTCATAGTTTATGCAGAACAAAATACGCACCTTGCGTGTGTGTGAATGGGTGTGAATGGTTGAATGGTATGTAGTGTTAAAATGCTTTGAGTGGTCGGAAGACTAGATAAGTGCTAAACAAATACAAGACCATTCATCAACTTAAAGTAAAATTGAGACAGGTATGAGTACACACAGATGAAGCTCAGTTACAGTAAAAAGAATGCTTGGGATTTATCTTCACCCAAACTGCTAGATTGTACACTTAACACTGTACTGCATGTTAGTGGAAATGTCTCTGAATCAAATTACATTCATTCATGCATACAAATGAAGGATGTGGCAGATATGTTGCACTAGGATCCGGCACTTTTACTGAGCTTCATTTATGCCTGAATTCTGATATTCTGAAGTGCTTCAACACGTGTGACAGTAATGCTCATATTTTGCTGTGCCACCCCTGAGCTGGCAAAGCGCTCCCAAGTTGTCGTTATGCTTCCTGACTCAGGACCTCATGTCACAGGAACACTCACGTTTTTCAGTCAGCTGTCATTCAGTAGCTGGAACAAAGTTCACAAGTTCTTAAACCCTAACCCAATACCAGAGTGTACCTGGCAGAACTTCAATAAATCAAGTCAGGACTGTATAAAAACAGTTGTAGTTTCTAAATGGTTAATGCAATATTTTTGTTATGGCCATTCGCTCAGCTGAGAGGGTGATTGGCTGCAATCTGCCGTCCCTCCAGGACTTGTTTGCTTCAAGGACCCTGAAGGAGAGGAAGATTGTAGCTGATCCCTCTCACCCTGGACACAAACTGTTGGTGTCCCTCCCCTCTGGCAGGAGGCTGCGGTCCATCAGGACCAAGACCTCACGCCACAAAAACAGTTTCTTCCCGTCTGCAGTCGGGCTCATCAACAGAGCCCGGGTCCCCCTACCAGAGCCCGGGCCCCCCTAACGGAGCCCGGGCCCCCCTAACGGAGCCCGGGTCCCCCTAACGGAGCCCGGGTCCCCCACTGACTCTAATGACTGTCACCCTTATACTTAAATACACTCGACACTTTAACATTACACTTGCCACTTTCATAAAAAAGAAGTCACGCACATTCCATGCACTTTACCTTATTTTTGATATTCTTATATGCTACTGTTTTCATTTGTAAATATCCATTAATTCATCCTCATTTATTGCACTCCGTCAACTGTTAAATATGTATTGTTAAATGTTAAATGTATGCACCTTCCCGCCAGGACAAATTCCTTGTATGTGTAAACATATATGGCAATAAATGGTTCTGATTCTGATTCTGATTCTGAATTAAAGCTGAAAGTCTACACTTCACATATTGAGTGCATCATTTAAAATCAAAGAGGAAAATAAGAAAAAATGTGTCACAGTCCAAATACTTATGGCCCTGACTGTATACAGGGAAAGTGATGTCATCCCAACCGTAGCTAAGACTTTACACCACAGAAACTCTGTTGGTCTACATGGAGGCCACATCATGTCTGTTAATGATCTACCAGAAGGTGAAACATGTCATATTTGTCCTTTTACATACAAGTCAGCTAAATCGTAATCTATATTCACACTGACTAGAACTCCTTGACATTCAATAAAAAAACTGTATTTTCAAAATAAATATTTAATACTTACACTAAATACAAAAAAGAGTATTAATATTGTAAAACATTTGTCAGCACCAATAAATATATTAATGTGAAAATATACATGTGGTTGTACAAACTCAAGAAAAAGTGTGTCATTTAAATAGCCTGTCACAGTGAACACATACTCAGGCCTCAAGTTTGAGGGTGGCAGCACAGAAGGTCAGTTCACATGAACAGCAGTGGTACAGCTAGCACTTCTAGAAACACATGTAGGATTCATGAAACAAAATGTGTCACATGTGACAATGAGAAAACATAACTGTTGAGATCTAGCAGCCTCCAGACAAACCGTATCATACAATCAGCAGATGTGAACGCACACCTCCTATTTTAAATAATATACATCATATATGGTGGCACATACCATATCCCTTGCAACTTACTGAACTTTATATCCCATGTTGTCTCTCTAAGGCCTCAGCAATGAGGAAGGTATTTTTCTTATATGGTAACAGTTTAGCGTCAAAGGAAGTGATTGTTTGAAATGTGGCTGTATCCCACTGAACCACACAACAGTGTAATACTTTGGAATGAGGAGGTAATGTTAGAGTCAGAGAGAAAACTGGGCCATTTCACCACCTTCAGACCAGAGCCCTCAGTCTGATTGGACAGTCTTCACTAAATTAGGTCCGAGCTGAGCAGCAGCAACAAGACTCCTTCAGTCCTCCATATGACATGCCTTTGGGCCAACAAGTGCAAAACCATATGTCCCTCGCCTCAGTCCAAAATGAAAAACACCTGTGTTGGCGCATCATTCACGCACGTGTTGGTGGTTGGGGGTTTCTATCGGTCAACCAGCCCACCATGATCCCCCCTCTAGCTGGTGAGAAACACACCTTCAGTTTAAATCAGGAATGTCAAAGCATTGTCTTTCAGTCCTTTTTCACACAAAAAAGGAGTTTACAGTCTTACGTATTCTCCATTCAATCCCCAGACAGTTTGAAACAGTTTAAAAAATGACCTTAACGCTGCATATAAATATCAGAATACTGAGCATATTCTATAAATTAGATGTAGAGTACTAGACAGAGGGATATCTAGTAAGTGCATATACAGATGATTTATGATCAACTACGCTGTTCTGGATGCCTAACTGTTTCTTTGGAACACACACAAAATATATTAAATAAGGGAACTGGAAGGTTGTGGATTTGATCTATGATCAGCATTTCTAGTCACTTCTTGTCTCCGCATGTACCTACAATAATATCACTTTAGACAGCCTGGTCTCAAGAGATTTTGTTAAAGGAACACAATAGCTCGAGATGTAAAAAATAAAGTCTCTGCACAAAAAGAGACAAGTCTGTTTTCCCATGAGGGAAGGGTTACATGAGGGAGGCAGGACCAGGAACCTGCATCCACAGTCACTTCAGGAAACCTTTTAGGTATATTCTTACTCCAATCAGTCCATACTGTGGGGACAAAACTTCACATCATGTCACAAAGGGAAACAGTATTTGGACCTGCCGTTCAGATCAAGTACAACAGTTCCTTCACCTCCGCCTCCTCGTCCTCCCTCTGTCTCCACTAGTCTCTTCTGTCAGAGTTCGGAGATGATAGGGTTTCTGCTGCACTGTTCGTTGAAATTGTGCTCACTAGTTTTTGTTACGAATATATATCTAAGATATGCATATCCACAGCAGACCAGCATCCAGTGAAGTGATACAAAAAATAACTATGAGCAGAAGGCCACAGAAACATTTCCCATTCACACGCCAGTGGCGCGTTCGTTTCGCTCTAAATAGTGTTTTTATATGTAGCAGCAATACACATTGTCGATGTACTTTTAGTATATGTACATATATAATTAGGCAAAAACAGACTGTGGCAAGATCCGCGTCAAGAATGTTCTGTCTTGCGTTGTCATTTCGTATCCATGCAGGGAATGCATTCTCAAAGTTCTCTTCAAAGTGCTGTGCCAAGAAAGAATTCCTTCATAACAGTGTTGCAGGTCTCATCTCCTCGGTTTATCACATCTGTGGAAGACAAGATGAGAATCTGGTTAAGTGACGAGCAGCAAACTGGTTTTGTACAGCCTCATCTCACAGAATATGATGAGCCAATGTCTCACACAGAACTTCTCCATGAAAATAAAGGGACTATTCAGAGACAGGGGCAGACAGGAAGTAGTGATCCGATCAGTTTCAACCTCCTTGTACTTTCTCTGCTGTATACAAAATGTTCTCTGAAATGTTCTCTGATATTGAGTAAAACACTTGATTTAACCTTCAAGTAAATCAAGTTATCATGTACTTTGTCTCAGGGTTCAGGAGGAGGGTTCTATATGGGACTGGGGCTCCCCTGAAGCGAGCGGTGGGGGTGAACAGGCCCCATACCATACCCTTAGGTCCCCTCCCCTCCTTCTCCTGAAGTGTGTGGCTCTCTGAATGGCTCCCTCGGGGTCAGGAAAAAAACATCTTCACAGCCAGTGCCTCAGTCTCAGAGCAAAAAGAACATGTTGAGAGGTCTCCACCTTGTTAAATAGCTATGTGCTGCAGACAGACCACTTTAACTCCTTTCATCAGAACTCCATCGTCTCAAAATAACCAGCAGGTCTGTAACAAAGCAGGGTGATATTCTCCTCCCTCACAGGTATATCGATATATTATTACTAGCATATGAAAACGTTTATTTTCTCTGCTCACGTTTTGGTTGTATAATATTGTATAATACAGATACCCATCTCTGAGATTTCTGCCTTCACCTTCATACAATACAGTTCAATGACACGAAACATGGGGCGCTATGGGTGTGTGACATGCAACAAAGGTCCCTGGCCATAGTGTTCAAGTGTTGAGTTATAAACACCTAAATATATAATCTGCTTAATACTGAGGAAAGAATGCCAATGAAAAGTGCTCAAGTGCTCAAGTCTGTGGATTGTTAAGAGTCATGGTAAAAACTATTTATGCATCAAGATGTTGCCATAATTGTTCAATGTTTTTAAAATCCAAAAGGAAACTGCATTCTGCTTCATTGTATTAGGGTGGCAGTAAATGGATAATTGGAAACATGGACAATTAAGACTTTCTTTTGTCAACCAGCTAAAACAAGGTCACTTATTTAACTGAGAACATTTTTCTTACTTCGCCAAAAACATAATTGAGATACAAATTATTCTACCACAATTATTTCTAGTTCTGAATAAAGGCTGCTGGTTGCTTCATCCATACTGACTAATATGGGATGTTTGAGTCTTTCTGCAGATGTTTGAAGTAACATCATGCCAAAATCTAAAACATTCAGGCTGGACATTCAGTGGTAATATCAAAACATCTGATGTGAATATAAGAGACAGTGTGAACACAGAAAAGCACCAAAACATAAACACAACACCAAAAGCAGGAAGAGGCATGCATTTCTCAGCAGGAAACAATCTTTGCTGGATGCACAGCGATGGAAAGATAGGAAAAAACCTTGTTTATTGTGTATGTATGGTAAACAAACCTGCAAGTTCTTTCGTTTAACTCAAGTTGCCTGGACTTGCAGTCTAATTGTGTGAATTTGCAGGAACATTTACAGGTGAGAGGGTCCTGCACAAACAAGCGCTTCCTTCTCTCTGAGCAAGGCACACAGCGGCTGCAAGGGAAGCAAAAAGGGAGAGAGAGACAGATCTAAGCTATAGAGCGAATTCTGCAGAAAGGGCAGACACAGACACTCATGCAACCCCCCCCCCCCTCCACACACACACACACACACACACACACACACACACACACACATTTGATATGTAATAATAATAATCAGAGCTCCAGACACAGGGCCACACACACATTATGTGGAGAATCATGTGGGGGTAGCCTTAATGGAGCCAAAGCCAACACTTCAGTCCCTACGGGGCAGGCGACTATAAGAAGAAGAAAAAAAAAAGTAACTGATGTAACTGATCTTGCTCTGCACAACACACCCAAACCGTAGGATCAATTCCGTATCCCCTTCCAGAGCTCCTGTATAAAAGCAGAGGTTATCTGTGAAGCTCTCAAGGCTAAACATAACAAATGTAGATGTTGTGGCCATCTATTATCAGAATCAAAGGGAAGAATGGCAACACACAGAAAAAAAGAAGCAGCTATCAGGCCATAAAGAAAAAAAGGTGCACTGCCACAGATGTGGAGTGGAATGTTGCTGCAGACGCAGGTCGTACCATGCTAATGCCACATACTGCCCAATTGGGCCAGGCCTTAATGATAATGCTGCTGTCACAGCAAACAGGAGGAGGCAGGAGAAAGAGAGGAGACACCTGAGCATATGCAGGGTTCAATCAAAGCCAAACAGGCAGTAGTCAACCAACAACATTGGGTCTGCCTGACTGTATCAGAGTGTGTCTGAGTCCCACTACACTCTGCCACAGAGTGACCTATGTTCACAGTTCATCAGTTCAGCTCCGCATCATCTCTCCTCCACCAAGCCGTCAGGATTTAACCTGCACTCTCGTAAATTTGACAAGCTGACCCACTGCTGAGGAGACGCACACTAATCACATGCATGCACATCTCAAACACACACAGCCCTATGTCAACTGTGACAATGAGCAAGTTCCTTCAATCAACGAAGATTCCGCGGCTCGTCCCTGAGTTCATCCTCTTTTTACACCACAAAAAATAAACAAGGTTTACTGCATGACACCTGTTGCTATGATTAGACTGGGGAAGTAGCTGGGGGCCAAAGGTCAGATTTGTGCAACTGCAGTCAGAGTGCAGACAGCAGTGGGTGGTCACCTACGCTGTTATGGCCGCACCATAAAGTACTAAACCCGCTCCCATAAAAATAGCTCGCTCAAAGTGTAAAGATAGGACTGGAAGCCCCGACGCTCTACCTCCACCATCTATAGCAAACAGGACTTCCTTGGCTATGGCAGCATGATAAACTCGCTCACTTTCTGTTAAACTGAAATATATTCTTTGTAAGTCTGTGCACAAACAAGTTGTTTTTCATTTGGTACTGATCACAACATGTTCCTAACACTGAACATTTGTCTTCTCCAAATTTTTTCTAAATCTTATTTTCTTTTTCTTTGATCAGATTTGCCATTCAACTTTAATGGGGCTTCTCAGTTCCCCCCCATGTTTAGACAACATGCCATTTGAGTCCTTTGCAGTTTTGGTATTGTTTTGGTAGGAAAACCATCTAACCAACCTAATGTCTAAATTAAATGACAATCACTGCTGCATCACTGTCTCAACACCTTCTTTATGTAAAGCTGAAGCTAAGTGCATTTTAACATCCCGCTCTGCTCCAGAACAACCAGCCATCAAACTTTCACATTTTTCGCGCTTTTCTAGTGGTCCCACCATTCCGATTAGTGGACAACCCAAATTCTCTCTTGAACCATAGCCCTATTGACCAACAGAGAAAAATACAATACCTACTTACTATTGTTTCTTTGCTTGAACATCTGGCTTTAGTCTGAAATGAAAATGAGGAAGATAGTTTAGTTTTTGCTTTGATTGCAACACTGTCACTGTGTGTGAGGGCTACAGTCTCTTACCTGCAATCACACTTTTGATGCTCCGTGAAACTTAAGTGAATAGTGTGCTGCGTTACCAGTGGTCTAAACCGCATCACCTTGAGAAGAAACAGAGAACATAAGAAGGCAAGGTTCAAATCCAAACAACATCAGGCTACAGTCTCACTCTCCGTCCCTCTGCTTATGCAGCAGCGACAAGGCTGTCAACACAGTGTGTCCATGGAGACAACATGCCTGACATGCTTCCTTCATGTTCTGCATCGGTGAGTGGAGTTAGCTCAGTTGCTACAATGTGACCGAGCTATGGAAGTTCAGTCATGTGATAAATAGATCACGTGATGACAACTGAGTCATCTTCTTTACAACAAGGCAAAGTCCATCTGCTGATGAAGACCATGAGATGCAGTTGAGAGGGGACATTGTGTTCAGATTATTTTGTCAAACTACTACTTCTGTATCAAGAAGTAGAAATAACTTAACTTATTTAGTAAATGAGCTTGAATAAATATGGAATGTACACAGACAGTATCACAGACAGACAGTATTGATGGAGTTGTGTTGCAGGTGATGTCCCATAGTTATCTATGGATGAGTAAGGTGTCTATTTTAAGTTCAGGAGGGAGAAAAGGAAATTGGAGTTGACCCTGTGCTCACCTGCAACGTGACATTGCGGGTTTCCGTGGGAATACACTCCATGGCTTCGTCATTGCAGCAGCCTCCACAGCGGTTGAGCACGACGCAGGAAGGAACGTAGGTGTGTTCAGTGTCCTCCGGATACTCCTGGAAGATGTCCACCAGCACATCCCTGGGCTGACACATACTCTTGGTGATGACATCTGGGAGAAGAATGACTGAAAAAAGACAAGAAGATTGATTATTTTTTCATCATACTCACTGTCATTATATTTACTTGATAGTGAATAAGTGAATAGAAAAGCTTTATGTAATAATGAATACAAATCAAAATCACATATCTGTCTAAGCAGCAACAATGACACCTGTTTTTGCTGCTGATAATGTGAACAGTGTTGCTGGAGAAAGTAAAGGATCCTGCGTCAAACTGGCATGGATGAAAACAGCCTACCAACCATTTGTTGGAAATGGACATGACATGTTATACGATGCTCTAGTAAACTCCCAGTAATGTGTGCAGAAGTAGAAAAAGTGATATTCCAAAAGGAATAGACTACTCTGGCTGTATGGCCATGTGACAGATGAGTAACACAATAGACAATAGTGATTGGGTCTGATTAAAATAAAGCAGCTGTACAGAAATATGCCATCTTCAATGAGACACTACACATCATATGAATTGGAATAAAATTATATAAACTGCAGGTGGATTGATGATATATTACCATCATTAATTTTGACTTCCAATATGCAAAATTGAATATGACAGACAAGCATCATATAATATTTGTATATGAAGAACAGGATGTTTGATATCAGTGTTAGATAGAGACTTATACCAACTGAGTGACCTGGTAGCCCTCTGTATTTCCATTCCCTGTGCAGCCCAGAATAATACATCCCAGAGTCCATCACACTCGCACCCAGCGACCCTCGATAACTCCTGACCTCTGGTGTGTCAGAGCAGCCGTGACCTCGGGCGCTGTGGCGCCAGGGTTCAACTCTGAAACGAGACCTGGGGAAGCCCACCCCTGTGCAAGTTCTGCCTCTGGACTCATGCTGTCAGTGGACTGTGTGAGCTATATGATGCTGTGTTCAAATGATATACACAGAAGTGTTTTAAACAGAATGTCTATCGTACTGTTTCCTGGAGGTCCCATCACATTAGTTGAGGCATGGTGAGGCAAGTTGCCTTTACAGACTGTATAGTCTAATCCTCTCATCACAATGAGACAGATATAATAATAATAATAATAATAATAACATATTGGTTGGTTGTGGTCAGAGGGAACCTCACTTAAAGGACCACATGTGACAGTTGCAGCACCAAAGATATTACTCAGCTCTTTAGAGAGACCGTGTCAACAGAGAGCAGCAACAAATGGAGCTTAAGCGGTAGTTCAGGAAGGAAGGCTTTCTTGACACCACGGGTCATTCATAAATGTTTCAGTCTTTTCTCCCAGCGATCACACTATCAGCTGATCTGGGGGGCGTCCACTTTTAAGCAATCAACCAGATGCGGTGCTGTGTCTCTAAGCCAATCATATCGTTGCTGTCAAACTTTAAAGGGGTTCTCTGCTCTGCTGTCCTCAGTTGTCATTCAAACCAATGCGACCCTCCTCCCCCCCAGTCGCCTCCAGTCAGCAGGCAGTCATGCTCCTCATTCATCATCAGGTTGCAGCAACTCTCTTCTTCACCACCACCAGTGTCTGGACTCCAGGGGGATTCTGCCGGGTCAGAACTCGGCGTCGTTGCCTCTTGTTGATCCTGGTTCAGGATAGAGTCTGATCGCCAAAGACTTTGCACTATTCCATTGTTGCACTATTACCATTGTAATAAATATTTTGTTTAATTCGGAACTAGTCTCTCCTGATTGAAATACATATGAGCAGCCACAAAAGCAGGCATGAACAGTTGGAACAGACATCAGCAACTACAACATACATGAGCAGCTATAACAACAGGCTTGAGCAGTAACAACAGCAGCTTCAACAGCTTCTTCCTTCTCACTAAGGATACGGGTGTTTCTTATTGTTAACAAATCTCAAACCAGAAGCTGAGGCATGACAAATGAGCAAATTCATAATGAACATTATGAGATGTAGTTGAAAGCTCTATAAAGAAGAATGTTCACACACTATTCTGCTTCCCCAAATCCTCACAAATAATGTGTGAGTAGCTGTTAAAGATTTACATCTTCAGAGTAGAGACCTCAGATAGTGGTGAGACTACAGACACACTGTAGGCTTTGATCTTTTTGGATGATGTGTTGTTGAAAAAAATGTGAATCTTGATGTCAGCTGAGGTGAACTTAACAAGTCATATGAACAACTGCTCGGAGCGCAGGAGTTATGTCACAAAGCATCTACGACTGTGTGAAGGTCTGCAGCATGCCAATGGCAGACTTCCTGCTCCTTCACAAACACAAACAGCAGCCACACAACCTGCCCACTGATGCTGTTTAAGGTGACTCATGTGTCTCCAGCCAACAGGTCCAATCTTGGCACAGCATGTCTCTGTCAAACAAACAGGAGTATGGCATTGAACCAAGGCTGACTGTCTGTTCATGTAATGACTGTATTCTTCCAACCACAACAGAAACACAACAAACGTAACACTGCAAATTATTGTGGAGGCACTGTCTGATTTCTGCATTTTCTCCCACAAATTTGCCCTACTTTTATGACAACTCCAAAGTCGAGATTCAGACCTTTCACCACTGGGAACTGGTCTGCAAACAGAGGAAAGGAAGAAGTTTGTAACAGACAGAAAACTTACCCTCATTTGTACTCTTCTCCACTCCCTTGTTAATGCTGGCAGTCTGGAAGAGATACACATCAGACCAGGTGATAAATATGAAACATTTTTCATCTATAAAAATGTGTTTTACAACGTAGTACATGGAAGTGTTTTTATCTGAGCCCAATAGGCTACATCAAAAGAAGCCATATCAGTAGACTGATGCAATTCATACTTATGAAGATGGATATCACATTGTTGTAAAGTACTTACTCTCCGATCTGTCTCTGCCTGTTAACAAGTGCAGTCCGAGGCATCAGCCCTGTCAAGTTACAAACGCGCAACTGAGGAGCAAGGCTAAGTTACCTCCGAAATAAAAGCGTAGCAGCTTGTCACAAAAGGAAATTTGTAATTTGAAAAGTAGTGTACTGGTTTTAATGCCATGAGTCTATCCCAGGGGTATTCAACCAACATTCTGCGAGGTCCAGTTTCCTCATGCAAAGGTCCAGAACATCACAATAATGTAAAATTTGTGCTATGATTTTGTGCCATGTGTATTGAAGTAGCCAACAGTTGTATTAACGTCTATATGTAGTCAACAACTGACTGTTAAATAAATAAAGTTCAATTAATTAACATCTAAACAATATTTAATATTACAGATTTCCTTGAATAATTATAAATAATACATACTCTAATAATACATACATTATCATCTCTTATTTCAAGGCAAATAAAGGCTGGATTTAAAACAGAAAGCTTTTGAAAAACGTGACTATATAAATTAAATGAATAAATTAAATAAATCATGTTAGAAAGATTAATTTAACTGAATTGTCATGCAGCTTCAAATTCAGTTTATTCGGGCATCTAGTGATGTCAATCCAAAGAGCCAAGATATTATATCCTTGTTTTCTAAAAAGAGAAATGTGTGTGCATGGACTTCATCTGTGGTTATTAACCCACTTGTTTCAGCTCATTTCTCGACTGTTAACATTATTGTTGGTCAGTTAATTCATGTGTTAGGATTCTGATCATATTAATTCATGTGTTAGGGTTCTGATCATATTAATTCATGTGTTAGGGTTCTGATCATATTAATTCATGTGTTAGGGTTCTGATCATATTAATTCATGTGTTAGGGTTCTGATCATATTAATTCATGTGTTAGGGTTCTGATCATATTAATTCATGTGTTAGGATTCTGATCATATTAATTCATGTGTTAGGGTTCTGATCATATTAATTCATGTGTTAGGGTTCTGATCATATTAATTCATGTGTTAGGGTTCTGATCATATTAATTCATGTGTTAGGGTTCTGATCATATTAATTCATGTGTTAGGGTTCTGATCATATTAATTCATGTGTTAGGGTTCTGATCATATTATTGTGTTAGGGTTCTGATCATATTAATTCATGTGTTAGGGTTCTGATCATATTAATTCATGTGTTAGGGTTCTGATCATATTAATGTGTTAGGGTTCTGATCATATTAATTCATGTGTTAGGGTTCTGATCATATTAATTCATGTGTTAGGGTTCTGATCATATTAATTCATGTGTTAGGGTTCTGATCATATTATTGTGTTAGGGTTCTGATCATATTAATTCATGTGTTAGGGTTCTGATCATATTAATTCATGTGTTAGGGTTCTGATCATATTAATTCATGTTAGGGTTCTGATCATATTATTGTGTTAGGGTTCTGATCATATTAATTCATGTGTTAGGGTTCTGATCATATTAATTCATGTGTTAGGGTTCTGATCATATTAATTCATGTGTTAGGGTTCTGATCATATTAATCCATGTGTTAGGGTTCTGATCATATTAATTCATGTGTTAGGATTCTGATCATATTAATTCACGTGTTAGGGTTCTGATCATATTAATTCATGTGTTAGGGTTCTGGTCATATTAATTCATGTGTTAGGGTTCTGATCATATTAATTCATGTGTTAGGGTTCTGATCATATTAATTCATGTGTTAGGGTTCTGATCATATTAATTAATGTGTTAGGGTTCTGATCATATTAATTCATGTGTTAGGGTTCTGGTCATATTAATTCATGTGTTAGGGTTCTGATCATATTAATTCATGTGTTAGGGTTCTGGTCATATTAATTCATGTGTTAGGGTTCTGATCATATTAATTCATGTGTTAGGGTTCTGATCATATTAATTCATGTGTTAGGGTTCTGATCATATTAATTCATGTGTTAGGGTTCTGATCATATTATTGTGTTAGGGTTCTGATCATATTAATTCATGTGTTAGGGTTCTGATCATATTAATTCATGTGTTAGGGTTAAGATCATATTATTGTGTTAGGGTTCTGATCATATTAATTCATGTGTTAGGGTTCTGATCATATTAATTCATGTGTTCTTATCATATTGGGCTCTTAGGTTTATTTTTCTGGGCCTTAATCTCTGATGTGAGTCGGTCTCTTTGCTCTAAAGATCTGAGCTTTGTCTCGTGATGTCTTCACATCGCTGCTTTTAATGTCACTGAACATGAGACATACCGCTCTTGAACTGGTTGTGGGAATAACAAACATATAAGTCTGTCCATTGTTCAAGGCTCTGGTTTAGATGTCCACATTTCTCTTTTGGAGCACCAAGTGAAGTAACTTCTGACTCACGTACTTCAAACTATCAGGTCTCTCCTGTCGCTCCCGTGTGTGTGAACGTTTTACTCGATTCGAGGGCGGGGCTTAACACAATACACACATGTGATTGGTCGAGTAGGATCAAGTGACAGGCTTTTTAAGGCGTGTGATTGGTCAGAGTGTTTCCTGGACCGCTGAACGAGAGCCGTAAAGGCAGGAAAAGCTGCACCAGTGAAATAAAATCGATCCATCAACAGTTAATAATTCGGTAATAATAATTGGTTTTCGGTCCAGGGTCCAGAGACAACGGCGTCTGGGTCCGGACTCGGACCGTCTATACGTTCAAACCGTTAAAACTGGTGGACCTCGGTTAAAAATCAAAAAGCAAAGATTCTGCACACTTTTCCATGAACTTTCTTTACAGGTAAAAAGAGAGTCTCTTCAAAAATCTTCAAACTGCTTGGCTGAGTTTTATTTTGAAAGGAGTAACAGGAACCGGTCTTTGTTTTAATTGTAAAATGATGACGTAAAGAACCGGCATCTCTGGCAGACCTCCCGTTCACCTTATGTGGCTGCTGTAACCGGCAGAGATATTGCGTGAGAAAGCGGATCGGCCTGTGTGGGAACGAGATGGGCATCCTGCGGGGCGCCTGCACAGCCGGAACCGGGTCTCAACTCCCACACATATCAAAATTGTTCTGGGAATCTGGGACTAAACCCTCCGGCTGAATGCTCAGAGGACTGACTGTACTGATAGAGTTAAAACTACAGGCAGACCTCCATTCAGAAATGTCCCGGTGGAATGCACATCGTGTCATTAGTATTCCCTTTCGGCATTAATGTAATCCAGCAAGCAGCATTCATTTAACAACGTTATGACGTATTCCCACCGTCATTTTTGCACTTTATTGAGCCGTAGCCTGCCAGGAGGCTTTAGTTCGATTCTACTAAGTAGTGAACTACTTTGTGGTGAACAAAAACATGCCGAAATGAAATGATTGTCCATGACAGTCATGACAGGTACTTCATCAAGCGTGTCTCTTTTCACTTTGGCTATTAAACATATCAGATATGAACAGTCTGCTTTGCAAAAAAATAATAAAATAAGGGCATGTATTAAGGTTTCACCAAAAAAGTGAGATATAAACAGAAAGATACACAATATATTTATGAATAGGCTACATTCCAGTTATTATAATTGGCACACAGCAGTAAAAAATCTGTTGAGCTTTAAAGGGACGTGTGACGGGAACAGGTGTCCCTGTCTGATAATTTAATAATACATATGAATAATAAGACTTAACAAATAAAGTCCGAGACTCACCTTTACAGTGGATAGGTGAAGAACTGTGGCCAAAAGGATGTATACCAAACTGACAACAAAGTTCATGGTTGTAATTCCGCGCGATGAGTGTTGAAATCTCTGCGGTCGAACAAAACAACACTCACACAGTCAAAAATGAAAAATATGTATTTTTAAAAACCGCAGCTATAGCAAAGTCAAATCCATATTTTCCACGGGCATGTGGTACTTCTGCTGGAAACCTTACCATCCAACAAGCCGCGCTCGTCCACAAACAAAGACACGATGAAAGGTTCTGGAGCCAGGACCTCAGGAACAGAGCGATCTTTCAAAAAGCACTGTAATAATGTTGAGTGTGGAATCGGGAAGAGGGGGCTGTCTTTCTTCACACTTATTAATCCCACAACATTACGCTGTGTATGTGTGCCACTTTCTGCCGATAAAAAGTCATCTCCCTTCTAGTGGTTCTTATTTACGGTCCGCCCCTGTCTGTTCCGCGGCTTCTCTTCTCTCTAAGATCTTTGGGGAGCATCCATGTATATGGAGGCGGGGCGGCTGTGAGGAACCAATCGCAGAGAGGGGTGAGCGTTGATCTGGATCTGCTGTTCACACACACACACACACACACACACACACACACACACACACACACACACACACACACACACACACACACACACACACACACACACTCTCACACACACACACACACACACTCACACACACACACAAACAAACTTCCCAGCGGTGAGGCTTCCACAAGCCTTCTATCATTAGGGTCGAGCGACTGACGAAGTCAGTCCAGCAAGGACTATGTAATGTAATTATTATTATTATTATTATTATTTATGATTCTTATTTTTGCACATTGGGCACATTTTTGGGGTACTTGTCATACACGAAAACTCACCAAATTTGGCATGCCTGTCAGGCTTGGCGAAAATAGAAATCCGACATAGACGTCACATTTGTAATGAAGAAAATGGCTCTCTAGCGCCCCCTAGAAGTTGGCCTGGCGACGCCCCTCGCCCAGATTGTCCGATTGACTTGAAAAAATTCACACATGTCCATCTTCACCTCCTCTACAAAAAAGCCTCTCAGACCCTTGAGCTCCGCCTACTTAGATTTTCTGCCATTTTGAATTTTGTGAAAAACTACTTTTTTTGTGGTTTTCTCCTACACGCTTGATTCATTCCAAACTCGCCGTGCAACATTATTGGTGTTGTATAGTCTTAACTGAAGTGAAAGCTTTCTGATATCTCATTGCGTTTAGGAGATAAGTACCAATAAACATCTTAAGGGCGTGTCTTGTTTTGCAATGTTCATAACTTTAAAACTATTTGTCCTAAAACCTTTCAGATTATCAGCATTTGTGCACATTGCATCCCTTAACACGCAATAAATCTCTTCTTAGCTAAAGAAGGCCGTGACCTGCTACTCTTAGCTAAAGAAGGTGTAACCCTCTGGGAAAACCAGTTGTTACCAAAACATTTATTTATAGTATTATTTATATTTCCTCCTTACTGAAAATTCCTTTTATTTAATTAACAATTCCGTTTTATTTATTCTGTATTTAATTTATTATTATTAAGCAATTTCCTTTTTGCTCAGGAAGTGTTCTACCTGTCAAAAAAACTTGACAAGTGGGCCTATTGGTTCAAGGTGAAATAACTGCATGTTATTGGTGTAAAACGGTCTAAGTCCCGCCTCCTCATTCGCGTTAGAGAGATGCAGTCGAGTGTGAAGACCGACGGAGCCTGATGAGAAGCGGAGAAGTTGGAATTACGGAGCAATATTACTGCTACTGGTACTTGATATAATACTGAACAAAGAAGTTAGAGTATGTTTGAGCCCATACGAAGTTTGTCAACTACTGAGGGGACCTGGAGAGCAGCTTAGAGCACCGTTTATTCTTTCTTTTCCCGGTGAGTTACACATGCTAAATTAGCGCCACACGTGGCACAGTAGCGAAATGCTATATGACTTAGCATAGCCTCGTGGTGTTTTTGCCATTGAGTGTACTGTAATATGTTTTATATTTCTTTAGTTATAGAGACAAAAGGGGACAATTGTGTGTGTGTGTACTACGAGTATGTTATGTTAGTGAAAGATTCTGCTCGTTATCCCGGTCAGTCCGTGGGAGAAATGCTCAGATATTCAAATTTACGTAATTAAAAGATTTAATAAAAGATGATGACAAAACAGTTATACATTACTCGATTCGAGGCCTTCCTCCTTTCTGCAAATTCACAGACTGTAAACAGTTAGCTGTCGCATCACGTCCAGGAAAAAGAGGCCGTACATCCCGCTTTATTAGTTTAAATACTCTCATTCACGGAGCTTAAGGCCCTCTCATTGGTTAGTTATTCTTCTCGATTGTCCATAGGTCCATTTGCTTCGGGAAAGGCGGAGGCTCTACAACCTCCAGAGACAAAGGAATAGTCCATCTTCCAAGTATCCATGCGCGCGTCCTTCCGGTCCTCCAAGTATCCATGCGCGCGTCCTTCCGGTCCTAAATGTCTGTGTCTCACTCCACCTTCCCCCAGCAACACATGAAGGAACCATTTCTTCTTAAAGAAACAGTCCCACATTCCTAACTCCTATAGAATCATTATATAAGAACCCATTCACACCTAAACATTAAACAATATGACATACAGTGACTTTCTTAATACATACAATTACATATCCTTCATAATGCCCTTCATTATTTATCATATCCTTCTTATGCATTGTAATGTACACTTAAACAATCCTTTATTACACATGTACAGGTAATTTCAAGCTCACTAATCTATTAGAACTTAACAATTCCCTCTCTTGATGCTATTTCATAGTATCAACACAAACGTAATAACTCTTTATTGTCATCCACAGTGCAAACATCATAATACATTTCATACATCATCAACAGTGAAAAACATCAACAGTGAAAAAAAACTTCTCTCCCTCTCTTGACAGTGTAATATATGCTGTCACAAAAATATAATATGTATCAGTGTGGTTCTATTCATCACACAGGTAAAAATCTTAAAATCTGGAACTGTAATGACTATGTCTGCTTATCTGTGTGCGTCTGTGTGTCACTATATGTTCTTATGTGTGTTGGTGGGTGTCTCTCTACGTGCGTGTTGTGTAAGCCCTGTTACATCCTGTTCCTCTCCGCATCACACTGGCTCCATCAACTCCAACTGCTTGCTTCAACTCCTCATCTCCTCGATCTGACTCCATCTCTCCTTCATTTTCCAGCAGACTCCATTCTCCAGTTATCTCGAAAAAGATCAGAAAAACAGGTCTAAACACTGCATCCTATCATTTAGTTTGACAACTGGGTATTGTTATTTTATTAAAATTATATGATACTCCTTCATACTACCCGTCACCCTGGGTTGTAGCGCTCTTCTTCCCGTCAGCGCTCCGATGTGACACTTGGAGTCTCTGGTCTGATGTTGCGGTCTCTTCTTTCAACAGAAGCATGGTGGAGGTTGATGATGGGGTGGTGAATGTAGCTGTGAAGGAAAGTTAGAACATACAGGGAGGCCTCCGGACTGGCTCTCATTTTACTTCCGCCATGTCATAATACTCCGGCGGTGAGGCTGAACAGAGCAACTCTCCATCCATGTTTTCCTCATCCACTTGTACTTCTGGACCCATCAACGGCAGCATCAACTGTTGGTCCTCTCTGGTCAGGGCTACAGAAATCAAATGGGTTATTAAAGTTCTCAGGCATGGGATACAACAACATCCACAGAGTATCAAAATCACTACCATAATACCTACTGCAGTAATTACTGAGAGTATAAACGATTTATACTTACCAAACCACTTTTCCATGAATCCTGTGAACTCATTCTCCACTCCGGAGTTCTCAGCCAATTCTTTGCTAAGTGAGGTAAGTCCTGCTAATGCCCTGGACACTGAACCATCTGGGGCGGTATTATTTGGAATAAACGTGCAACACATTAACCCAAACATTTTACATACCCCACCCTTCTCAGCAAGCAACATGTCCAGAGCCATTCTATTTTGGTAGGTCATAAGGGACGTTTTGTCCAACTGCTCTGTGATGCCTTTAATTGCATCCCTGCTGTAATTGACAAATCTTTGCTGATTATAATAAATGTAATTGATCCAGTGTACGAACCCTCTCTATGTCTATTGTGAACATAGCATCCTGAGTTCCAAATGTACTTTTAACTTTTCTTTGCTGCTGTACCTCCCACCAAATGAAAGGAAGCATTATTACGCTTAATAAGAATACTGCCCCTAAGCAGTATTGTGTAGCTGTGAATTCTTTTTTCTTACTGATTCTGCATTTCTCTGAGTCTTCCATTTCTACTCAGAATCTCCTTCCGGCTCAGTCACACCTTCAGCTGTTGGTTCTGCTGCTTTGGCAGGTGGATCTGCAGGCAAACAATGGGTTAGATGATGCCACTTGATCTTATTGTGTCCTCTTACCTGGAGAGCATATGAAGTCTTTGCAACGACTTCAAATGGCCCAATCCACCTAGGTTCAGTCCACTTCCGCCTGTGCACCTTTAGTCTAACCTAATCACCTGGACCTACTGATGGCACGTTCCCATCAGCTGGCACTTTCTGAGCTCTTGCAACCTGTCGAGAGAGAACTTTGATCTGGTCAGACAACTTCCCAAAATATTCTGTTTCTTCTACTTGGAATATGTCTAACACAGGACTCTCTCCCAACTCTCTTCCTGGGCTGGGCATCGGTCTTCCTGTCAATAGCTCATGGGGAGAAAGAAAGGTTTTCCCCGCTTTTGAGGATCTCATTGACATTAATGCCAAAGGAAGCGCGTCTAGCCAGGTCAACTTGGTACCATGGCATATTTTAGCTATCTTAGATTTAATTGTTCGATTAGCTCTCTCGACTATCCCCTGTGACTGTGGGTGATAGACTGCTCCGTGTGCGTGTGTGATACCTAAGTATCTTTCTACTTCTTGTAAGTGTTTGTTTGCAAAATGTGTGCCATTGTCAGACCTGATTCAGCGATTTTTCCTTGAGTAATTTTCCGGGCTGCCAAATGTCTTGTGGCGTCGTTCAATCAAGTCATTTGCTGTAGCTCAACACTGGTCTCCTCCCTCCTTTTTCTGAAACAATACTGTGGATATCATCCCATTTGATTCAGAAACATCCAGGTGGAAGGGTTTGGAATAATCAGGTGCAGAGAGCTTGGATGCTTGACCAAGTTCTTATTTTGGGGAAAATTGATAGTGTCACACTGAATCTTGATTTGGCTTCAGGGTAAGCACCACATTGTGTTGAGTGGTGTGCCCTACATCATCTCCTCCTTTTGACCAGATCTGGGGCGGCTCTTTTTACTTTCTTCTATTTTTTCTAACGGGCTTGAAACAATCTCTAGCCCAATGTCCAAATTTTCCACAATTATGACAGCTGGACTTTCTGCTCACTTGTCTCTCTCTCTGCCAACGAGGTCGGTCTTCTTCCTCTTTTCTTTGTTGTTCCATTTCTCTGTCTCGATCTCTGTCTTCTTGTTCCTTCTTGGCTTGCTCCAGAGCGTTGGTCACAGATTCTTGGATGAGATGTGCGATATCCTCCATAACCACTATATGTTTTCTTGCCGTTGAGCCATTCACAACTTCAGCATCCTTTTCCGCTAGCTGCATTCTTAGCAATCTCAGTGACAGTCCGTCTTTTCTTTCTTTCTCCTCTTTCACGGGTACTTCCACCAGAGGGGTGTTTTCTGGACTTATCCTGGTGTTGCTTGCTTCCACTAGTGCTATACCATGGAGCAGCTTTCTTGCCTCTACGATGGTTTCCTTCTGTTTCTTCCTTGCTGCGTTGTTTCTTAGCTCGAGCACTTTCATCAGTGTTCTCCTTTGTTCCTTAGTGGGCCCCTCCTGGGTTGTTACATCTAGTAAACCCTCAGCATACCACTCCTGGATGTGCTTCCTCAGCCTCCTGTCGGCTTTTCGTTGTTCTTCTGGGATTGTCATATTTAGGGCAGCATCACAGGCTGCATCAACCCATGACAGTGGGGTCTCCGTATTATTTGGCTCTGACATCCTGAGAGAATTAGGTACTGACTTTGGCTTATATAAGGAAATGTAAATGTAGAAATTAAATAATAAACAATATGTGTCTAACGTGCAAATGTGGTGCAAATGGGAAAAATACAATTTGTTAGGTTTTTGGGGGAAAAGTTTCACTATTATTGAGCTGGTCGAGAAAAACCCACACTGCAATTAAAGAAACAATTTAAAATCCAAACACTGCAATTCAACAAACAATTTAAAATCCAAACACTGCAATTGTATACACAATCCGAAATCAACCACACTGCAATTGCATTCAAACACAAAAATATTCACACTGCAATTCAACACCCATACAGCAATTGGATCACAATCCAAAAACAATCACACTTGAATCGAATAGCTATTGGATAGGTACGATGTATTTATAAAAACTACAATTCTGTTAAAAAATTTAAAATTATTAAATTACCAAAATGTTATTAATATAACTATCATTAATGTGTAAAATGTTTTATCTATCTCCTCTATCTCTGCTATCACTATTGTCATGTGAGACTAAGTGTGTGTCAACTGTGTGAAACTAATTAACTGTCAGTTCTATTATTGTAGTACCCTATCTAACCTCAGTAGTCTAACCGCTGTAGTACCCTAGCTTTACCACACGATGGTGCTATTTTATTATACCATGTAGTACTCTACCTGCCCGCTGGGGTATTAGTCCTCCAACCACCAGAGGCGCTATATCCTATCTTTGGATACACACTTCCTCTTCCTGTCTGTCTCACGTGCCTGATCTTATCTATTTTTATGACCCTTTGTTCAAACTTTCCTTTGAGGCCTACGTTTCTTACTTACAATTTAAACTATAAAATGGCAGTTTTCAATATCTTTAACACTCAAAACATACAACAGGCAATCACCCTGTACAACAGATACAGCTTTCTCTCCCTTTTCTTATTTTTTACAACAAATACACTTTTCAACTGATTCGCTTCTTTTGATTTTTTTTTTTTTTTCTCTAATTCGTTATTTTTGTGATAGCATCTCGTCTTGGCCAGAACTCATGCTATCCGCCCTGATCCGATTAAATTTCGTTCTCTTTACTGTGAGTCTCTTGAGGGTATCCACTTTTCGCCCTCTCATGCAAACCCAGTTTGCACCAAAAAGCTCTGTGACCTTTGCAACATTAATGGCACAAAGGGCAGCAAACAAACTTTACTAACACTGTTTGCACCAATATGCTGGAAAGTCTGTAAATAGCAGTACTTCGTGAGATCCCCATTCACGCCACACCAATGGTATGATGCGAATACTCGGCCTCAGTAGTCCCACCCACTCTCCTCAATTTTTATGAGAAACACACTTCGTCCTTTCCAGATTAATATTTGATTGCATTTTAACAGTAACCTAAGAATTGGTTCATGGAGCTCAGAGACAATAAAGGGCCCGTCGGCTTACTAAACGTAATTCCTCGCGCATGCCAATCCCCAAAACTTACTGACGATATGGCGGTATCGCCAGGCCAGGCCACGCCGGGACTTCTAGCTCTGTTAAAACTTCCCGCTAAATTGATTTAATACATTACAGCTTTTTTTAATCTGTCGCGTATATAACGATTGCGACCATTACTCAAAGCCCCGTCAGTTATGTATTTATCATAAAGAAACTAAGTAGTTACTCATCGCTGCGAACACATTCACACCTCTTCAGGTGGAAGAAACCTCTGTGAGCTTCACAAACACATAAAATCTCTCATTCAACATAAAGCTTCCACCCATGCACGTGCAAGCATCCATACAACGTACGCTATGTACACTGATTATCACCTCTTCTATCTTAATGATATATTTACTTTATTTAATAGTTATCACGGTAACAATGTATCACTGCGTCAGACCAGCCTTCCTCTGCTCACATCTAAATGTCCTAGTTCTACCTAAACAAGGTTCGTTATTAACAGGTCCTTGTCATTACCTTTTAGTGAGGCGCCTCATGTGAGCAGAGACGAGCCGATTCGCCACAGGTTTGTCCGTCTAAATCACTATCTCCACACGAAACAACACCGGGATCACGTCGGGGTCAC
Source organism: Cottus gobio (assembly GCA_023566465.1). Lineage (NCBI taxonomy): Eukaryota > Metazoa > Chordata > Actinopteri > Perciformes > Cottidae > Cottus > Cottus gobio. Next base: position 76,178 of record CM042221.1, on the reverse strand, counting down.
CAACTGAAAGATTCTGCTCGTTATCCCGGTCAGTCCGTGGGAGAAATGCTCAGATATTCAAATTTACGTAATTAAAAGATTTAATAAAAGATGATGACAAAACAGTTATACATTACTCGATTCGAGGCCTTCCTCCTTTCTGCAAATTCACAGACTGTAAACAGTTAGCTGTCGCATCACGTCCAGGAAAAAGAGGCCGTACATCCCGCTTTATTAGTTTAAATACTCTCATTCACGGAGCTTAAGGCCCTCTCATTGGTTAGTTATTCTTCTCGATTGTCCATAGGTCCATTTGCTTCGGGAAAGGCGGAGGCTCTACAACCTCCAGAGACAAAGGAATAGTCCATCTTCCAAGTATCCATGCGCGCGTCCTTCCGGTCCTCCAAGTATCCATGCGCGCGTCCTTCCGGTCCTAAATGTCTGTGTCTCACTCCACCTTCCCCCAGCAACACATGAAGGAACCATTTCTTCTTAAAGAAACAGTCCCACATTCCTAACTCCTATAGAATCATTATATAAGAACCCATTCACACCTAAACATTAAACAATATGACATACAGTGACTTTCTTAATACATACAATTACATATCCTTCATAATGCCCTTCATTATTTATCATATCCTTCTTATGCATTGTAATGTACACTTAAACAATCCTTTATTACACATGTACAGGTAATTTCAAGCTCACTAATCTATTAGAACTTAACATTAGTTACATTCAGTACAGAGCTAAGGATTATGTAGCTGAATTTGAGTTTTGAGATTAGCTTTCTGGGGCCTGTTGCACAAAAGTAGAATTAAGATATCCGGGATAAATGACTCAGCTGAGCTCAATGAAGCCAAAACATGTGCGTCCAGGCTTAATTGGTTGCACAAAGACCAAGCCAGGATGAGCAGACGCGGATTCATTAAGCCAGGTGAAACCAATCCTGGATAGGTGCGCGCTCACGGCTCACTCAAATAGACCCCGCCACAGATCACAGATTAACTGATTTACCATGGCAACTAGAGCCGCGTACTTTTCCCCGTCGGAAGCACAAATCCTCATGGAGGCATACGAGGAGGTAAAAGATATAATTAAGAAGAAAGGCAACACCGCCACAGTGATAAAGCAAAGAGAAAAAGCGTGGCAAAGTATTGCAGACCGCCTGAATGCGTAAGTAGTGCACAATTACACACTCACCGCTCCGCTGAAACATCACAATTACAACTCAAATATTTAATTCACATCTCCAAAAATGCAGTTGTACTGTAATTATGAAACGGTTAAATTTTTAATTGAAATGCACTGCAGATATGAGTGAAATTGTGTAAAGTAACTCCATCACACTGTATAAAGCTATGATAAATTATTATTAAAGCCGTACATTATTATTTAACGTTACTACGCTCAGTACGGTTTAATCTTAGCCGTTGTACTCTGCTTCTTATGTTGTCCACCGTTTTTTTGTGTTTCTCCTGCTTTCATTAATGTAAAGCTGCTTTGACAGAATGAAACAATTGTGAAAAGTGCTATATAAATAAAATTTAATTGAATAAATAGATGAGCTATAATAATAATCACTTTAATTTATATAGCGCCTTTCAAAGGACCCAAGGTCGGTTGCTCACTGCACTGCAAAAATGTCTTTCTTACTTAGTATTTTTGTCTTGTTTTCAGTTAAAAAAATATCTAAAAAAAAATCTTAAATATTTTCTTGAGCAAAATTACCTAGGAAAATAAGCAAAAAAATCTGCCAGTGAAACGAGAACTTTTTTAAAATTAAGTGTTTATGGAAAAAGTAAACTTATTTCAAGAGAATTTTTATTATATTGACAGATTTTTTATTTGTTTGCTTGTTTTAAGCACACATTTACTTAAAGTTTATATTTTTTGTCTAAACTATACTTATTTTGCTAGGTCATTTAGCAAATCAAGAAAATACATCTTTATTTAAGTTTTTTTTTTGTGATATTTTTACTGAAAACAAGACAAAAATACCAAGTAATTTTTTGCAGTGGGACACCATTAAATGTGTGTGTGTGTGTGTGTGTGTGTGTGTTAGGGATGCAACGATACCATTTTTTACAAACCGATACGATACCGATATTTTTATTTGTGTACTTGCCGATACCGAGTACCGATACCGATACTTCTTAGATTTGGTCTCCATGAAAGTGCAATTAATTTGGAGGCAGATTTTATTTTATCCTCTGCAGATTATGTCAAGCCTATAGTACAAAATTAACAGAAGGCTATCCCAAGCTTTAAACTTCTTGTGGAAGTCCCTCTAATGTCGGACCATAAAACGCCCCGTGTCCGGGTTCATAATGTAAGCGATAATATTAGGGATCGAGCAATTATATAGGAAGCTGTGTTCCAAGTTATGTGGGATATACATGTGTGAAGGAGATAAAAAAATGGTTCAAGTTACCCTGCAGCGTGTTTTCATTTTATTAGAATTACAAATATAGACACACAACAGACACTCGGCTACAATAATATCATCCGTAGCCGCACAACAGCGTCTGAATGAGGCCGCTGCCAGCGCTACTTCAGGTGGATCAGCAGCCGTTTGATTCAAACCGGCAGGACGGCGGTGATGACGCGCAGAGCTTCTCAATTATAGATGTATTAAATATGGAAAATTTCAACTCTCGCGTCTAACGTGCCGCCGGCGTAAATTTGCGTCTGTCGCAACCACACGCGTCTGTGCATAGACTTTACATGTAATCTGGTCGCGCGAAACATTTGCGTCGCGTTGGGACGGACTGATTACAAGTAACTCCGGGGCTGTCAGCCACTAACAAGAGCACTAATATGAGCACTAATATGTCATACACACGTATGCAACACCGGTTAATAAGCACAATATCGATAAAGTCTTGTATTGTACTCGCGTCTCACTTTTCTCCTGTCTATTGAAAGAAGTGAGCGCTGCGTAGCGAGGATCCAAGATGGCGGCTCCAGATTCTGCTGTTGAGACAAACTGGCCATCTGATTGGACGGCAAAACAACTTGGATAGCGTGATTGGCTGCTCAGAAGTTGAGACTGTTGAGACAGTTGAGACAGAGAAGAGTGTCTCCGGCTCCGCCACGGGGTTGCTTCTCCACAAAGCGCGACCAGTTTGTTGTAGTGAAATACTGTTGAGTGAGTATCGGTTCTTGGTATCGGCCATTGAAACCGATGCGAGTACGAGTATTTAACGCAGTATCGACCACCGATACCGATACCGGTATCGGTATCGGTGCATCCCTAGTGTGTGTGTGTGTGTGTGTGTGTGTTGTCAAAATTGCTCAAAAATGACGTTCGAATATTTGAAGTTGCGCATTAGGCACGTCAATAACAGGACAAATTAATACAACGAGACATAACTACTTTTATAGGTAATTTATTTAGGTTTAAACATATTTCACAACATATTACCTACACAAAAATACGTAAATGAACTAAAGGCCAAGACCGCAGACCTCTCGCTCCCACACACACTCTTTCTCTCCCCCGCACCGTCGCGCTCTCTGTGCATAGCGGTTTAAATGAACGTTAACGTTAAATAAAACGAGGCACACAATTCCGAGAAATGTGACAACAAAGAACTTTTACCCTGAGGTTCATAAAAAATAAAGTGCTATTAAAAACGAAAGAGGCTACTTACATTCTTGGCGCTTGTATAAAAACGGGGGGAAAACTGACTGCAATTTAATCCATTGTCACGGATTGTCAGGAACTTTCAGTGCACGGTCACTGTCGGGTCTTAGGCCTGAAGGCCTACAGGTTATTTGCCAAAAACACAAGACAGTCCACATTTGAAGGGGCCAGTGCTGATCTCTTTTTATTGACTATATTCCCAGCGGAGGAAAAGACGCGTTCAGAGCGGACTGAGGATCCGGGGATGGAAAGATATTTCTTTGCCATCTGGGCGACGTGAGGGTATCTCCCAGAGCCCAAAGTTTTCCACCACATGAGAGGATTTTGTTGAGCAGGTATTGGAGACTCTTGTTCATACATCGACATCTCTCTTTGAAGCAGCAGATTGATGTCCTGGTCTCGGCTGTCCGTGCAATACGTGTCTCCGAAGAGACACCCCATAGCAGTTAAATCCGTTTTCTCAGCAGGTTGCTGATCATGGGGTTGTCCGGCAGCGGCCTCACTGCCTGCCACATTCACTTGTTTCATCTCCTCCAGTATAGCCACCTGCACCTGCCGTCTCTGCTCCTCTTTTAAATGAATGAGGCGATGAAAGCGTGGATCCAGATAACTCGCTTTGTTAAGCAGCATAAAGGCATCCTTTCCCTCGCTATACCGCTTCTCCAGATCTGTGATGATCTTTGTCTTCATCTCGGACAATGCAGGTGGTTCTGGTTCGCTTGGCGTTCGCTTGTTCAGTTGAGCGAGCAGAACATGTTTTAAAGGCAGTACAGCCGACGCGGTTGGATATTTGTCAGTTGAAAGTGCCTCTGTTGCCACTTTAAAGGGTTTAAGGACCTCTTGCACCTGCAATAAATAAATATAATATGCGTTGATATTAGATTGACAGGTTTGCATTTATCCATCGTATTAATAATATTCACACACAGTAAATAAATTAGGGCCATCATTCTACCTATTTAAAAAACAATGAGGACAGTTTTGCATTTGTCCAGCCTATTACGGTACATATTTCATACACTATGCTCACCTTTTCCATTAGGGACCATTCGCTTGTGGTCAGCTCCATTCTTGACAGTTTTTTTCTCGAAGATGACAGCAGACACAGCTGCTTGCTGCTCCGATGCACGGCAGATCATTTCATATGTGCTGTTCCATCGCGTTGGACAATCGTTGATCAGCTTCTCCGTTTTCAATCCCAAAAGTTGTTGTTTCTGCTCGAGGAGGTATCTGTCGCCGGAAGATTTGCTGAAATGTGAGGCCGCCACTTTCAGCCTACTAACGGGGATTTCAATGGCTCTGACCCCGAAGCCTTTACGCACAGCAAGTTTATTGTGTGCGCCACACACGGTATATTTACCGTTTGAAGATGTCTCTCCACTGCATTCACGTAATTAGTGGCATTGTCCGTTGTGACGGCAATCACAGATCCAGGTTGTATGTCAAAAACGTCCAAGATCTCTTGAATGCATTCGCCTACATTCTCTGCAGTGTGGCTTACCTTAAGCTCTTTTGTTCTTAGCACATTGTTATGCATTTCCCAATCATCACTTATCCAATGGGCCGTTGCTGTTACATAGGATGCTGTCGCTAGGGATGTCCACCCGTCCGTGGTAAGAGCCACATCTTTGTCTTTGATTAATTTCTTTATTTTGTCTGAGGTGCTGTTATACGTTTCTACAATTCTATTTGTGACGGTTCCACGGCTAGGGATATGGTACCTCGGTTCCAGTGCTTCACAGAACTCCTTGAAGCCTATCCCATCCACCACACTTATCGGCCTCATGTCCTTGCATACAAACGAAACCAATTTTTGCGTGCAGGCCTCCTGTCGTTGCGCAGACAAAGAACTTGTGGCGGGCGGCGCAAAATACGTATCCAGACGTGGCTGTTTCGCTAAAGTACCACATTTTATGCCGTATTCTCTTGGGTGCACATTCTGGAGATGTAGCCTCAAGTTGCTTGTCGCTGAATGGTACGCTAACTCTTGTTTGCATAGCTTACACACTACTTTAGTTGTAGGCTCAACAAGTTTCCCATTAACTGACCAAAATCCGAAATGTTTCCATACGTCACTTTTTAGATTTGTGGGAGTTAATATTACTTTTTCTGCTGCGGTCAAGCTGGGTCCTCCACTTTCTGCCATCTTCGACTGTCAACTGTCAGCAGTGACGCTGTGCCAGACAGTGTGACTCCTGTGACCTGTCTCTGACCTCAGGCACGCGCCCACCCGCAAAGCAGACAGTCGCTCCGCTTTTTTTCCCGCTTTTTTTTTTTTACATTCGAATATTCATTTTCGTATTCGAAATTCTGTTTTTAATAACTATTCGAATATATATTCGAATTTCGAATATTCGTTGACAGCCCTAGTGTGTGTGTAGATTAAACATGAACGGGCCAAAACGGACATGGCAGCAGGTCAAAATCAAATACAAGAACATTCTGCAGAATGGTATGGTCCCTGACTAATATTTAACAAAGCACAAGCATATATTGTACCCAGAAGGTGCCTGCTCACACATTGTCTGTACTGTTTTAGCAGTGAAAAAGAATACCCACAGACAAGGCACGGGTGGTGGGTCACCAAAGGCTGACCTTACCCCAGCAGAGGACATGGCCTTGGAGCTAAATAAAGGCAGGCCCGTCTTAGAGGGGATCCCTGGGGGGAAAGAGACGAGCATAGGTTCCTCCCAAGATGCCACCCGCTTCATTCAAGGTATGTCCTTCCATCTCTACATGGGATACAACCACATTCATATTGAATCAATTTGGACTGTCTGACTTTGGTTTACCTATTGCCTTGCAGTGTCTGGCAGCACTGTGTTCCTGTTAGAGCCACCAGCACAAGCACCAGACGGTGCTGATCCAGTGAGTACTCCATCAAAGGCATACTGTAGGCCTGGCATGTCTTGTCTACTAGCTTCAATATGAATCCCATTAAATGTGATAGGGTGAAGGCCCCAGTGCAGCAGCAACAGCACATGATGGAGACGATGATGAGGAGGAGACCATCTCTCTGGATTCCAGAAGGCATGAGGTATCATGTTAAGACTGTGAAAGTACTATTTACTCTACAATGGTGAGGAGTCCTCATCAAAATCAAAAAATCTAATTTCTTTTACAGGACCCAGATGCTATACAGTGGGAAAACCAGCCTGGCAACATAGTGCGTATTAATAAAAGGACACCACATCCTGCCAAATTCCAGCTGCGCTAATTGTATTGTGTTCACAGAGCTCACAAGCTATCAGAAAGTTGTATGGCAACCACCTCCGGCGCCAAATAGAACTGGCAGACATAGACATTCAGTACAAGAAGAAAAAGATGGAACATCTTGCACTGGAGTCCGAAATAAAAAAGAGGACAATTAGGAAACTGGACCTTGAAATAAAAAAACTTGAGAGGGAGGTGAGATATGCCTTCAATGTACACTGTATGCTAACTGTAACACAAATGTATTAATCATTATTTTTCTTTCCTCCCCCAGCTCCAAGAAGATGACACAGCTCAAAATAAAAATTAGGTATATTCTCGTAAAGTCAAGTGAGCCATGACATATGAGCTCTTATTGTGAGCACACAGGACGGTGGCATCTTTCTAAGGTTTTTTTTATTTTCCCAGCAATCAGTACAACCAAGTCATCGTTATAAGGCATCGCCCTCTTTTGCCCACCCCCCCAGCACCAGGTGTGGCCACTAGCCTATATGAAGGCCCAAAATTGTGTGTTCCTTTCTGCTCTGACAATGGCATGCCCATTCGTGCGAGATGTGGTGGATGAAGAAGCACTTGTGCTGAGGAGAGCCTTCAGGCGAGAAAGGGTCTTCAGGGACCGGTTGGACCCACTGGCCTTCCCTGATGACCATCTATATGAAAGATACAGGTTTTCTGCAGATGGCATCAGGTATCTATGCAGACTACTGGGTCCCAGGATTAAGCACCGCACTGCACGGAGCCATGCACTGAGTGTGGAGCAAATGGTTTGTGTGGCCTTGCGCTTTTTTGCTAGTGGAGCCTTCCTGTAAGGCAAGGCAAGGCAAGGCAAGTTTATTTGTATAGCACTTTTCAACACAAGGTGATTCAAAGTGCTTCACATAAAACCATTAAAAGCATAAAAACACAATGCAAAATAAAAGATTTAAAAACAATGAAAAGCATAAAAACACAATCAAAAATAAAAGATTTAAAAACAATTAAGAACAGTCATTTAAACAATTAAAAAAAAACAGTTAAAAGGCAGAAAGCAGTACAGTTTATTTTATTTATTTACACGTATCCTTGGAGGCCAGGAGAAAGGCTGCAATACCCAATACAGTGAACTCGAACGAGAAGCTTCTACTGTATCAGAGGGATACAGCGCTCGATCGCTGAGGTTTATAACACCAGTTCACAAATATTGTTTTATTTCTCCTTGCTTCGTAGTACCATAGACTATGATTTTCCCTTTTATTCCCCTTTAATCCCCACAGATATGTAGTCGAACACTTTCTCCCGAGGAATTCTCAGTCCACTTTTGTGTTCTGATACACACGCTTTCAGATTTCGTTAATTCACCAAGACTTACAAAAACCACCCACACATTCCATGAAAAACAACAAATCTATCCCTGTGTCCTTAACCTTGCACCTCTTGGCATCGCTCCCTCAGCGGCATCGCTCCCTCAGCGGCATCGCTCCCACAGCGGCATCGCTCCCACAGCGGCATCGCTCCCACAGCGGCATCGCTCCCACAGCGGCATTATCTAAACCCTAAACTGACCGCCACCTTCATCGCTATATCGCTCCGTGACTTCAGTTACCAGAGGTATCAACGTGCCACACGGATTCAACTTGGATTTCTACCGACTAGAGTCGACCTCCGGTAGCTCCAAAGAGCATCCCTTTGTCCTATTTAAACTCCTTATTCTTTTACCTAAATCCCTAACCTTGCGGACACTTATTCTCATTCCCTACTAAAAAACCCGGGGAAATATGTGCTTTCACTTTACTTGTGACAAGGTACAATTTTGTAAAACTTCTCTCATTTTGGTAGATTTATTTCTCTGGTCACGAGCAAAGTATAAGCGCTGCACTTGCAAGAGCAGGGAGTCGTTTCATCAACACGCAGGTTGGAAACCAAAACAAAGGATGTAGAATCTGGTTTAATTAAAGGCAACAGCAAACAGAAAGGTCTTCAGTCTGGCTTTAAAGAGGCTGAGGGTCTCAGAAGACCTGCAGCTCTCTGGGACCTTGTTCCAGATGTGTGGAGCAGAAAAGCTGAACGCTGCCTCTCCGTGTTTAGTTCTGACTCTTGGAACAGAAAGTAGACCCGTCCCAGACGACCTGAGGGGTCGGGATGGTTCATAAGGCAGCAGTAGATCACTAATGTATTTAGGCCCTAAACCATTCAAGGCTTTATAAACCAGCAGCAGGATTTTAAAGTCAATTCTTTGTTGGACAGGAAGCCAGTGCAAAGACCTCAGAACCGGAGTGATGTGATCCACTCTCCTGGTCTTAGTGAGGACTCGAGCTGCAGCGTTCTGAATCAGTTGCAGCTTTCTGATTGACTTTTTACTGAGACCTGTGAACACACCGTTACAGTAGTCAAGTCTACTGAAGATAAATGCATGAACAAGTTTCTAACCCTAACCCTACTCAGTGGGGGATGCAGAACAGCTGAACAAGGCCACAATAAGGAGTGTGTGTCTGGCTATCAAAGCATTAGCAGATGTCTTCATCTCCTTCCCTGGCCACAGAAGACTCTGTGACATCAAAGAGGAGTTCTATAGGATTGCAGGTAAGAGGATCTACAAATTACAGGACAACTGTTAACACATAGTAGGATACTCATTACTTTGTGTGACAGGTTTCCCCAATGTCATTGGTGCAGTGGACTGCACACACATAAGGATAAAAGCCCCCTCAGGTGCCCATGACGCCCATTTTGTGAATAGGAAATCCTTTCACAGCATTAATGTTCAGGTGAACATAACTTTTTGATATTGTCCATTGACGAACACTCTGCATTGCCAGTGATGTGCATTGATTGGTGTAATATTCCTCATCTTATGATTTCAGATGGTCTGCAATGCTGACTGTGTGATCAGCAATGTTGTGGCAAAATGGCCTGGCTCAGTCCATGACTCCAGAATCTTTCGGGCCTCTGAAATCTATCAGTGCCTATCACAAGGTAAGCCACACAACCCCAATTTATAACCATCATGGCTGTGTCAAGAATATCACTGTGTTTATGAGGTAATGATGAGATTTTGTGTTGACAGGTGAATTCTCTGGTGTGTTGCTGGGAGACAGGGGGTATGGCTGCCACCTTTCACAGACCCCCAGGAAGCACAGCAGGCCTACAACCATGCCCATGCCAGGACCAGGGCCAGAGTTGAAATGACCTTTGGCCTCCTGAAGGCACGCTTTCACTGCCTTCACAAATTAAGGGTCAGCCCTGTTAGGGCATGTGATATTACTGTGGCTTGTGCTGTCCTCCACAATGTGGCCTGCCTGAGGAAGGAGAGGGCCCCCAGAGTGCCACCAGCCATGGACTGGGACAATCCGGCAATCTTCCCTGATGACGACAGTGGTCGGCTGCTGAGGGACCAATATGTGTTGAATTATTTTAGTTAGTATGTGTGCTTTCAATTTTGGTTAAATATGTCCTGCGGTGGCAGAGGAATTTGGGTTTTTTTGGGTTCGTTTTTTTACGAATTTGGCCTCTTATGATGTTTGTGCGGTATACTGTGTGTAATACAAGGCTGCAGGGAGGCTACTGCATCCATTCATTTGTCTGTTCAGTTGATGTGTATGGATTTGTCCTGCATTTATTTTAGTGTGCAGACATGCAGGGTGTGTTATATACAGACCTTTGAATGTGTATGTATCATTTTGTATAATATGCTTGGATTCTGTGCTTTCCATCTTGTAGAGTCACTGTGACTTCAGTTTCGAAAGGAGCTGATGGTTTACCTGCTTTGTTTTGTCCTTATTCAATAAAGGAACCTAATGTTACACATTGTGTTTTTATATTCATATGGAATGTGTATTTGTTTATATGACAGAGTACTAGGGCCACACTGAAGAAAAAGGATAAAGTCATACATTTATGAGGCTGGTTCTTTCTGCAGAAAAGCTACATATTGTTTTTACAGTTTTGATACTTATGACAATGTGATACTTAATATTCTGGCACATCAGCATGTCTTTGTTTATGAAACCATACTGAAGTACAATTTCACGAAATGCCCCACATCTGTCATTTTAACAACTGTCCTCCTTTAAAACAACTGGTTACAATATTATGACTTGTCTTTTTTTCCCTCTGTGGCCCTAATATTCTATCATTTTATATATAGCCTTATAGTCTATGGGAAACTGTAAATTATCTAATGATAGCAACATCATCTAAAAATCATTTTTTATCCAAAATCATTGAAATTAATGATCACAAACGTTTAAATAATGACAGTGGGTCTAGTTATATGTGATAACAATGTATAGTGAGCAGTGAAATAACTATTGGTTTCCATTTGTGGTGACTGCTGACTGACATTAGGGATGAGATTAAATAGATCCTGGAATTTAGCCTGGTCTGGAGCAGGCTAGCTCCACAGAATAAATCTCCATGGTAATTTATACCATAACATATCCTCCTGCCCCCTATCCATCTTTAGTGCAACCGGATTACGGATCAATTGAGCCAGGATCACCAAGATATCCTGGCTTAATCCCTTATCCTAGTTTTGTGCAACAGGCCCCTGTTCATCATTGTGCTGCTTGCATTCACAAACGCAAGGTGTCAGTGTTGTGACAAGAAAATATTCACATTGCTTTACTTACGATATTCACACATAGTGAGTATTTGATGTTAAGCAAAATAATCTACCATTCGTATTGGTTTCACTGCCATTAAAATTGTAATTTAATAGTATTGTTTATACTTTAATATTAAGAGTTAATGTTATGATACAACAGTAATCCTTTATTCATTGGTTAAGTACTGAATTGTATTATATGTTGACATTGATAAAATTGAACTGTACAGTTAAGAGAATAAGAATATTTGCATATGTTGCTATATAAGCCGTGTTATGTTACACAGGCTGGGTTTTCTGGATACCCTTGAACTTTGAGTTGGATTGGATTCTCTCCCTGACGAGGGAGATGGCGAGCCACCCGTGTTGAGCACCTGGATTGAGGAGCGCTTCCAACGTTCATCTACCTTGCTATCAGTGTGGTAGGACTGTGGGGAAGGACCTCAAAGGACAGTTAAATCTAGCAGAACATCCTATTTTTGAGGATTACTTTTATTTTCTGGGTGCACCCATTTCAAAGGACATTTCTAATTTTACTAAACTGAATGCCGGCAATGTTGTAAATAATTTGTGTGTTAATACAATTGTTTTCATTAAACTTAACTCTGTGTCTGGTTACTCATTGTGGTGTCTGATTCCTGGTAATTACTCCTCTACGAATCTGGGTTATACTGGTCCAGTGTGCACCTACCCTCCATGTGGGTTACAAAGGTCATGACCTGCGGCTCTGAGCTAAGGAAGGCAATGACCTGCAGCTCTTAGCTAAGGAAGGTCATGACCTGCTGCTCTGAGCTAAGGAAGGTCATGACCTGCTGCTCTTAGCTAAGGAAGGCCATGACCTGCTGCTCTTAGTTAAGGAAGGTCATGACCTGCTGCTCTTAGTTAAGGAAGGTCATGACCTACTGCTCTTAGCTAAGGAAGGTCATGACCTGCTGCTCTTAGCTAAGGAAGGTCATGACCTGCTGCTCTTAGCTAAGGAAGGTCATGACCTGCTGCTCTTAGCTAAGGAAGGTCATGACCTGCTGCTCTTAGCTAAGGAAGGTCATGACCTGCTGCTCTTAGTTAAGGAAGGTCATGACCTGCTGCTCTTAGCTAAGGAAGGTCATGACCTGCTGCTCTTAGCTAAGGAAGGTCATGACCTACTGCTCTTAGTTAAGGAAGGTCATGACCTGCTGCTCTTAGCTAAGGAAGGTCATGACCTGCTGCTCTTAGCTAAGGAAGGTCATGACCTGCTGCTCTTAGCTAAGGAAGGTCATGACCTGCTGCTCTTAGCTAAGGAAGGTCATGACCTACTGCTCTTAGTTAAGGAAGGTCATGACCTGCTGCTCTGAGCTAAGGAAGGTCATGACCTGCTGCTCTTAGTTAAGGAAGGCCATGACCTGCTGCTCTTAGTTAAGGAAGGCCATGACCTGCTGCTCTTAGCTAAGGAAGGTCATGACCTGCTGCTCTTAGCTAAGGAAGGTCATGACCTGCTGGCCCTGTTGCTCAGTTTTACAGGAACAGCAAACTACCTCAATTAATACATTGTTATTTATATAATCAGAATCAGCTTTATGTGTGTACACATACAATGCATATGACTGCATAAATGTACATGCAGAGATATAGACATGCGGCTAAAAACAGGAAACGACGCCTAACAATCATTTGACTACTATAAACTATATGAAATATCTTAGAAATGTGAGAGTAGCTATGCTCTCCATGTTTCAGTCTGATACAATAACTCATAGTCAACTCCTCAAACAGTGTTCACACACAACACAGAGCTAACTCCTTCTTGAGACCAAAGAGCTACATTATGATGATGTGATTTAGTCAGAGGGGCTAAGACACTGACAGCAGAGTCAGAACAGAACAGGTTAGATGTTGATGATGATGATGATGTAGTAATGAAGGTCAAATGTGAAGCACAGGTGGTGCTCTGACTGTGTGGTAACTGTGTGGTAAGAGGTCCATTGAAGGCTGCTTAATAAGAATAAACCAACTGTCTCTTTATTTTTCAATTGTCAATATTTATTGCCTTGTGATCAACACATGCTCACTCTTCCATGGAGGAATGTTTGGTTCTAAAATGACACAAATATAACAAGTAAATACATACTACATACAACTATGCTGCAAATGAACCATGAACATTAAATATCAGAGGAAAGAAACAACATTAAATACATCTGAATCAATAACCTAGTTAATTAACAAAGACAGGTAAATTTAACTAAATGTATCATTTGCATACACATATACTGCCATCTACTGGTAGGAAGGGGAAACCCTTTACTCATCGTCTCCTCATACAGGCTCTGCTGTGTTGACTCAAGAAACAGCACAATGAGGAAATATAAATATGAGGCTAACAGCAACAACTCTACACACCCAAATTACTTTGGTTAAACTATATTACGAACTGTGTTGCATTAAACAATGCAAGGATTAATTGAAAAGTTGATTAATATATACGTACATATATACATGAATATTAAACTGCCTGTAGTCCCGACTGTTGCTAACATATCCAGGTTTATTTATTTATATTGATTAATTAATGTTCTTCTAACGTTACGGCAGCTATGTGTTTGCATAGAAGACTGTAAATAAGAATATCTATCACTGGCTTTTATTCTGACATTCGTTTTAGGCACTTCCGTTCTCTCGTTTTGGGATTCAGACGACAAAAACGAGAAAACGGAAGTGCTTTTCCGTTTTTGGTTTGAAACAGAAAACGAAGAAACGATGGTATTTCCGTATTTTCGTTTTTTTTAATAAACCAAAAAACAGACGAATAAAACGTACACGGACCCTCGTACCTGTTACCATTATCCTTCTATCAGGTCAGTCATTGTGCAATCATTACCTGTAGGAGTTACAAAAAATTGATCTTCTTCCAAAAACGTTGGCAAATCAGATCAAATACACCGTGGTTACCTTTAATTCCACTCTCACACTCAACCGCTTTATCTCTGCCATAAGCCCTGAGGCTTTCTTGGTCCATGACCAGTGATGTTTGGCTCTCAGTCCTTGTGTTTCAAAGAATTTCTCAAGAATTTGTATTTGTACCTGTTTACATTATCATTTGAGCAGGTTAGTTATTGTGCAATCATTACCTGAAGGAGTCTTGTTACAATGAAGTTTTCTTTGCACCTGTTCACGTCGACCTTTGTGCTGGTCAGTCATTGTGCAATCATTAGTTGTAAACAGAAAAATTCATTGGAACAAGACTCCCGACTGAATTGCTGGAAGGATAATGGCAACAGGTACGAGGCCTGAAGTGATTAAAGAAAGAACAAATAATTAAGGGTGAAGACAAAACGATTAGATTTAAGTCTGGATTTAAAGAGCTCAACTGGTTGATGTCAGCAGGGTCATTCCAGAGGAAGGGGATGTTGTTTTAACACTTTTAATAAATGATTTCCTGTTAAAGCTCTGTATCACTTTATTCTGCACCTTTCCTGCTTTTCAATAAAGACAACTCTGCATCAGAAGTGTGTTTGGAGTCTTGTTACAATGAAGTTTTCTTTGCACCTGTTCACGTCGACCTTTGTGCAGGTCAGTCATTGTGCAATTGTTAGTTGTTGGCGTCATGTTCCAACGAATTTTTAAAAAGACCTACTTCTCCTTTTGTCTCCCAGGCGCGTCAGTCATATTTCCTTAATGTATGACATATTTATGACCCTTCTTTTTTTGTATAGAATTGTGCTGCAGTTTTTCATCCTTCCCCTTTGTCTGCCTCAGACTAACGGCAGGAAGCCAAGTTTTCTCCCACCGCAAAACCAGCCCCCCATTTTCTGCTTTGTAAGGCAAACATAGTTCTCACTTTAGATGAGGTCACAGAACATACTTTTAAGTAACGAATAGTAACTACTAAATTTATCATGAATTGCAGTAATAAAACATGTTTATAAAGTGCATTTCTAAATCATTATATGTATACAAAAATATATATTTTATAATTTACTAACACTTTATAAATTATCGTATTAATTATCTATTAGCGCTTAATACTTATTTACAAATGGGGAATCATCATTAATGGGCGACTGTGGCTCAGTGGTTAGCAAGTCGGTCTTTCAATCAGAAGGTCGGTGGTTTGATCCCCGGCTCCGGCAGTCTGTGTTGTTGTGTCCTTGAGCAAGACACTTAACCCTAATTGCTCACCGTTGCTGTGTCTACGGTCTACTGTATAGCATGTAAGTCGTTTTGGATAAAAGCGTCAGCTAAATAAAATGTAATGTAATGTAATTAATAAAGTATGAAAACCCAAGCTTATTAATCAAGAATGAAACATTTATAACTGTGTTTATGACTCGCATAGTAATGAGTTACTAATGCGTGTTCATGTATGAATAATGCTTTATAAATGATGAATTAAGTGTTTATTTGCTTTACTAATGCTGAATAGTGTGTACTTATTATAACGTGCTACCAACTTATCTTCTCGGGCTGACTACGTACTGTGTATTTCGGGGCTGCTTCCCTGTTCACATGAACTCACAACAACGTGTCCTGTAATATACAAATAAACACAATACTTAATATTAAGTATAAAACATTTTCCCTCCACATGATGATGTAGACTTTATTGATCCCTTACTACCTGTCAGTAAGATAATGTAAATATTGTCTTAATTATAATGTGTGCTCTTACCTTTAGTATTTAAAGTATATTTTGATGCTAGTACTTTTGTACTTTAACTGAAGTACATTTTCTTATGCAGGATTCTTACTAGTATTTCTACACTGTGGTACTGCTACTTTAAGTCAAAGATCTGAGTACTTCTTCCACCACTGAGTCCAAAACATCACTTTTATCAGTTTGATGAATGATTTGTCAGCATGATAACAGAGATGGAACGAAGGTGATGAAACACATGGAAACACTCAAAGTGAACTTTCTGTAGAGTCTGAAGCAAACACACTTCTCATGCAGAGTTGTCTTTATTGAAAAGCAGGAAAGGTGCAGAATAAAGTGATACAGATCATTCATATTCAATCAATAATGTACATTGTTGAACAAAAGATATTTAAAATAGTTTGATTGATTTCATTGACATCAGGTTTAATAGGAGAAATCATATACTTTTTTTTTTATACGTTCTGATATTACTAATAGTATTATAACAATCACATTGTTTATAGTGAAAAAGAAAAAGAGAACAAGTTATTGAGACCAAAATTATTATAACATTGTAGGACTTTTTATATCTGTCTGATTTCTCACAGAACACTTTAACATTAAAACCCCAAAAACATATACGATACTTTGTGATTTTATTGAGTGACTTTAATATGATGAATTATCATTTTATATAGAAAAAGAGAAAAAGTTAAAGAGGCCATCACCAAAAGATTGAGCCGCATGGCTGGACTTTACTTTCCACTTCAGTGAGTGATGGGAACTCTCAGCTCTGCTGCCATGAAGAAGGCTTTCTTCTCTCACTGATACACACACAGGTACTCAAGGCAGCCTGGATTGCCGGAGTTGAGATCTTTACGGATAACGATGAGACCAGCCTTGGTGAACTCGTCAATCAAAGCTGTGTTGACAAGGAGGGCGATGGCCTTAATGGGATTGTTGGATCCCCCCTTCTTGCACCACAGGTACACTGGGTTACCACCGGTTTCATCATTGAGGTTGACATTCACAGATGTGTAACCTTGCTGCTGGAAGCCTAGAGCGTCCTCGTCACTGTTGGAGACCTGCAGATCAGTGAGTGCACGCTTGGGGTCGGTGGTCTGACGGGACCAGATGAAGACGGAAGATCCTCCTGCTCCCCAGTTGGTATTTTCATCCACACGCATGTAACCGCTTCCCAACAGGTCGTTGTCTGATCCGTAGGAATCAATGGCTTTGATGTCGCAGATGTAGGTTTGTTTCTCTCTCTTCACCCAGAAATGGATCCAGGCCCCTCCAGCTCTGCGGTTCAGATCACAGGCCAGTCTCTGCCAGCCGAATTGAAACTTTGCAGCTTCATTGTGTGGATCAATAGTGATATCAATGTCCACTATGGGAGTATCATACTCTCCAGAGCCCTGGAAGTACCAAAGGAAGATGTTATCACCTCCTGCTCCAGCATTGAGATCTTTATTGATGTGTGTGTACCCTGCACGGGTCAATCCAGTAGCCATGTCAGCGTTGAATGACACTTCAAGCCTGGTGATTGGTGTTGGCCCCTTTTTGTACCAAAGATGGGTTTTATTTCCACCTGCTCCTTTGTTCAGGTCATTTGGGAGTTGCTTGAAGCCCCTGACTCTCAGATTTTGCTCTTGATCGTCATTCAGGGACACATCAAGTTGTGAGATGTAGGCCATGGTGGGTAACTGCATAAAAGACACATCATGAATAAACAGTTAGCAGCATGTCTTTGCATCTTCAGGTGAGCTCCAATATTATCACTACAAATTAAGATATCAGTACTCAGATATGGATCACCATAATGGCATCTAACATAAATGACTTTTTAAATGTGCATGTACACTACCACCATGTACACTCCTCACGGTGAATTCCATAGATTACGATCTGAAATAGCAAACTGTTTGTTCCACAATAAGACAACAATATTCTTGAAGACTTACGCGTCTGCGGACAGTCAATGAAAGAGCGGCAGGAAGAAGTCAGCTGGTCCTCTGGATTCTGTTGTACTTACCGCAGGTCAGCTGCCTTTATGTAGAGAACAGATACGCTGGATGAGTCATATTCCAAAGAAAATGTAATGATTTCTTGATGACCTTTAGGTAAAACTCAGCCTCCCAATTCCTGTTAAAACAGCTCATGTGTTTTTCTGTCTATCAGTAATTTCCAGCTCAATAAAGCAAAATGTTGCAGCTGGACAATTTGGATAAAACATGATATCTTAATTTTTTTAATTCTCCAACGCTCTCTTCTAACATCATGTTCAAACTTCATAGCTCTGACCTCGGCTGTCTCGAGCTTTCTCCAGCGTTGGGCCCTCTCTGTCCTGCTGGTATCCTTCTGACGGGTCAGTCTCAGTCTCAAGGAATCTATTCATTCTAGCACTTCAAGTCTGTCCTGCTGAAGAGAATAAAGGTTCTCCCTCTTGTCCTGTGCTGGTCCATCAGCACGCTTTGTGTTCTTATTAAGTGTTTGGTCCAGCTGTCTATAAAGTCACAGCTGCTTTTAGAAAGGTAACAACTGTTTCCTTGTTGGACAGATCCAGCTTTATTCTTGTTGTTTGCATTCAGCTTTTATTCATCATGACCAAAAATAGCTCATTTAAACATGAGGCTGGAAAGATCTCCTGAATTCTCTTTAAGATCACTTTTATATCATACGGAATTTCTTAAGTTAAAAGACTGGGTTTATTGTCAGGGTTCAGTGTGGCTCAGGACCCAAAAGCAGACGCGGGCAAACAGAAGTGGGTGAAAACACAAAAAGGTTTATTCAACTCGCACGCCAGACAACGGGGAAAACTTAGAATACATACATATTGTTTTTACAGTTTTGATACTTATGACAATGTGATACTTAATATTCTGGCACATCAGCATGTCTTTGTTTATGAAACCATACTGAAGTACAATTTCACGAAATGCCCCACATCTGTCATTTTAACAACTGTCCTCCTTTAAAACAACTGGTTACAATATTATGACTTGTCTTTTTTTCCCTCTGTGGCCCTAATATTCTATCATTTTATATATAGCCTTATAGTCTATGGGAAACTGTAAATTATCTAATGATAGCAACATCATCTAAAAATCATTTTTTATCCAAAATCATTGAAATTAATGATCACAAACGTTTAAATAATGACAGTGGGTCTAGTTATATGTGATAACAATGTATAGTGAGCAGTGAAATAACTATTGGTTTCCATTTGTGGTGACTGCTGACTGACATTAGGGATGAGATTAAATAGATCCTGGAATTTAGCCTGGTCTGGAGCAGGCTAGCTCCACAGAATAAATCTCCATGGTAATTTATACCATAACATATCCTCCTGCCCCCTATCCATCTTTAGTGCAACCGGATTACGGATCAATTGAGCCAGGATCACCAAGATATCCTGGCTTAATCCCTTATCCTAGTTTTGTGCAACAGGCCCCTGTTCATCATTGTGCTGCTTGCATTCACAAACGCAAGGTGTCAGTGTTGTGACAAGAAAATATTCACATTGCTTTACTTACGATATTCACACATAGTGAGTATTTGATGTTAAGCAAAATAATCTACCATTCGTATTGGTTTCACTGCCATTAAAATTGTAATTTAATAGTATTGTTTATACTTTAATATTAAGAGTTAATGTTATGATACAACAGTAATCCTTTATTCATTGGTTAAGTACTGAATTGTATTATATGTTGACATTGATAAAATTGAACTGTACAGTTAAGAGAATAAGAATATTTGCATATGTTGCTATATAAGCCGTGTTATGTTACACAGGCTGGGTTTTCTGGATACCCTTGAACTTTGAGTTGGATTGGATTCTCTCCCTGACGAGGGAGATGGCGAGCCACCCGTGTTGAGCACCTGGATTGAGGAGAGCTTCCAACGTTCATCTACCTTGCTATCAGTGTGGTAGGACTGTGGGGAAGGACCTCAAAGGACAGTTAAATCTAGCAGAACATCCTATTTTTGAGGATTACTTTTATTTTCTGGGTGCAACCATTTCAAAGGACATTTCTAATTTTACTAAACTGAATGCCGGCAATGTTGTAAATAATTTGTGTGTTAATACAATTGTTTTCATTAAACTTAACTCTGTGTCTGGTTACTCATTGTGGTGTCTGATTCCTGGTAATTACTCCTCTACGAATCTGGGTTATACTGGTCCAGTGTGCACCTACCCTCCATGTGGGTTACAAAGGTCATGACCTGCTGCTCTTAGCTAAGGAAGGTCATGACCTACTGCTCTTAGTTAAGGAAGGTCATGACCTGCTGCTCTGAGCTAAGGAAGGTCATGACCTGCTGCTCTTAGTTAAGGAAGGCCATGACCTGCTGCTCTTAGTTAAGGAAGGCCATGACCTGCTGCTCTTAGCTAAGGAAGGTCATGACCTGCTGCTCTTAGCTAAGGAAGGTCATGACCTGCTGGCCCTGTTGCTCAGTTTTACAGGAACAGCAAACTACCTCAATTAATACATTGTTATTTATATAATCAGAATCAGCTTTATGTGTGTACACATACAATGCATATGACTGCATAAATGTACATGCAGAGATATAGACATGCGGCTAAAAACAGGAAACGACGCCTAACAATCATTTGACTACTATAAACTATATGAAATATCTTAGAAATGTGAGAGTAGCTATGCTCTCCATGTTTCAGTCTGATACAATAACTCATAGTCAACTCCTCAAACAGTGTTCACACACAACACAGAGCTAACTCCTTCTTGAGACCAAAGAGCTACATTATGATGATGTGATTTAGTCAGAGGGGCTAAGACACTGACAGCAGAGTCAGAACAGAACAGGTTAGATGTTGATGATGATGATGATGTAGTAATGAAGGTCAAATGTGAAGCACAGGTGGTGCTCTGACTGTGTGGTAACTGTGTGGTAAGAGGTCCATTGAAGGCTGCTTAATAAGAATAAACCAACTGTCTCTTTATTTTTCAATTGTCAATATTTATTGCCTTGTGATCAACACATGCTCACTCTTCCATGGAGGAATGTTTGGTTCTAAAATGACACAAATATAACAAGTAAATACATACTACATACAACTATGCTGCAAATGAACCATGAACATTAAATATCAGAGGAAAGAAACAACATTAAATACATCTGAATCAATAACCTAGTTAATTAACAAAGACAGGTAAATTTAACTAAATGTATCATTTGCATACACATATACTGCCATCTACTGGTAGGAAGGGGAAACCCTTTACTCATCGTCTCCTCATACAGGCTCTGCTGTGTTGACTCAAGAAACAGCACAATGAGGAAATATAAATATGAGGCTAACAGCAACAACTCTACACACCCAAATTACTTTGGTTAAACTATATTACGAACTGTGTTGCATTAAACAATGCAAGGATTAATTGAAAAGTTGATTAATATATACGTACATATATACATGAATATTAAACTGCCTGTAGTCCCGACTGTTGCTAACATATCCAGGTTTATTTATTTATATTGATTAATTAATGTTCTTCTAACGTTACGGCAGCTATGTGTTTGCATAGAAGACTGTAAATAAGAATATCTATCACTGGCTTTTATTCTGACATTCGTTTTAGGCACTTCCGTTCTCTCGTTTTGGGATTCAGACGACAAAAACGAGAAAACGGAAGTGCTTTTCCGTTTTTGGTTTGAAACAGAAAACGAAGAAACGATGGTATTTCCGTATTTTCGTTTTTTTTAATAAACCAAAAAACAGACGAATAAAACGTACACGGACCCTCGTACCTGTTACCATTATCCTTCTATCAGGTCAGTCATTGTGCAATCATTACCTGTAGGAGTTACAAAAAATTGATCTTCTTCCAAAAACGTTGGCAAATCAGATCAAATACACCGTGGTTACCTTTAATTCCACTCTCACACTCAACCGCTTTATCTCTGCCATAAGCCCTGAGGCTTTCTTGGTCCATGACCAGTGATGTTTGGCTCTCAGTCCTTGTGTTTCAAAGAATTTCTCAAGAATTTGTATTTGTACCTGTTTACATTATCATTTGAGCAGGTTAGTTATTGTGCAATCATTACCTGAAGGAGTCTTGTTACAATGAAGTTTTCTTTGCACCTGTTCACGTCGACCTTTGTGCTGGTCAGTCATTGTGCAATCATTAGTTGTAAACAGAAAAATTCATTGGAACAAGACTCCCGACTGAATTGCTGGAAGGATAATGGCAACAGGTACGAGGCCTGAAGTGATTAAAGAAAGAACAAATAATTAAGGGTGAAGACAAAACGATTAGATTTAAGTCTGGATTTAAAGAGCTCAACTGGTTGATGTCAGCAGGGTCATTCCAGAGGAAGGGGATGTTGTTTTAACACTGTTAATAAATGATTTCCTGTTAAAGCTCTGTATCACTTTATTCTGCACCTTTCCTGCTTTTCAATAAAGACAACTCTGCATCAGAAGTGTGTTTGGAGTCTTGTTACAATGAAGTTTTCTTTGCACCTGTTCACGTCGACCTTTGTGCAGGTCAGTCATTGTGCAATTGTTAGTTGTTGGCGTCATGTTCCAACGAATTTTTAAAAAGACCTACTTCTCCTTTTGTCTCCCAGGCGCGTCAGTCATATTTCCTTAATGTATGACATATTTATGACCCTTCTTTTTTTGTATAGAATTGTGCTGCAGTTTTTCATCCTTCCCCTTTGTCTGCCTCAGACTAACGGCAGGAAGCCAAGTTTTCTCCCACCGCAAAACCAGCCCCCCATTTTCTGCTTTGTAAGGCAAACATAGTTCTCACTTTAGATGAGGTCACAGAACATACTTTTAAGTAACGAATAGTAACTACTAAATTTATCATGAATTGCAGTAATAAAACATGTTTATAAAGTGCATTTCTAAATCATTATATGTATACAAAAATATATATTTTATAATTTACTAACACTTTATAAATTATCGTATTAATTATCTATTAGCGCTTAATACTTATTTACAAATGGGGAATCATCATTAATGGGCGACTGTGGCTCAGTGGTTAGCAAGTCGGTCTTTCAATCAGAAGGTCGGTGGTTTGATCCCCGGCTCCGGCAGTCTGTGTTGTTGTGTCCTTGAGCAAGACACTTAACCCTAATTGCTCACCGTTGCTGTGTCTACGGTCTACTGTATAGCATGTAAGTCGTTTTGGATAAAAGCGTCAGCTAAATAAAATGTAATGTAATGTAATTAATAAAGTATGAAAACCCAAGCTTATTAATCAAGAATGAAACATTTATAACTGTGTTTATGACTCGCATAGTAATGAGTTACTAATGCGTGTTCATGTATGAATAATGCTTTATAAATGATGAATTAAGTGTTTATTTGCTTTACTAATGCTGAATAGTGTGTACTTATTATAACGTGCTACCAACTTATCTTCTCGGGCTGACTACGTACTGTGTATTTCGGGGCTGCTTCCCTGTTCACATGAACTCACAACAACGTGTCCTGTAATATACAAATAAACACAATACTTAATATTAAGTATAAAACATTTTCCCTCCACATGATGATGTAGACTTTATTGATCCCTTACTACCTGTCAGTAAGATAATGTAAATATTGTCTTAATTATAATGTGTGCTCTTACCTTTAGTATTTAAAGTATATTTTGATGCTAGTACTTTTGTACTTTAACTGAAGTACATTTTCTTATGCAGGATTCTTACTAGTATTTCTACACTGTGGTACTGCTACTTTAAGTCAAAGATCTGAGTACTTCTTCCACCACTGAGTCCAAAACATCACTTTTATCAGTTTGATGAATGATTTGTCAGCATGATAACAGAGATGGAACGAAGGTGATGAAACACATGGAAACACTCAAAGTGAACTTTCTGTAGAGTCTGAAGCAAACACACTTCTCATGCAGAGTTGTCTTTATTGAAAAGCAGGAAAGGTGCAGAATAAAGTGATACAGATCATTCATATTCAATCAATAATGTACATTGTTGAACAAAAGATATTTAAAATAGTTTGATTGATTTCATTGACATCAGGTTTAATAGGAGAAATCATATACTTTTTTTTTTATACGTTCTGATATTACTAATAGTATTATAACAATCACATTGTTTATAGTGAAAAAGAAAAAGAGAACAAGTTATTGAGACCAAAATTATTATAACATTGTAGGACTTTTTATATCTGTCTGATTTCTCACAGAACACTTTAACATTAAAACCCCAAAAACATATACGATACTTTGTGATTTTATTGAGTGACTTTAATATGATGAATTATCATTTTATATAGAAAAAGAGAAAAAGTTAAAGAGGCCATCACCAAAAGATTGAGCCGCATGGCTGGACTTTACTTTCCACTTCAGTGAGTGATGGGAACTCTCAGCTCTGCTGCCATGAAGAAGGCTTTCTTCTCTCACTGATACACACACAGGTACTCAAGGCAGCCTGGATTGCCGGAGTTGAGATCTTTACGGATAACGATGAGACCAGCCTTGGTGAACTCGTCAATCAAAGCTGTGTTGACAAGGAGGGCGATGGCCTTAATGGGATTGTTGGATCCCCCCTTCTTGCACCACAGGTACACTGGGTTACCACCGGTTTCATCATTGAGGTTGACATTCACAGATGTGTAACCTTGCTGCTGGAAGCCTAGAGCGTCCTCGTCACTGTTGGAGACCTGCAGATCAGTGAGTGCACGCTTGGGGTCGGTGGTCTGACGGGACCAGATGAAGACGGAAGATCCTCCTGCTCCCCAGTTGGTATTTTCATCCACACGCATGTAACCGCTTCCCAACAGGTCGTTGTCTGATCCGTAGGAATCAATGGCTTTGATGTCGCAGATGTAGGTTTGTTTCTCTCTCTTCACCCAGAAATGGATCCAGGCCCCTCCAGCTCTGCGGTTCAGATCACAGGCCAGTCTCTGCCAGCCGAATTGAAACTTTGCAGCTTCATTGTGTGGATCAATAGTGATATCAATGTCCACTATGGGAGTATCATACTCTCCAGAGCCCTGGAAGTACCAAAGGAAGATGTTATCACCTCCTGCTCCAGCATTGAGATCTTTATTGATGTGTGTGTACCCTGCACGGGTCAATCCAGTAGCCATGTCAGCGTTGAATGACACTTCAAGCCTGGTGATTGGTGTTGGCCCCTTTTTGTACCAAAGATGGGTTTTATTTCCACCTGCTCCTTTGTTCAGGTCATTTGGGAGTTGCTTGAAGCCCCTGACTCTCAGATTTTGCTCTTGATCGTCATTCAGGGACACATCAAGTTGTGAGATGTAGGCCATGGTGGGTAACTGCATAAAAGACACATCATGAATAAACAGTTAGCAGCATGTCTTTGCATCTTCAGGTGAGGGTTAGGGTTAGGGTTAGGGTTAGGGTTGGGGAAAATGGAAAGCTTAGTCCAAACAGGTGTTGGACCAAGATGCACGGGCTCGGGAGCAACTTTTTAATCCTCTTATTTCTCCTATTAAAATTTCGACTCCAGATCCTCTCACTGTGTTCATAAAAACGGTTTAGGGTTTAAAAATAGGGGAAACCTATACCTATATTATGTTTTCTGTTTTCAGGTCGATGTGTTTTGGCCTTTGTTTGACCCACATCTTTCACCTGTAACGTCATAAAAGGTAAGTAAACCCACTATTCTGGTTGTCTTAAAATCAGGTAAGTAAAAGGGATAAGGTTGTGGTTAGGGTTAAGTTTAGGATTGGGGTCCTAAGGGTATGGTTGGGTTTAGGGTTAGGTTTTTAAAGTAAGGGTTACCCAAATGTGCATACTCCCCCCACACCATAGGACTCCAGGTATTCCCATCCCATCATGCTTCAAAAAGCCGAGTTGGGGTCAATAAAAGGGAAAAAGACTACCCAACAATGATCGCCATTGGTGTAAATGTGTGTTGTCGGCCTTTATTTGACCCACACCTTATCCCAGGGCACCACAGAGAAGGGGTAGGTAAACCCCCTAATACATTCCCATCCCCCCATGCCTTAAAAAACCGAAGTTGGGGTTTATAAAATAGGGGAAAGACCACCCCACGATGATCGCCATTGGGGCAGAA
Source organism: Cottus gobio (assembly GCA_023566465.1). Lineage (NCBI taxonomy): Eukaryota > Metazoa > Chordata > Actinopteri > Perciformes > Cottidae > Cottus > Cottus gobio. The sequence continues at coordinate 50,087 of CM042221.1, read as the reverse complement.
GTGTGTTATCGGCCGTTAATATGACCCACACTCTGTCCCAGGGCACCACAAAGGAGAGGTAAGTAAAACCACTATCCCATTGATGTTTATTGGACCCAGGAGGAGCCCAGAGGTAAGTGGAGGGGACATCCAGGTGTGAGTATTCCCTCTAAACTTGTTTTATTAAAAACAACACATTACATAAAACACAAAGGGAAAGGGTCCACTAATTACTATTTCTTCTCTTCTGTTTTCCTCCTTCCCTTTATAAAGGGGCCCCATCTATGAGAGGCCATGGGTTCAACGGTAAGTGTAAACACTAAAAGGATAAAATGTATAAAAGCCTGAAGCGTTCTGTGTTACCAATGTATTCTATAAAAGCATGCAATTAAGGTGTTTCTAAAACACAATAAAAACACTCTTTAGGAGAATAAAAGTGGCCAAACTGTATTAAAATACTTTAAAAGGTGTACACATCTATACACACACACACACACACACATACACTGGTTTTAGGCTTTGAGTGCCTGGCTTTAGGCTTTTCTAAAAAGACGTAAATCTTAATATTCGTTTAGTGTTTGTCCCATAAGGAGGTCAGATAATAAATACTTTAAAAGTGGTTTTTATAAGAACCAGTATTTATAAATCAGGGCGAGAAGAACTAAAAATACTTATACGGATTTTAAAAGATCCAAGTATTTAAAAAAAGGTAAGTAACCCCGAAGAAATAAGTGCTTTAGGTGCCTTCCAAATGGAAGGTCTTAAGAGAAGGTTTGAGCTCCTGACGTTTCGCCACGCTGTGGCTTCTTCAGAGGAATGGAGGGGAAGACTAACTGACAGACAACATATAGTAAAAGTGGGCAACAGGAGGAGCCTTTTGATTGGCCGCCTGAGGTAAACACACCTGTTGGTGATTTGCTCTAATTAGAGTTGCTAATTGTCCTCACCTGTTGTTCCCACCTGACTGTATTAGATGATAAAAATGAATAAAATGCTGCTAAAACATTAAAACAATCCCTTTTGGATCATAAAACACAACGAGTAAGAGAGGAGTACAAAAATGAATAAAATATTCTTTATCAGATCACTAAAGACATTTATTCTACTCTTATTTTCCGAATAGAGCAGTTCTTCTGGGACCTGTTTGACCAATGTGTTTTCACTTTTAGGGTTTATAGTCACCAGAAAATGTTGTACCGTATAGTGTCTGTGTTTTCGGAGTTCTATAAAGGTAAGAGGTGAGTTTAAAAGCTCCCGGCGCTGGCCGGTTAGGTTTGGGAAAATGGAAAGCTTAGTCCAAACAGGTGTTGGACCAAGATGCACGGGCTCGGGAGCAACTTTTTAATCCTCTTATTTCTCCTATTAAAATTTCGACTCCAGATCCTCTCACTGTGTTCATAAAAACGGTTTAGGGTTTAAAAATAGGGGAAACCTATACCTATATTATGTTTTCTGTTTTCAGGTCGATGTGTTTTGGCCTTTGTTTGACCCACATCTTTCACCTGTAACGTCATAAAAGGTAAGTAAACCCACTATTCTGGTTGTCTTAAAATCAGGTAAGTAAAAGGGATAAGGTTGTGGTTAGGGTTAAGTTTAGGATTGGGGTCCTAAGGGTATGGTTGGGTTTAGGGTTAGGTTTTTAAAGTAAGGGTTACCCAAATGTGCATACTCCCCCCACACCATAGGACTCCAGGTATTCCCATCCCATCATGCTTCAAAAAGCCGAGTTGGGGTCAATAAAAGGGAAAAAGACTACCCAACAATGATCGCCATTGGTGTAAATGTGTGTTGTCGGCCTTTATTTGACCCACACCTTATCCCAGGGCACCACAGAGAAGGGGTAGGTAAACCCCCTAATACATTCCCATCCCCCCATGCCTTAAAAAACCGAAGTTGGGGTTTATAAAATAGGGGAAAGACCACCCCACGATGATCGCCATTGGGGCAGAAGTGTGTTATCGGCCGTTAATATGACCCACACTCTGTCCCAGGGCACCACAAAGGAGAGGTAAGTAAAACCACTATCCCATTGATGTTTATTGGACCCAGGAGGAGCCCAGAGGTAAGTGGAGGGGACATCCAGGTGTGAGTATTCCCTCTAAACTTGTTTTATTAAAAACAACACATTACATAAAACACAAAGGGAAAGGGTCCACTAATTACTATTTCTTCTCTTCTGTTTTCCTCCTTCCCTTTATAAAGGGGCCCCATCTATGAGAGGCCATGGGTTCAACGGTAAGTGTAAACACTAAAAGGATAAAATGTATAAAAGCCTGAAGCGTTCTGTGTTACCAATGTATTCTATAAAAGCATGCAATTAAGGTGTTTCTAAAACACAATAAAAACACTCTTTAGGAGAATAAAAGTGGCCAAACTGTATTAAAATACTTTAAAAGGTGTACACATCTATACACACACACACACACACATACACTGGTTTTAGGCTTTGAGTGCCTGGCTTTAGGCTTTTCTAAAAAGACGTAAATCTTAATATTCGTTTAGTGTTTGTCCCATAAGGAGGTCAGATAATAAATACTTTAAAAGTGGTTTTTATAAGAACCAGTATTTATAAATCAGGGCGAGAAGAACTAAAAATACTTATACGGATTTTAAAAGATCCAAGTATTTAAAAAAAGGTAAGTAACCCCGAAGAAATAAGTGCTTTAGGTGCCTTCCAAATGGAAGGTCTTAAGAGAAGGTTTGAGCTCCTGACGTTTCGCCACGCTGTGGCTTCTTCAGAGGAATGGAGGGGAAGACTAACTGACAGACAACATATAGTAAAAGTGGGCAACAGGAGGAGCCTTTTGATTGGCCGCCTGAGGTAAACACACCTGTTGGTGATTTGCTCTAATTAGAGTTGCTAATTGTCCTCACCTGTTGTTCCCACCTGACTGTATTAGATGATAAAAATGAATAAAATGCTGCTAAAACATTAAAACAATCCCTTTTGGATCATAAAACACAACGAGTAAGAGAGGAGTACAAAAATGAATAAAATATTCTTTATCAGATCACTAAAGACATTTATTCTACTCTTATTTTCCGAATAGAGCAGTTCTTCTGGGACCTGTTTGACCAATGTGTTTTCACTTTTAGGGTTTATAGTCACCAGAAAATGTTGTACCGTATAGTGTCTGTGTTTTCGGAGTTCTATAAAGGTAAGAGGTGAGTTTAAAAGCTCCCGGCGCTGGCCGGTTAGGTTTGGGAAAATGGAAAGCTTAGTCCAAACAGGTGTTGGACCAAGATGCACGGGCTCGGGAGCAACTTTTTAATCCTCTTATTTCTCCTATTAAAATTTCGACTCCAGATCCTCTCACTGTGTTCATAAAAACGGTTTAGGGTTTAAAAATAGGGGAAACCTATACCTATATTATGTTTTCTGTTTTCAGGTCGATGTGTTTTGGCCTTTGTTTGACCCACATCTTTCACCTGTAACGTCATAAAAGGTAAGTAAACCCACTATTCTGGTTGTCTTAAAATCAGGTAAGTAAAAGGGATAAGGTTGTGGTTAGGGTTAAGTTTAGGATTGGGGTCCTAAGGGTATGGTTGGGTTTAGGGTTAGGTTTTTAAAGTAAGGGTTACCCAAATGTGCATACTCCCCCCACACCATAGGACTCCAGGTATTCCCATCCCATCATGCTTCAAAAAGCCGAGTTGGGGTCAATAAAAGGGAAAAAGACTACCCAACAATGATCGCCATTGGTGTAAATGTGTGTTGTCGGCCTTTATTTGACCCACACCTTATCCCAGGGCACCACAGAGAAGGGGTAGGTAAACCCCCTAATACATCCCCATCCCCCCATGCCTTAAAAAACCGAAGTTGGGGTTTATAAAATAGGGGAAAGACCACCCCACGATGATCGCCATTGGGGCAGAAGTGTGTTATCGGCCGTTAATATGACCCACACTCTGTCCCAGGGCTAGGGAAAGTCAGCCTGGTGGCACGGATTTAACATGGAGGTGAATGGGTAAGTGTCAAATTTGTCATGTTGTGACATGCTGTCACAGTCACAGCGGCACACTGACAATCGCTGCCCGCCCCAAAGTCACTGGGGCCGGCCTCAGTCACCGAGAGGCCGGTCCCTGTGTGTGGATCTTTCTATTCGATCCGGGACTCCGGGTCCGGGTCTGGCTCCATGGGTCTGTCCGGACCCCCCACGTGAGTCCACAACCCGAATCTGGGGTCCGTAGCACCTTCCCACGTGGAGTTATTGATGAATGAGCAAAATAGCCCCCACCTTTTTTTTCCTCCTCACTCGCTGCAGTCTGTGACAGCCCCCACCTTTGGGAAACACTCCGAACGACCTAGCTCGGGCTCTGGACCACCTAGAAGGACGCGGTTTGGACCGGTGCACTCCAGGGACCCGGCCCTACACCCCAGAGTCCTCCAGGAGCGAACCAAAGCGGGTTAAGTCGCCCGCATGCCCGAAAAAGTGCTATTTATTCGGATCAAACACAGTGTGTTGTCCCTGTGGTATTATTTAATGCGTTGTGGCTGTCTGGATGGGGCTTATGAGACCTCCAGAGACCCCCAGCGACCTCCATAGCTGTTTATTGGTGATCTAAATTCGGGTAAAATTAATTAAAGCCCCTCAGAGGGCTCCAGAGGGGACTTGTGACTTATTTTATCCATGCCAAAGTGCTTCTCTTCTGGGTTGATGCTTTCCCTCTGCTCTAAGTGCTGAATAGCCTCTCATGATAAGTGATCAAGCCGAATTAGAGGCCTCTCAGGTCGGATTAAACTGGTCTGTGTGGGTCCTGGGACTCTTAAATACTTATTGAATGGTCTCTTACTTCGGGTAAAATTAATTAAAGCCCGTCATGGGGCTCCAGAGGGGACTTGTGACTTATTTTATCCATGTCAAAGTGCTTCTCCTCTGGGTTAATGCTGTTTGACTGCTGGGTTTGTGTCAATGTCCGCCCACCGGTGGAATCAACTGGTATAACATGCCGATTTTGACTCTTTCTTCGGATTAAACTGCTTTGTGGGGGTCCTGGGACTCTGAAAAAATTATGGAAGGGGCTGTTGGTGCTCTTACTTCGGGTAACATTATTAAAAGACCGTCATATGGCTCCAGGCGGCACTTATGCCTTGTTTTACCCGGGGGATGCTGCACTCTGCTGGCGCAATAAATGTACTACAACCGGAGCGGTTTTAATTCAATTCTCTCCAGTTTGATCACTAAATTGGGTCTAGTTTGGGCTGTGGAGGTCCTAGAATGATGCGGTTTGGACCGGTGCACTCCAGGGACACGGCCCTACACCCCAGAGTCCTCCAGGAGCGAACCAGAGCGGGTTAAGTCGCCCGCATGCCCGAAAAAGTGCTATTTATTCGGATCAAACACAGTGTGTTGTCCCTGTGATAATATTAAATGCATTGTGGCTCTCTGGAGGATTTGATAAGACCCCCAGTGATGAGGGGACATGTCTGGGCATAACCCTGAGGTCTGACCCCCCCTGGATGATTTCATGAGACCCGTAGTGATGAGGGACTCTGTCCGGGGTGAGGTGTGTGATGAGACCCCCCCTGGGAGACCCGTAGTGATGAGGGACTCTGTCCGGGGTGAGGTGTGTGATGAGACCCCCCCTGGGAGACCCGTAGTGATGAGGGACTCTGTCCGGGGTGAGGTGTGTGATGAGACCCCCCCTGGGAGACCCGTAGTGATGAGGGACTCTGTCCGGGGTGAGGTGTGTGATGAGACCCCCCCTGGGAGACCCGTAGTGATGAGGGACTCTGTCCGGGGTGAGGTGTGTGATGAGACCCCCCCTGGGAGACCCGTAGTGATGAGGGACTCTGTCCGGGGTGAGGTGTGTGATGAGACCCCCCCTGGGAGACCCGTAGTGATGAGGGACTCTGTCCGGGGTGAGGTGTGTGATGAGACCCCCCCTGGGAGACCCGTAGTGATGAGGGACTCTGTCCGGGGTGAGGTGTGTGATGAGACCCCCCCTGGGAGACCCGTAGTGATGAGGGACTCTGTCCGGGGTGAGGTGTGAGGTCTGACCCCCCCTGGGAGACCCGTAGTGATGAGGGACTCTGTCTGGGGTGAGGTGTGAGGTCTGACCCCCCTGGGAAGATGAATAACACAGCCAGCCTTCACACACCATGTCTGGGCGAAGCGGTTCGATCTGACCCCCCAGGGAAGACCTTGGTCGGGATCTGGCTCCATGGGTCTGTCCGGACCCCCCACGTGAGTCCACAACCCGAATCTGGGGTCCGTAGCACCTTCCCACGTGGAGTTATTCATGAATGAGCAAAATAGCCCCCACCTTTGCGCACCGCAGTCGCTGCAGCCCCCACCTTTGGGAAACACTCCAAACGGCATAGCTCGGGCTCTGGACCAGCTAGAAGGACGCGGTTTGGACTGGTGCACTCGGGCGGCCCTCCTCTACCCGACGGTGGTGTCCGGGAGAAGATCGGAGCAAGTTAAGCCCCCGCCCCGGGGGAGAGAGTGACGCAGAATGATGAGAGGAGAGGGGATGACTGTACAGCCCCCCCAGGAGTCAGGGACCCATCCCGGGTGAAGGTGTGTGATCTGACCCCCCAGGGAAGATTTTATAAGCCCCCAGTGATGAGGGACCCATCCCGGGTGAAGGTGTGTGATCTGACCCCCCAGGGAAGATTTTATAAGCCCCCAGTGATGAGGGACCCTGCCCGGGCTGATGTGTGTGATCTGACCCCCCAGGTAAGATTTTATAGCCCCCCAGTGATGAGGGACCCAGCCCGGGTGAAGGTGTGTGATGAGACCCCCCCTGGAAGATTTTATAGCCCCCCAGTGATGAGGGACCCTGCCCGGGCTGATGTGTGTGATCTGACCCCCCAGGTAAGATTTTATAGCCCCCCAGTGATGAGGGACCCATCCCGGGTGAAGGTGTGTGATCTGACCCCCCAGGGAAGATTTTATAAGCCCCCAGTGATGAGGGACTCTGTCTGGGCTGATGTGTGTGATCTGACCCCCCAGGGAAGATTTTATAAGCCCCCAGTGATGAGGGATAGGGTTAGGGTTAGGGTTAGGGATAGGGTTAGGGTTAGGGCTAGGGAAAGTCAGCCTGGTGGCACGGATTTAACATGGAGGTGAATGGGTAAGTGTCAAATTTGTCATGTTGTGACATGCTGTCACAGTCACAGCGGCACACTGACAATCGCTGCCCGCCCCAAAGTCACTGGGGCCGGCCTCAGTCACCTGAGAGGCCGGTCCCTGTGTGTGGATCTTTCTATTCGATACGGGACTCCGGGTCCGGGTCTGGCTCCATGGGTCTGTCCGGACCCCCCACGTGAGTCCACAACCCGAATCTGGGGTCCGTAGCACCTTCCCACGTGGAGTTATTGATGAATGAGCAAAATAGCCCCCACCTTTTTTTTCCTCCTCACTCGCTGCAGTCTGTGACAGCCCCCACCTTTGGGAAACACTCCGAACGACCTAGCTCGGGCTCTGGACCACCTAGAAGGACGCGGTTTGGACCGGTGCACTCCAGGGACCCGGCCCTACACCCCAGAGTCCTCCAGGAGCGAACCAAAGCGGGTTAAGTCGCCCGCATGCCCGAAAAAGTGCTATTTATTCGGATCAAACACAGTGTGTTGTCCCTGTGGTATTATTTAATGCGTTGTGGGTGTCTGGATGGGGCTTATGAGACCTCCAGAGACCCCCAGCGACCTCCATAGCTGTTTATTGGTGAACTAAATTCGGGTAAAATTAATTAAAGACCCTCAGAGGGCTCCAGAGGGGACTTGTGACTTATTTTATCCATGCCAAAGTGCTTCTCTTCTGGGTTGATGCTTTCCCTCTGCTCTAAGTGCTGAGTAGCCTCTCATCTACAGTGCTGCAGCCGAATTTGAGGCCTCTCAGGTCGGATTAAACTGGTCTGTGTGAGTCCTGGGACTCTTAAATACTTATTGAATGGTCTCTTACTTCGGGTAAAATTAATTAAAGACCCTCAGAGGGCTCCAGAGGGGACTTGTGACTTATTTTATCCATGCCAAAGTGCTTCTCCTCTGGGTTAATGCTGTTGGACTGCTGGGTTTGTGTCAATGTCCGCCCACCGGTGGACTCAACTGGTATAACATGCTGATTTTGACTCTTTCTTCGGATTAAACTGCTTTGTGGGGGTCCTGGGACTCTGAAAAAATTATGGAAGGGGCTGTTGGTGCTCTTACTTCGGGTAACATTATTAAAAGACCGTCATATGGCTCCAGGCGGCACTTATGCCTTGTTTTACCCGGGGGATGCTGCACTCTGCTGGCGCAATAAATGTACTACAACCGGAGCGGTTTTAATTCAATTCTCTCCAGTTTGATCACTACATTGGGTCTAGTTTGGGCTGTGGAGGTCCTAGAATGATGCGGTTTGGACCGGGGCACTCCAGGGACCCGGCCCTACACCCCAGAGTCCTCCAGGAGCGAACCAGAGCGGGTTAAGTCGCCCGCATGCCCGAAAAAGTGCTATTTATTCGGATCAAACACAGTGTGTTGTCCCTGTGATAATATTAAATGCATTGTGGCTCTCTGGATGATTTGATAAGACCCCCAGTGATGAGGGGACATGTCTGGGCATAACCCTGAGGTCTGACCCCCCCTGGATGATTTCATGAGACCCGTAGTGATGAGGGACTCTGTCCGGGGTGAGGTGTGTGATGAGACCCCCCCTGGGTTAGGGTTAGGGTTAGGGTTAGGGTTAGGGTTAGGGTTAGGGTTAGGGGTTAGGGTTAGGGTTAGGGTTAGGGTTAGGGTTAGGTAAGGGAAATTAAAACTCCATCCGCCGTGGACGGCAGGTGAAATGCACGGGCACACAAAACAAACCATATTCCTCCACTCTCTCTTTAAGATCTTGTTTTTTTCTCTTTTTTTACCTATCGCTGGTCCTTCCATTATATAGGTACAGGTAAGTCCCAACAGGTAAGTTTTACCCTTTGAATCATGTTCCTCTTATTACCCTCTTTCGTTCAACCCACTTGGATGGACAGTTTTTAATTTTTCTATCCACTGTCTTTCTTTTCTTATTCTCTGTTTTTTTGTCCAGCATGTTCCGGATTCCAAACCTGAGATGGAGAGGTTGTTGCTGCCATGTTCTCTAAAATGGGTATACACGACGGTAAGTTTCTCAGTTTTATTAATAAAATACATATGCTGTTTGAGTCTCTGTCGCAGACTGTTCCCAGTTTCTCCCACATACAGTCTGCCACAGGCCTTACATTCCACAGCATAGACCAGGTTGACTGATTCCAGCCCCAATTTTTGCCAGACTGGGGCCCCCCGGTCCGTATGTACGTTCCTGATGAACTTCACCCTCCTGTATACCTGGTCCAGTATGTCTATTTTCTTTTTACTGCCCAAGGACGCATGTACTAAGTGCTCTTTTAAATTCTTGTTCCGTTTAAAAGCTGCTATAATTTTAAAATTGGCCATTGGCTCCACCACACTCTGGAGTGTCTTAAAGTTTTTCTTTATTTTGGAGTTCAGGGTTAGGGAGGCAGGGTTAGGGTTAGGGTTAGGGTTAGGGTTAGGGTTAGGGTTAGGGTTAGGGTTAGGGTTAGGGTTAGGGTTAGGGTTAGGGGTTAGGGTTAGGGTTAGGGTTAGGGTTAGGGTTAGGGTTAGGGTTAGGTTAAATGGTTATGACCCGATGAAACGTTTGATGATCGTCTGTAGATTTCTTTGTGTTCGTCCTAGAGACCTGAAATTTTGTGTGTGGGTTTGTTGTATAGGGCCTCACGTTTGAGCAAAGTCTGGGGCCCCCAGCTGCTTTCCTTGATATGGCTGTCATTGACCCCTGTTGATTTGTGTGTTTGATGATCGTCTCTAGCTGAGGCCCGGTTGGGGCTAGGTGGCTTAAACTCGGGGTGTATATATGCCCTACAGAGCTACACGCCTGAGCAAAGTCTGGGGCCCCTAGCTGCTTTCCTTGATATAGCTGTCATTGGCCCCTGCTGTTGGTGTTGGTCAGGTGGATCAGTGATGAGGGTACTCTGGCACCAACTAGTGGAGCAGACTGGTAAAACATGCAATTGTGCTACTTTGAAAGATCCAGCAGACAGGGTTATTGCTGGGTGCAATAAAAACACATTTAAAGGACTTTTTGACACAGCACTATATTGGGGGATCCACCAGAGCACCCTCTTGCAAGATCTGTTGGTTTGAGCTCACTGGCTAGCTGCTACCGGAAGTTAGCTTTCTAAAGGGTCTGCAGAATTGTGCTTTATGATTATCACTCAAGGCAACCGGGTCAATGTTCCCATCAAGTATTGAGCAGTTTTGACCTTGTCCTGAGGAGTTATTAACCTTTGAATGGGCTTAATTGGTCTTTTTTCGGGCTTTTCAAAACCCTCTCAGGCAGAGATGCTGAGGGCTACAGAGTCAGGGCCGGCATGGTTGGGCCCCACTGGGGAGTGGGTACAAGGTGGAAAAGAGAGCTAAGCTCTGCCATGTTTAGAAGAAAAAAAGCTTTGTTCAGCTCAATATCTGCAGGTGCTCTCAGATCCGTTACAGCGTACAGCCTTCCCAGCTCCCTGATTTCAGACAGCCAATTAACTCTTGTGAATGCTTTGGAGGAAATTTCACCACATGGCCTCCTTGTGGGCCCTGTACAGAGCGTCTGTGCAAAATTTCGGATACATTGTACAAGCCGTTGTGAAGTTATGGACACTTTTACATTGATCAAAGGATATGAAAAAAGGAGGGAATCTGGAGCCAATTTGACCTTTTGGACGGTTTTTGGGTGCCTTAACGTGCAGCTACTGATCCCAAACTTTAGGCCATCTATGTTCAGGTGCTCCTCTCGGGCTGAGAAAAGGATCCAGGTCTCTAACTTGTTTTAAAGTATTAAAATAGAATTAAAAGACTGGTTTCATAGCCATTTGGGTGTGCGTGGCTGTGTGTGTGTGTGTGTGTGTGTGTGTGTGTTTGTGCATGTTTGTGTCTGTGTGTTTGTGAGAGCTTGTGTGTGTGTGTGCTGTGTGGGTCTGTGTGTGTGTTTGTCTGTGTGTGTGTGTCTGTGTGTGTGTGTGTGAGTGTGTGTGTGTGTCTGTGTGTGTGAGTGAGTGAGTGTGTGTGTGCGTGTGTGGGTCTGTGTGTGTCTGTGTGTGTGTGTGTGTGTGTGTGCGCGTACATGTGTGTGTGTTTGTCTGTGTGAGTGAGTGTGTGTGTGTGTGAGTGTGTATGTGTGTATGTGTATGTTTTGTGTATTTGTTTGTGTGTGTGTGTGTGTCTGTTTGTGTGAGAGTTTGTATGTGTGTGTGTGTGTGCGTACATGTGTATGTGTGTGTGTGTGTGTGTGTGTGCGTACATGTGTATGTGTGTGTGTGTGTGTGTGTGTGTGCATGTGTGTGAGCGCTTGTGTATGTTTTGTGTATTTGTTTGTGTGTGTGTGTGTGTGTCTGTTTGTGTGTGTGTGCGCGTACATGTGTGTGTGTTTGTCTGTGTGAGTGAGTGTGTGTGTGTGAGTGTGTATGTGTGTATGTGTATGTTTTGTGTATTTGTTTGTGTGGGTGTGTGTCTGTTTGTGTGAGAGTTTGTATGTGTGTGTGTGTGTGTGCGTACATGTGTATGTGTGTGTGTGTGTGTGTGTGCGTACATGTGTGTGCATGTGTGTGAGCGCTTGTGTATGTTTTGTGTATTTGTTTGTGTGTGTGTGTGTGTGTGTGTGTGTCTGTTTGTGTGTGTGTGTGTGTGCGCGTACATGTGTGTGTGTTTGTCTGTGTGAGTGAGTGAGTGTGTGTGTGAGTGTGCGTGTGTGTTTGTGTGTGAGTCTGCTGTGGATAGCTCGACCTTTGGCCTTGGCCTTCTATTCTGTCCTCCGGTGGAAGTTGGCATATTCTCAGGATTTTGTCTGTGTGGCTCGCCCGTTCTCACCCGTGGGCGGGGTCTTCTCCACCAGTGGGCTCGGTCTTGTCTATGTTAAGGTGTGATGACCCGATGAAACGTTTGATGATCGTCTGTAGATTTCTTTGTGTTCGTCCTAGAGACCTGAAATTTGGTGTGTGGGTTTGTTGTACAGGGCCTCACGTTTGAGCAAAGTCTGGGGCCCCCAGCTGCTTTCCTTGATATGGCTGTCATTGACCCCTGTTGATTTGTGTGTTTGATGATCGTCTCTAGCTGAGGCCCGGTTGGGGCTAGGTGGCTTAAACTCGGGGTGTATATATGCCCTACAGAGCTACACGCCTGAGCAAAGTCTGGGGCCCCCAGCTGCTTTCCTTGATATGGCTGTCATTGACCCCTGTTGATTTGTGTGTTTGATGATCGTCTCTAGCTGAGGCCCGGTTGGGGCTAGGTGGCTTAAACTCGGGGTGTATATATGCCCTACAGAGCTACACGCCTGAGCAAAGTCTGGGGCCCCCAGCTGCTTTCCTTGATATGGCTGTCATTGACCCCTGTTGATTTGTGTGTTTGATGATCGTCTCTAGCTGAGGCCCGGTTGGGGCTAGGTGGCTTAAACTCGGGGTGTATATATGCCCTACATAGCTACACGCCTGAGCAAAGTCTGGGGCCCCTAGCTGCTTTCCTTGATATAGCTGTCATTGTGTGTATGTGTGTGCATGTGTGTGTGTGTGTGTGTGTGTGTGTGTGTGTGTGTGTGTGTGTGTGTGTGTGCGTGCATGTCTCAGTGCATGCATGCTGGGTACATGTGGGCCGGGTTAGACCCCTGGTGGTGAGGAATTACATTGAATAAACTTGAATCAAATTGAATTAAAATGAATTAAATTGAACTGAACTCCCTGACTTGTATTCAAATACATTGGAGGAGCTGAGTCCTTTGCTTTCATTTCATTCCTTAGGCGATGCTGCCATCTGCTGGCGAGAGTGGTGTGGTACAACCAAAGCGTTTTTAAATCAATGTCTCCTGCGGAGTGGTTTCAACACTAAATCAGGTCTGGATCAGGCTGTGGACCACCTAGAAGGATGCGGTTTGGACTGTGGTGCTCAGGAGACCCGGGTCTACACCTCAGAGTCCTCCAGGAGCGAATCAGAGAGGGTTAAGCCGCCCCCTGCCCGTAAAAGTGCACTTTCTTCGGATCAAACACAGTGTTTTGTGCCTGTGGCATTATTAAATGTATTGTGGGTGTCTGGAGGGGGCTTGAAGTGCTTGTGTGACACCCGCTGGGCTTCCATGAGACACGGGCACCGCCTTGTGTCAGTCGGTGGGAGGGCCTCAGGCCGAAAAATCAGGCTGTCCACTGGATGGCCAGGTGACATTGATCCCACAATATTATTTACAATATAACAGTTTTTTTGTATATATATATATATATATATATATATATATATATATATAATGAACACAATTAGGTTTCTTTTTTTTAATATATAAACACTGAGGTTGTGGTTAGGTGTGCACTCCACTGGTTGTGGTTAGGCGTGTACCCCACTGGTTGTGGTTAGGGTTAGGGGCTAGATGGGGCTAGATGGCCTAAACTACAGGGCTACACGCCTGAGCAAAGTCTGGGGCCCCCAGCTGCTTTCCTTGATATGGCTGTCATTGGCCCCTGCTGTTGGTGTTGGTCAGGTGGATCAGTGATGAGGGTACTCTGGCACCAACTAGTGGAGCAGACTGGTAAAACATGCAATTGTGCTACTTTGAAAGATCCAGCAGACAGGGTTATTGCTGGGTGCAATAAAAACACATTTAAAGGACTTTCTGACACAGCACTATATTGGGGGATCCACCAGAGCACCCTCTTGCAAGATCTGTTGGTTTGAGCTCACTGGCTAGCTGCTACCGGAAGTTAGCTTTCTAAAGGGTCTGCAGAATTGTGCTTTATGATTATCACTCAAGGCAACCGGGTCAATGTTCCCATCGAGTATCGAGCAGTTTTGACCTTGTCCTGAGGAGTTATTAACCTTTGAAGGGGCTTAATTGGTCTTTTTTCGGGCTTTTCAAAACCCTCTCAGGCAGAGATGCTGAGGGCTACAGAGTCAGGGCCGCCATGGTTGGGCCCCACTGGGGAGTGGGTACAAGGTGGAAAAGAAAGCTAAGCTCTGCCATGTTTAGAAGAAAAAAAGCTTTGTTCAGCTCAATATCTGCAGGTGCTCTCAGATCCGTTACAGCGTACAGCCTTCCCAGCTCCCTGATTTCAGACAGCCAATTAACTCTTGTGAATGCTTTGGAGGAAATTTCACCACATGGCCTCCTTGTGGGCCCTGTACAGAGCGTCTGTGCAAAATTTCGGATACATTGTACAAGCCGTTGTGAAGTTATGGACACTTTTACATTGATCAAAGGATATGAAAAAAGGAGGGAATCTGGAGCCAATTTGACCTTTTGGACGGTTTTTGGGTGCCTTAACGTGCAGCTACTGATCCCAAACTTTAGGCCATCTATGTTCAGGTGCTCCTCTCGGGCTGAGAAAAGGATCCAGGTCTCTAACTTGTTTTAAAGTATTAAAATAGAATTAAAAGACTGGTTTCATAGCCATTTGGGTGTGCGTGGCTGTGTGTGTGTGTGTGTGTGTGTGTGTGTGTTTGTGCATGTTTGTGTCTGTGTGTTTGTGAGAGCTTGTGTGTGTGTGTGCTGTGTGGGTCTGTGTGTGTGTTTGTCTGTGTGTGTGTGTCTGTGTGTGTGTGTGTGAGTGTGTGTGTGTGTCTGTGTGTGTGAGTGAGTGAGTGTGTGTGTGCGTGTGTGGGTCTGTGTGTGTCTGTGTGTGTGTGTGTGTGTGTGCGCGTACATGTGTGTGTGTTTGTCTGTGTGAGTGAGTGTGTGTGTGTGTGAGTGTGTATGTGTGTATGTGTATGTTTTGTGTATTTGTTTGTGTGTGTGTGTGTGTCTGTTTGTGTGAGAGTTTGTATGTGTGTGTGTGTGTGCGTACATGTGTATGTGTGTGTGTGTGTGTGTGTGTGCGTACATGTGTATGTGTGTGTGTGTGTGTGTGTGTGTGCATGTGTGTGAGCGCTTGTGTATGTTTTGTGTATTTGTTTGTGTGTGTGTGTGTGTGTCTGTTTGTGTGTGTGTGCGCGTACATGTGTGTGTGTTTGTCTGTGTGAGTGAGTGTGTGTGTGTGAGTGTGTATGTGTGTATGTGTATGTTTTGTGTATTTGTTTGTGTGGGTGTGTGTCTGTTTGTGTGAGAGTTTGTATGTGTGTGTGTGTGTGTGCGTACATGTGTATGTGTGTGTGTGTGTGTGTGTGCGTACATGTGTGTGTGTGTGTGTGTGTGTGTGTGTGCATGTGTGTGAGCGCTTGTGTATGTTTTGTGTATTTGTTTGTGTGTGTGTGTGTGTGTGTGTGTGTCTGTTTGTGTGTGTGTGTGTGTGCGCGTACATGTGTGTGTGTTTGTCTGTGTGAGTGAGTGAGTGTGTGTGTGAGTGTGCGTGTGTGTTTGTGTGTGAGTCTGCTGTGGATAGCTCGACCTTTGGCCTTGGCCTTCTATTCTGTCCTCCGGTGGAAGTTGGCATATTCTCAGGATTTTGTCTGTGTGGCTCGCCCGTTCTCACCCGTGGGCGGGGTCTTCTCCACCAGTGGGCTCGGTCTTGTCTATGTTAAGGTGTGATGACCCGATGAAACGTTTGATGATCGTCTGTAGATTTCTTTGTGTTCGTCCTAGAGACCTGAAATTTGGTGTGTGGGTTTGTTGTACAGGGCCTCACGTTTGAGCAAAGTCTGGGGCCCCCAGCTGCTTTCCTTGATATGGCTGTCATTGACCCCTGTTGATTTGTGTGTTTGATGATCGTCTCTAGCTGAGGCCCGGTTGGGGCTAGGTGGCTTAAACTCGGGGTGTATATATGCCCTACAGAGCTACACGCCTGAGCAAAGTCTGGGGCCCCCAGCTGCTTTCCTTGATATGGCTGTCATTGACCCCTGTTGATTTGTGTGTTTGATGATCGTCTCTAGCTGAGGCCCGGTTGGGGCTAGGTGGCTTAAACTCGGGGTGTATATATGCCCTACAGAGCTACACGCCTGAGCAAAGTCTGGGGCCCCCAGCTGCTTTCCTTGATATGGCTGTCATTGACCCCTGTTGATTTGTGTGTTTGATGATCGTCTCTAGCTGAGGCCCGGTTGGGGCTAGGTGGCTTAAACTCGGGGTGTATATATGCCCTACATAGCTACACGCCTGAGCAAAGTCTGGGGCCCCTAGCTGCTTTCCTTGATATAGCTGTCATTGTGTGTATGTGTGTGCATGGTGTGTGTGTGTGTGTGTGTGTGTGTGTGTGTGTGTGTGTGTGTGTGTGTGTGCGTGCATGTCTCAGTGCATGCATGCTGGGTACATGTGGGCCGGGTTAGACCCCTGGTGGTGAGGAATTACATTGAATAAACTTGAATCAAATTGAATTAAAATGAATTAAATTGAACTGAACTCCCTGACTTGTATTCAAATACATTGGAGGAGCTGAGTCCTTTGCTTTCATTTCATTCCTTAGGCGATGCTGCCATCTGCTGGCGAGAGTGGTGTGGTACAACCAAAGCGTTTTTAAATCAATGTCTCCTGCGGAGTGGTTTCAACACTAAATCAGGTCTGGATCAGGCTGTGGACCACCTAGAAGGATGCGGTTTGGACTGTGGTGCTCAGGAGACCCGGGTCTACACCTCAGAGTCCTCCAGGAGCGAATCAGAGAGGGTTAAGCCGCCCCCTGCCCGTAAAAGTGCACTTTCTTCGGATCAAACACAGTGTTTTGTGCCTGTGGCATTATTAAATGTATTGTGGGTGTCTGGAGGGGGCTTGAAGTGCTTGTGTGACACCCGCTGGGCTTCCATGAGACACGGGCACCGCCTTGTGTCAGTCGGTGGGAGGGCCTCAGGCCGAAAAATCAGGCTGTCCACTGGATGGCCAGGTGACATTGATCCCACAATATTATTTACAATATAACAGTTTTTTTGTATATATATATATATATATATATATATATATATATATATAATGAACACAATTAGGTTTCTTTTTTTTAATATATAAACACTGAGGTTGTGGTTAGGTGTGCACTCCACTGGTTGTGGTTAGGCGTGTACCCCACTGGTTGTGGTTAGGGTTAGGGGCTAGATGGGGCTAGATGGCCTAAACTACAGGGCTACACGCCTGAGCAAAGTCTGGGGCCCCCAGCTGCTTTCCTTGATATGGCTGTCATTGGCCCCTGCTGTTGGTGTTGGTCAGGTGGATCAGTGATGAGGGTACTCTGGCACCAACTAGTGGAGCAGACTGGTAAAACATGCAATTGTGCTACTTTGAAAGATCCAGCAGACAGGGTTATTGCTGGGTGCAATAAAAACACATTTAAAGGACTTTCTGACACAGCACTATATTGGGGGATCCACCAGAGCACCCTCTTGCAAGATCTGTTGGTTTGAGCTCACTGGCTAGCTGCTACCGGAAGTTAGCTTTCTAAAGGGTCTGCAGAATTGTGCTTTATGATTATCACTCAAGGCAACCGGGTCAATGTTCCCATCGAGTATCGAGCAGTTTTGACCTTGTCCTGAGGAGTTATTAACCTTTGAAGGGGCTTAATTGGTCTTTTTTCGGGCTTTTCAAAACCCTCTCAGGCAGAGATGCTGAGGGCTACAGAGTCAGGGCCGCCATGGTTGGGCCCCACTGGGGAGTGGGTACAAGGTGGAAAAGAAAGCTAAGCTCTGCCATGTTTAGAAGAAAAAAAGCTTTGTTCAGCTCAATATCTGCAGGTGCTCTCAGATCCGTTACAGCGTACAGCCTTCCCAGCTCCCTGATTTCAGACAGCCAATTAACTCTTGTGAATGCTTTGGAGGAAATTTCACCACATGGCCTCCTTGTGGGCCCTGTACAGAGCGTCTGTGCAAAATTTCGGATACATTGTACAAGCCGTTGTGAAGTTATGGACACTTTTACATTGATCAAAGGATATGAAAAAAGGAGGGAATCTGGAGCCAATTTGACCTTTTGGACGGTTTTTGGGTGCCTTAACGTGCAGCTACTGATCCCAAACTTTAGGCCATCTATGTTCAGGTGCTCCTCTCGGGCTGAGAAAAGGATCCAGGTCTCTAACTTGTTTTAAAGTATTAAAATAGAATTAAAAGACTGGTTTCATAGCCATTTGGGTGTGCGTGGCTGTGTGTGTGTGTGTGTGTGTGTGTGTGTGTGTGTGTGTGTGTGTGTTTGTGCATGTTTGTGTCTGTGTGTTTGTGAGAGCTTGTGTGTGTGTGTGCTGTGTGGGTCTGTGTGTGTGTTTGTCTGTGTGTGTGTGTCTGTGTGTGTGTGTGTGAGTGTGTGTGTGTGTCTGTGTGTGTGAGTGAGTGAGTGTGTGTGTGCGTGTGTGGGTCTGTGTGTGTCTGTGTGTGTGTGTGTGTGTGTGCGCGTACATGTGTGTGTGTTTGTCTGTGTGAGTGAGTGTGTGTGTGTGTGAGTGTGTATGTGTGTATGTGTATGTTTTGTGTATTTGTTTGTGTGTGTGTGTGTGTCTGTTTGTGTGAGAGTTTGTATGTGTGTGTGTGTGTGCGTACATGTGTATGTGTGTGTGTGTGTGTGTGTGTGCGTACATGTGTATGTGTGTGTGTGTGTGTGTGTGTGTGCATGTGTGTGAGCGCTTGTGTATGTTTTGTGTATTTGTTTGTGTGTGTGTGTGTGTGTCTGTTTGTGTGTGTGTGCGCGTACATGTGTGTGTGTTTGTCTGTGTGAGTGAGTGTGTGTGTGTGAGTGTGTATGTGTGTATGTGTATGTTTTGTGTATTTGTTTGTGTGGGTGTGTGTCTGTTTGTGTGAGAGTTTGTATGTGTGTGTGTGTGTGTGCGTACATGTGTATGTGTGTGTGTGTGTGTGTGTGCGTACATGTGTGTGTGTGTGTGTGTGTGTGTGTGTGCATGTGTGTGAGCGCTTGTGTATGTTTTGTGTATTTGTTTGTGTGTGTGTGTGTGTGTGTGTGTGTGTGTCTGTTTGTGTGTGTGTGTGTGTGCGCGTACATGTGTGTGTGTTTGTCTGTGTGAGTGAGTGAGTGTGTGTGTGAGTGTGCGTGTGTGTTTGTGTGTGAGTCTGCTGTGGATAGCTCGACCTTTGGCCTTGGCCTTCTATTCTGTCCTCCGGTGGAAGTTGGCATATTCTCAGGATTTTGTCTGTGTGGCTCGCCCGTTCTCACCCGTGGGCGGGGTCTTCTCCACCAGTGGGCTCGGTCTTGTCTATGTCTATGTTAAGGTGTGATGACCCGATGAAACGTTTGATGATCGTCTGTAGATTTCTTTGTGTTCGTCCTAGAGACCTGAAATTTGGTGTGTGGGTTTGTTGTACAGGGCCTCACGTTTGAGCAAAGTCTGGGGCCCCCAGCTGCTTTCCTTGATATGGCTGTCATTGACCCCTGTTGATTTGTGTGTTTGATGATCGTCTCTAGCTGAGGCCCGGTTGGGGCTAGGTGGCTTAAACTCGGGGTGTATATATGCCCTACAGAGCTACACGCCTGAGCAAAGTCTGGGGCCCCCAGCTGCTTTCCTTGATATGGCTGTCATTGACCCCTGTTGATTTGTGTGTTTGATGATCGTCTCTAGCTGAGGCCCGGTTGGGGCTAGGTGGCTTAAACTCGGGGTGTATATATGCCCTACAGAGCTACACGCCTGAGCAAAGTCTGGGGCCCCCAGCTGCTTTCCTTGATATGGCTGTCATTGACCCCTGTTGATTTGTGTGTTTGATGATCGTCTCTAGCTGAGGCCCGGTTGGGGCTAGGTGGCTTAAACTCGGGGTGTATATATGCCCTACATAGCTACACGCCTGAGCAAAGTCTGGGGCCCCTAGCTGCTTTCCTTGATATAGCTGTCATTGTGTGTATGTGTGTGCATGGGTGTGTGTGTGTGTGTGTGTGTGTGTGTGTGTGTGTGTGTGTGTGTGTGCGTGCATGTCTCAGTGCATGCATGCTGGGTACATGTGGGCCGGGTTAGACCCCTGGTGGTGAGGAATTACATTGAATAAACTTGAATCAAATTGAATTAAAATGAATTAAATTGAACTGAACTCCCTGACTTGTATTCAAATACATTGGAGGAGCTGAGTCCTTTGCTTTCATTTCATTCCTTAGGCGATGCTGCCATCTGCTGGCGAGAGTGGTGTGGTACAACCAAAGCGTTTTTAAATCAATGTCTCCTGCGGAGTGGTTTCAACACTAAATCAGGTCTGGATCAGGCTGTGGACCACCTAGAAGGATGCGGTTTGGACTGTGGTGCTCAGGAGACCCGGGTCTACACCTCAGAGTCCTCCAGGAGCGAATCAGAGAGGGTTAAGCCGCCCCCTGCCCGTAAAAGTGCACTTTCTTCGGATCAAACACAGTGTTTTGTGCCTGTGGCATTATTAAATGTATTGTGGGTGTCTGGAGGGGGCTTGAAGTGCTTGTGTGACACCCGCTGGGCTTCCATGAGACACGGGCACCGCCTTGTGTCAGTCGGTGGGAGGGCCTCAGGCCGAAAAATCAGGCTGTCCACTGGATGGCCAGGTGACATTGATCCCACAATATTATTTACAATATAACAGTTTTTTTGTATATATATATATATATATATATATATATATAATGAACACAATTAGGTTTCTTTTTTTTAATATATAAACACTGAGGTTGTGGTTAGGTGTGCACTCCACTGGTTGTGGTTAGGCGTGTACCCCACTGGTTGTGGTTAGGGTTAGGGGCTAGATGGGGCTAGATGGCCTAAACTACAGGGCTACACGCCTGAGCAAAGTCTGGGGCCCCCAGCTGCTTTCCTTGATATAGCTGTCATTGGCCCCTGCTGTTGGTGTTGGTCAGGTGGATCAGTGATGAGGGTACTCTGGCACCAACTAGTGGAGCAGACTGGTAAAACATGCAATTGTGCTACTTTGAAAGATCCAGCAGACAGGGTTATTGCTGGGTGCAATAAAAACACATTTAAAGGACTTTTTGACACAGCACTATATTGGGGGATCCACCAGAGCACCCTCTTGCAAGATCTGTTGGTTTGAGCTCACTGGCTAGCTGCTACCGGAAGTTAGCTTTCTAAAGGGTCTGCAGAATTGTGCTTTATGATTATCACTCAAGGCAACCGGGTCAATGTTCCCATCAAGTATTGAGCAGTTTTGACCTTGTCCTGAGGAGTTATTAACCTTTGAAGGGGCTTAATTGGTCTTTTTTCGGGCTTTTCAAAACCCTCTCAGGCAGAGATGCTGAGGGCTACAGAGTCAGGGCCGGCATGGTTGGGCCCCACTGGGGAGTGGGTACAAGGTGGAAAAGAGAGCTAAGCTCTGCCATGTTTAGAAGAAAAAAAGCTTTGTTCAGCTCAATATCTGCAGGTGCTCTCAGATCCGTTACAGCGTACAGCCTTCCCAGCTCCCTGATTTCAGACAGCCAATTAACTCTTGTGAATGCTTTGGAGGAAATTTCACCACATGGCCTCCTTGTGTGCCCTGTACAGAGCGTCTGTGCAAAATTTCGGATACATTGTACAAGCCGTTGTGAAGTTATGGACACTTTTACATTGATCAAAGGATATGAAAAAAGGAGGGAATCTGGAGCCAATTTGACCTTTTGGACGGTTTTTGGGTGCCTTAACGTGCAGCTACTGGTCCCAAACTTTAGGCCATCTATGTTCAGGTGCTCCTCTCGGGCTGAGAAAAGGATCCAGGTCTCTAACTGGTTTTAAAGTATTAAAATAGAATTAAAAGACTGGTTTCATGAAATGTCTTTGCCGTGTCCCAGGTGGATTTGTGGCCTTTAACCTTTAGCAATCCACACCAAATTGCAGGTGTTTCATATTCAGAGGGCCATGTTGGCTGCAGAAAAGAATCCAAGTCTCTAACTTGTTTTAAAGTATTAAAATAGAATTAAAAGACTGTGTGACAGAAATGTCTTATAAGTGTCCCATGTTATTTCAAGAGGTGGATTTGTGGCCTTTAACCTTTAGCAATCCACACCAAATTGCAGGTGTTTCATATTCAGAGGGCCATGTTGGATGCAGAAAAGAATCCATGTCTCTAACTTGTTTTAAAGTATTAAAATAGAATTAAAAGACTGTGTGACAGAAATGTCCTGTAAATGTCCCATGTACTTTAAAGAGGTGGGTTTGTGGCCTTTAGCCTTTAGCAATCCACACCAAATTGCAGGTGTTTCATATTCAGAGGGCCATGTTGGATGCAGAAAAGAATCCATGTCTCTAACTTGTTTTAAAGTATTAAAATGCAATTAAAAGACTGTGTGACAGAAATGTCTTATAAGTGTCCCATGTTATTTCAAGAGGTGGATTTGTGGCCTTTAACCTTTAGCAATCCACACCAAATTGCAGGTGTTTCATATTCAGAGGGCCATGTTGGATGCAGAAAAGAATCCAAGTCTCTAACTTGTTTTAAAGTATTAAAATAGAATTAAAAGACTGTGTGACAGAAATGTCTTATAAGTGTCCCATGTTATTTCAAGAGGTGGATTTGTGGCCTTTAACCTTTAGCAATCCACACCAAATTGCAGGTGTTTCATATTCAGAGGGCCATGTTGGATGCAGAAAAGAATCCATGTCTCTAATTTGTTTTAAAGTATTAAAATAGAATTAAAAGACTGTGTGACAGAAATGTCCTGTAAATGTCCCATGTACTTTAAAGAGGTGGGTTTGTGGCCTTTAGCCTTTAGCAATCCACACCAAATTGCAGGTGTTTCATATTCAGAGGGCCATGTTGGATGCAGAAAAGAATCCATGTCTCTAACTTGTTTTAAAGTATTAAAATGCAATTAAAAGACTGTGTGACAGAAATGTCTTATAAGTGTCCCATGTTATTTCAAGAGGTGGATTTGTGGCCTTTAACCTTTAGCAATCCACACCAAATTGCAGGTGTTTCATATTCAGAGGGCCATGTTGGATGCAGAAAAGAATCCATGTCTCTAACTTGTTTTAAAGTATTAAAATAGAATTAAAAGACTGTGTGACAGAAATGTCCTGTAAATGTCCCATGTACTTTAAAGAGGTGGGTTTGTGGCCTTTAGCCTTTAGCAATCCACACCAAATTGCAGGTGTTTCATATTCAGAGGGCCATGTTGGATGCAGAAAAGAATCCATGTCTCTAACTTGTTTTAAAGTATTAAAATGCAATTAAAAGACTGTGTGACAGAAATGTCTTATAAGTGTCCCATGTTATTTCAAGAGGTGGATTTGTGGCCTTTAACCTTTAGCAATCCACACCAAATTGCAGGTGTTTCATATTCAGAGGGCCATGTTGGATGCAGAAAAGAATCCATGTCTCTAACTTGTTTTAAAGTATTAAAATAGAATTAAAAGACTGTGTGACAGAAATGTCCTGTAAATGTCCCATGTACTTTAAAGAGGTGGGTTTGTGGCCTTTAGCCTTTAGCAATCCACACCAAATTGCAGGTGTTTCATATTCAGAGGGCCATGTTGGATGCAGAAAAGAATCCATGTCTCTAACTTGTTTTAAAGTATTAAAATAGAATTAAAAGACTGTGTGACAGAAATGTCCTGTAAATGTCCCATGTACTTTAAAGAGGTGGGTTTGTGGCCTTTAGCCTTTAGCAATCCA
Organism: Cottus gobio; assembly: GCA_023566465.1. Lineage (NCBI taxonomy): Eukaryota > Metazoa > Chordata > Actinopteri > Perciformes > Cottidae > Cottus > Cottus gobio. Next base: position 26,701 of record CM042221.1, on the reverse strand, counting down.
CACCAAATTGCAGGTGTTTCATATTCAGAGGGCCATGTTGGATGCAGAAAAGAATCCATGTCTCTAACTTGTTTTAAAGTATTAAAATGCAATTAAAAGACTGTGTGACAGAAATGTCTTATAAGTGTCCCATGTTATTTCAAGAGGTGGATTTGTGGCCTTTAACCTTTAGCAATCCACACCAAATTGCAGGTGTTTCATATTCAGAGGGCCATGTTGGATGCAGAAAAGAATCCATGTCTCTAACTTGTTTTAAAGTATTAAAATAGAATTAAAAGACTGTGTGACAGAAATGTCCTGTAAATGTCCCATGTACTTTAAAGAGGTGGGTTTGTGGCCTTTAGCCTTTAGCAATCCACACCAAATTGCAGGTGTTTCATATTCAGAGGGCCATGTTGGATGCAGAAAAGAATCCATGTCTCTAACTTGTTTTAAAGTATTAAAATGCAATTAAAAGACTGTGTGACAGAAATGTCTTATAAGTGTCCCATGTTATTTCAAGAGGTGGATTTGTGGCCTTTAACCTTTAGCAATCCACACCAAATTGCAGGTGTTTCATATTCAGAGGGCCATGTTGGATGCAGAAAAGAATCCAAGTCTCTAACTTGTTTTAAAGTATTAAAATGCAATTAAAAGACTGGTTTCATGGCCATTTGTGTGGGTGAGTGAGTTTGTATGCGTGTGTGTGAGTGTGTGCGTACATGTGTACGTGTGTGTGTGTGTGTGTGTGTGTGTGTGTGTGTGTGTGTGTGTGTGTCTGTGTGTGTGTGTGTGTGGGTGAGAGTTTGTATGAGTGTGTGTGAGTGTGTGTGTGTGTGTGCGTGAGAGTTTGTATGAGTGTGTGTGAGTGTGTGTGTGTGTGTGTGTGTGTGTGCGTGAGTTTGTATGCGTGTGTGTGAGTGTGTCTGTGTGAGTGTGTGTTTGTGTGTGCACGTGTGTGAGAGTAACGTGTAACGTGTTAATTTCCGCCTTTCCCCGCAACGGGGGACCCTTCGGACGGCCTAGCGCGGGCTCTGGACCACGTAGAAAGACGCGGTCTGGACCGGTGCACTCGGGTGACCCTCACCTACGCGTAGGTGGTCTGCGCGAGACGATCGGAGCAGGTTAAGCCCCTCTACGGGCAGAGCGATAGGCCTAAACAGGATGAGAGGAGCGGCGCGGACTGAATATCCGATCCGGGACTCCGGGTCCGGGTCTGGCTCCATGGGTCTGCCCTGACCCCCCATGTGAGTCCCCAACCCGAATTTGGGCTCAATCGGACCGTCCCACGCGAAGTTACGAATGAATGAGTACAAATACTCGCTCCGTAGAGTAACGTGTTCCTTTCTGACTTTCCCAGCAACGGGGGACCCTTCGGACGGCCTAGCGCGGGCTCCGGACCACGTAGAAAGACGCGGTCTGGACCGGTGCACTCGGGTGACCCTCACCTACGCGTAGGTGGTCTGCGCGAGACGATCGGAGCAGGTTAAGCCCCTCTACGGGCAGAGCGATAGGCCTAAACAGGATGAGAGGAGCGGCGCGGACTGAATATCCGATCCGGGACTCCGGGTCCGGGTCTGGCTCCATGGGTCTGCCCTGACCCCCCATGTGAGTCCCCAACCCGAATTTGGGCTCAATCGGACCGTCCCACGCGAAGTTACGAATGAATGAGTACAAATACTCGCTCCGTAGAGTAACGTGTTCCTTTCTGACTTTCCCAGCAACGGGGGACCCTTCGGACGGCCTAGCGCGGGCTCCGGACCACGTAGAAAGACGCGGTCTGGACCGGTGCACTCGGGAGACCCTCACCTACGCGTAGGTGGTCTCCGCGAGACGATCGGAGCAGGTTAAGCCCCTCTACGGGGAGAACGATAGGCCTACACATGATTACATTACATGAGAGGAGCAGAGCATATCCGATCCGGGACTCAGGGTGTGTGTGAGAGAGAGAGAGAGAGAGAGAGAGAGAGAGAGAGAGAGAGAGAGAGAGAGAGAGAGAGAGTGTGTGTGTGTGTGCGTGCACGTGTGTCTGTGAGAGTTTAAGTCTCTGTGTAAGAGAGAGAGAGAGAGAGAGAGAGAGAGAGAGTGCGTGTGTGTGTGAGTGTGTGTGTGTGAGTGAGTGTGTGCGTGTGTGGGTCTGTGTGTGTGTTTGTGTGTTTGTCTGTGAGTGAGTGAGTGTGTGTGTGAGTGTGTGTGTGTGTGTGTTTGTGTGTGAGTCTGCTGTGGATAGCTCGACCTTTGGCCTTGGCCTTCTATTCTGTCATCCGGTGGAAGTTGGCATATTCTCAGGATTTTGTCCGTGTGGCTCGCCTGTTTTCACCCGTGGGCGGGGTCTTCTCCACCAGTGGGCGTGGTCTTGACTAGGTTAAATGGTTATGACCCGATGAAACGTTTGATGATCGTCTGTAGATTTCTTTGTGTTCGTCCTAGAGACCTGAAATTTTGTGTGTGGGTTTGTTGTATAGGGCCTCACGTTTGAGCAAAGTCTGGGGCCCCCAGCTGCTTTCCTTGATATGGCTGTCATTGACCCCTGTTGATTTGTGTGTTTGATGATCGTCTCTAGCTGAGGCCCGGTTGGGGCTAGGTGGCTTAAACTCGGGGTGTATATATGCCCTACAGAGCTACACGCCTGAGCAAAGTCTGGGGCCCCTAGCTGCTTTCCTTGATATAGCTGTCATTGGCCCCTGCTGTTGGTGTTGGTCAGGTGGATCAGTGATGAGGGTACTCTGGCACCAACTAGTGGAGCAGACTGGTAAAACATGCAATTGTGCTACTTTGAAAGATCCAGCAGACAGGGTTATTGCTGGGTGCAATAAAAACACATTTAAAGGACTTTTTGACACAGCACTATATTGGGGGATCCACCAGAGCACCCTCTTGCAAGATCTGTTGGTTTGAGCTCACTGGCTAGCTGCTACCGGAAGTTAGCTTTCTAAAGGGTCTGCAGAATTGTGCTTTATGATTATCACTCAAGGCAACCGGGTCAATGTTCCCATCAAGTATTGAGCAGTTTTGACCTTGTCCTGAGGAGTTATTAACCTTTGAATGGGCTTAATTGGTCTTTTTTCGGGCTTTTCAAAACCCTCTCAGGCAGAGATGCTGAGGGCTACAGAGTCAGGGCCGGCATGGTTGGGCCCCACTGGGGAGTGGGTACAAGGTGGAAAAGAGAGCTAAGCTCTGCCATGTTTAGAAGAAAAAAAGCTTTGTTCAGCTCAATATCTGCAGGTGCTCTCAGATCCGTTACAGCGTACAGCCTTCCCAGCTCCCTGATTTCAGACAGCCAATTAACTCTTGTGAATGCTTTGGAGGAAATTTCACCACATGGCCTCCTTGTGGGCCCTGTACAGAGCGTCTGTGCAAAATTTCGGATACATTGTACAAGCCGTTGTGAAGTTATGGACACTTTTACATTGATCAAAGGATATGAAAAAAGGAGGGAATCTGGAGCCAATTTGACCTTTTGGACGGTTTTTGGGTGCCTTAACGTGCAGCTACTGATCCCAAACTTTAGGCCATCTATGTTCAGGTGCTCCTCTCGGGCTGAGAAAAGGATCCAGGTCTCTAACTTGTTTTAAAGTATTAAAATAGAATTAAAAGACTGGTTTCATAGCCATTTGGGTGTGCGTGGCTGTGTGTGTGTGTGTGTGTGTGTGTGTGTGTTTGTGCATGTTTGTGTCTGTGTGTTTGTGAGAGCTTGTGTGTGTGTGTGCTGTGTGGGTCTGTGTGTGTGTTTGTCTGTGTGTGTGTGTCTGTGTGTGTGTGTGTGAGTGTGTGTGTGTGTCTGTGTGTGTGAGTGAGTGAGTGTGTGTGTGCGTGTGTGGGTCTGTGTGTGTCTGTGTGTGTGTGTGTGTGTGTGCGCGTACATGTGTGTGTGTTTGTCTGTGTGAGTGAGTGTGTGTGTGTGTGAGTGTGTATGTGTGTATGTGTATGTTTTGTGTATTTGTTTGTGTGTGTGTGTGTGTCTGTTTGTGTGAGAGTTTGTATGTGTGTGTGTGTGTGCGTACATGTGTATGTGTGTGTGTGTGTGTGTGTGTGCGTACATGTGTATGTGTGTGTGTGTGTGTGTGTGTGTGCATGTGTGTGAGCGCTTGTGTATGTTTTGTGTATTTGTTTGTGTGTGTGTGTGTGTGTCTGTTTGTGTGTGTGTGCGCGTACATGTGTGTGTGTTTGTCTGTGTGAGTGAGTGTGTGTGTGTGAGTGTGTATGTGTGTATGTGTATGTTTTGTGTATTTGTTTGTGTGGGTGTGTGTCTGTTTGTGTGAGAGTTTGTATGTGTGTGTGTGTGTGTGCGTACATGTGTATGTGTGTGTGTGTGTGTGTGTGCGTACATGTGTGTGCATGTGTGTGAGCGCTTGTGTATGTTTTGTGTATTTGTTTGTGTGTGTGTGTGTGTGTGTGTGTGTCTGTTTGTGTGTGTGTGTGTGTGCGCGTACATGTGTGTGTGTTTGTCTGTGTGAGTGAGTGAGTGTGTGTGTGAGTGTGCGTGTGTGTTTGTGTGTGAGTCTGCTGTGGATAGCTCGACCTTTGGCCTTGGCCTTCTATTCTGTCCTCCGGTGGAAGTTGGCATATTCTCAGGATTTTGTCTGTGTGGCTCGCCCGTTCTCACCCGTGGGCGGGGTCTTCTCCACCAGTGGGCTCGGTCTTGTCTATGTTAAGGTGTGATGACCCGATGAAACGTTTGATGATCGTCTGTAGATTTCTTTGTGTTCGTCCTAGAGACCTGAAATTTGGTGTGTGGGTTTGTTGTACAGGGCCTCACGTTTGAGCAAAGTCTGGGGCCCCCAGCTGCTTTCCTTGATATGGCTGTCATTGACCCCTGTTGATTTGTGTGTTTGATGATCGTCTCTAGCTGAGGCCCGGTTGGGGCTAGGTGGCTTAAACTCGGGGTGTATATATGCCCTACAGAGCTACACGCCTGAGCAAAGTCTGGGGCCCCCAGCTGCTTTCCTTGATATGGCTGTCATTGACCCCTGTTGATTTGTGTGTTTGATGATCGTCTCTAGCTGAGGCCCGGTTGGGGCTAGGTGGCTTAAACTCGGGGTGTATATATGCCCTACAGAGCTACACGCCTGAGCAAAGTCTGGGGCCCCCAGCTGCTTTCCTTGATATGGCTGTCATTGACCCCTGTTGATTTGTGTGTTTGATGATCGTCTCTAGCTGAGGCCCGGTTGGGGCTAGGTGGCTTAAACTCGGGGTGTATATATGCCCTACATAGCTACACGCCTGAGCAAAGTCTGGGGCCCCTAGCTGCTTTCCTTGATATAGCTGTCATTGTGTGTATGTGTGTGCATGGGTGTGTGTGTGTGTGTGTGTGTGTGTGTGTGTGTGTGTGTGTGTGCGTGCATGTCTCAGTGCATGCATGCTGGGTACATGTGGGCCGGGTTAGACCCCTGGTGGTGAGGAATTACATTGAATAAACTTGAATCAAATTGAATTAAAATGAATTAAATTGAACTGAACTCCCTGACTTGTATTCAAATACATTGGAGGAGCTGAGTCCTTTGCTTTCATTTCATTCCTTAGGCGATGCTGCCATCTGCTGGCGAGAGTGGTGTGGTACAACCAAAGCGTTTTTAAATCAATGTCTCCTGCGGAGTGGTTTCAACACTAAATCAGGTCTGGATCAGGCTGTGGACCACCTAGAAGGATGCGGTTTGGACTGTGGTGCTCAGGAGACCCGGGTCTACACCTCAGAGTCCTCCAGGAGCGAATCAGAGAGGGTTAAGCCGCCCCCTGCCCGTAAAAGTGCACTTTCTTCGGATCAAACACAGTGTTTTGTGCCTGTGGCATTATTAAATGTATTGTGGGTGTCTGGAGGGGGCTTGAAGTGCTTGTGTGACACCCGCTGGGCTTCCATGAGACACGGGCACCGCCTTGTGTCAGTCGGTGGGAGGGCCTCAGGCCGAAAAATCAGGCTGTCCACTGGATGGCCAGGTGACATTGATCCCACAATATTATTTACAATATAACAGTTTTTTTGTATATATATATATATATATATATATATATATAATGAACACAATTAGGTTTCTTTTTTTTAATATATAAACACTGAGGTTGTGGTTAGGTGTGCACTCCACTGGTTGTGGTTAGGCGTGTACCCCACTGGTTGTGGTTAGGGTTAGGGGCTAGATGGGGCTAGATGGCCTAAACTACAGGGCTACACGCCTGAGCAAAGTCTGGGGCCCCCAGCTGCTTTCCTTGATATAGCTGTCATTGGCCCCTGCTGTTGGTGTTGGTCAGGTGGATCAGTGATGAGGGTACTCTGGCACCAACTAGTGGAGCAGACTGGTAAAACATGCAATTGTGCTACTTTGAAAGATCCAGCAGACAGGGTTATTGCTGGGTGCAATAAAAACACATTTAAAGGACTTTTTGACACAGCACTATATTGGGGGATCCACCAGAGCACCCTCTTGCAAGATCTGTTGGTTTGAGCTCACTGGCTAGCTGCTACCGGAAGTTAGCTTTCTAAAGGGTCTGCAGAATTGTGCTTTATGATTATCACTCAAGGCAACCGGGTCAATGTTCCCATCAAGTATTGAGCAGTTTTGACCTTGTCCTGAGGAGTTATTAACCTTTGAAGGGGCTTAATTGGTCTTTTTTCGGGCTTTTCAAAACCCTCTCAGGCAGAGATGCTGAGGGCTACAGAGTCAGGGCCGGCATGGTTGGGCCCCACTGGGGAGTGGGTACAAGGTGGAAAAGAGAGCTAAGCTCTGCCATGTTTAGAAGAAAAAAAGCTTTGTTCAGCTCAATATCTGCAGGTGCTCTCAGATCCGTTACAGCGTACAGCCTTCCCAGCTCCCTGATTTCAGACAGCCAATTAACTCTTGTGAATGCTTTGGAGGAAATTTCACCACATGGCCTCCTTGTGTGCCCTGTACAGAGCGTCTGTGCAAAATTTCGGATACATTGTACAAGCCGTTGTGAAGTTATGGACACTTTTACATTGATCAAAGGATATGAAAAAAGGAGGGAATCTGGAGCCAATTTGACCTTTTGGACGGTTTTTGGGTGCCTTAACGTGCAGCTACTGGTCCCAAACTTTAGGCCATCTATGTTCAGGTGCTCCTCTCGGGCTGAGAAAAGGATCCAGGTCTCTAACTGGTTTTAAAGTATTAAAATAGAATTAAAAGACTGGTTTCATGAAATGTCTTTGCCGTGTCCCAGGTGGATTTGTGGCCTTTAACCTTTAGCAATCCACACCAAATTGCAGGTGTTTCATATTCAGAGGGCCATGTTGGCTGCAGAAAAGAATCCAAGTCTCTAACTTGTTTTAAAGTATTAAAATAGAATTAAAAGACTGTGTGACAGAAATGTCTTATAAGTGTCCCATGTTATTTCAAGAGGTGGATTTGTGGCCTTTAACCTTTAGCAATCCACACCAAATTGCAGGTGTTTCATATTCAGAGGGCCATGTTGGATGCAGAAAAGAATCCATGTCTCTAACTTGTTTTAAAGTATTAAAATAGAATTAAAAGACTGTGTGACAGAAATGTCCTGTAAATGTCCCATGTACTTTAAAGAGGTGGGTTTGTGGCCTTTAGCCTTTAGCAATCCACACCAAATTGCAGGTGTTTCATATTCAGAGGGCCATGTTGGATGCAGAAAAGAATCCATGTCTCTAACTTGTTTTAAAGTATTAAAATGCAATTAAAAGACTGTGTGACAGAAATGTCTTATAAGTGTCCCATGTTATTTCAAGAGGTGGATTTGTGGCCTTTAACCTTTAGCAATCCACACCAAATTGCAGGTGTTTCATATTCAGAGGGCCATGTTGGATGCAGAAAAGAATCCAAGTCTCTAACTTGTTTTAAAGTATTAAAATAGAATTAAAAGACTGTGTGACAGAAATGTCTTATAAGTGTCCCATGTTATTTCAAGAGGTGGATTTGTGGCCTTTAACCTTTAGCAATCCACACCAAATTGCAGGTGTTTCATATTCAGAGGGCCATGTTGGATGCAGAAAAGAATCCATGTCTCTAATTTGTTTTAAAGTATTAAAATAGAATTAAAAGACTGTGTGACAGAAATGTCCTGTAAATGTCCCATGTACTTTAAAGAGGTGGGTTTGTGGCCTTTAGCCTTTAGCAATCCACACCAAATTGCAGGTGTTTCATATTCAGAGGGCCATGTTGGATGCAGAAAAGAATCCATGTCTCTAACTTGTTTTAAAGTATTAAAATGCAATTAAAAGACTGTGTGACAGAAATGTCTTATAAGTGTCCCATGTTATTTCAAGAGGTGGATTTGTGGCCTTTAACCTTTAGCAATCCACACCAAATTGCAGGTGTTTCATATTCAGAGGGCCATGTTGGATGCAGAAAAGAATCCATGTCTCTAACTTGTTTTAAAGTATTAAAATAGAATTAAAAGACTGTGTGACAGAAATGTCCTGTAAATGTCCCATGTACTTTAAAGAGGTGGGTTTGTGGCCTTTAGCCTTTAGCAATCCACACCAAATTGCAGGTGTTTCATATTCAGAGGGCCATGTTGGATGCAGAAAAGAATCCATGTCTCTAACTTGTTTTAAAGTATTAAAATGCAATTAAAAGACTGTGTGACAGAAATGTCTTATAAGTGTCCCATGTTATTTCAAGAGGTGGATTTGTGGCCTTTAACCTTTAGCAATCCACACCAAATTGCAGGTGTTTCATATTCAGAGGGCCATGTTGGATGCAGAAAAGAATCCATGTCTCTAACTTGTTTTAAAGTATTAAAATAGAATTAAAAGACTGTGTGACAGAAATGTCCTGTAAATGTCCCATGTACTTTAAAGAGGTGGGTTTGTGGCCTTTAGCCTTTAGCAATCCACACCAAATTGCAGGTGTTTCATATTCAGAGGGCCATGTTGGATGCAGAAAAGAATCCATGTCTCTAACTTGTTTTAAAGTATTAAAATAGAATTAAAAGACTGTGTGACAGAAATGTCCTGTAAATGTCCCATGTACTTTAAAGAGGTGGGTTTGTGGCCTTTAGCCTTTAGCAATCCACACCAAATTGCAGGTGTTTCATATTCAGAGGGCCATGTTGGATGCAGAAAAGAATCCATGTCTCTAACTTGTTTTAAAGTATTAAAATGCAATTAAAAGACTGTGTGACAGAAATGTCTTATAAGTGTCCCATGTTATTTCAAGAGGTGGATTTGTGGCCTTTAACCTTTAGCAATCCACACCAAATTGCAGGTGTTTCATATTCAGAGGGCCATGTTGGATGCAGAAAAGAATCCATGTCTCTAACTTGTTTTAAAGTATTAAAATAGAATTAAAAGACTGTGTGACAGAAATGTCCTGTAAATGTCCCATGTACTTTAAAGAGGTGGGTTTGTGGCCTTTAGCCTTTAGCAATCCACACCAAATTGCAGGTGTTTCATATTCAGAGGGCCATGTTGGATGCAGAAAAGAATCCATGTCTCTAACTTGTTTTAAAGTATTAAAATGCAATTAAAAGACTGTGTGACAGAAATGTCTTATAAGTGTCCCATGTTATTTCAAGAGGTGGATTTGTGGCCTTTAACCTTTAGCAATCCACACCAAATTGCAGGTGTTTCATATTCAGAGGGCCATGTTGGATGCAGAAAAGAATCCAAGTCTCTAACTTGTTTTAAAGTATTAAAATGCAATTAAAAGACTGGTTTCATGGCCATTTGTGTGGGTGAGTGAGTTTGTATGCGTGTGTGTGAGTGTGTGCGTACATGTGTACGTGTGTGTGTGTGTGTGTGTGTGTGTGTGTGTGTGTGTGTGTGTGTGTCTGTGTGTGTGTGTGTGTGGGTGAGAGTTTGTATGAGTGTGTGTGAGTGTGTGTGTGTGTGTGCGTGAGAGTTTGTATGAGTGTGTGTGAGTGTGTGTGTGTGTGTGTGTGTGTGTGCGTGAGTTTGTATGCGTGTGTGTGAGTGTGTCTGTGTGAGTGTGTGTTTGTGTGTGCACGTGTGTGAGAGTAACGTGTAACGTGTTAATTTCCGCCTTTCCCCGCAACGGGGGACCCTTCGGACGGCCTAGCGCGGGCTCTGGACCACGTAGAAAGACGCGGTCTGGACCGGTGCACTCGGGTGACCCTCACCTACGCGTAGGTGGTCTGCGCGAGACGATCGGAGCAGGTTAAGCCCCTCTACGGGCAGAGCGATAGGCCTAAACAGGATGAGAGGAGCGGCGCGGACTGAATATCCGATCCGGGACTCCGGGTCCGGGTCTGGCTCCATGGGTCTGCCCTGACCCCCCATGTGAGTCCCCAACCCGAATTTGGGCTCAATCGGACCGTCCCACGCGAAGTTACGAATGAATGAGTACAAATACTCGCTCCGTAGAGTAACGTGTTCCTTTCTGACTTTCCCAGCAACGGGGGACCCTTCGGACGGCCTAGCGCGGGCTCCGGACCACGTAGAAAGACGCGGTCTGGACCGGTGCACTCGGGTGACCCTCACCTACGCGTAGGTGGTCTGCGCGAGACGATCGGAGCAGGTTAAGCCCCTCTACGGGCAGAGCGATAGGCCTAAACAGGATGAGAGGAGCGGCGCGGACTGAATATCCGATCCGGGACTCCGGGTCCGGGTCTGGCTCCATGGGTCTGCCCTGACCCCCCATGTGAGTCCCCAACCCGAATTTGGGCTCAATCGGACCGTCCCACGCGAAGTTACGAATGAATGAGTACAAATACTCGCTCCGTAGAGTAACGTGTTCCTTTCTGACTTTCCCAGCAACGGGGGACCCTTCGGACGGCCTAGCGCGGGCTCCGGACCACGTAGAAAGACGCGGTCTGGACCGGTGCACTCGGGAGACCCTCACCTACGCGTAGGTGGTCTCCGCGAGACGATCGGAGCAGGTTAAGCCCCTCTACGGGGAGAACGATAGGCCTACACATGATTACATTACATGAGAGGAGCAGAGCATATCCGATCCGGGACTCAGGGTGTGTGTGAGAGAGAGAGAGAGAGAGAGAGAGAGAGAGAGAGAGAGAGAGAGAGAGAGAGAGAGAGAGTGTGTGTGTGTGTGCGTGCACGTGTGTCTGTGAGAGTTTAAGTCTCTGTGTAAGAGAGAGAGAGAGAGAGAGAGAGAGAGAGAGTGCGTGTGTGTGTGAGTGTGTGTGTGTGAGTGAGTGTGTGCGTGTGTGGGTCTGTGTGTGTGTTTGTGTGTTTGTCTGTGAGTGAGTGAGTGTGTGTGTGAGTGTGTGTGTGTGTGTGTTTGTGTGTGAGTCTGCTGTGGATAGCTCGACCTTTGGCCTTGGCCTTCTATTCTGTCATCCGGTGGAAGTTGGCATATTCTCAGGATTTTGTCCGTGTGGCTCGCCTGTTTTCACCCGTGGGCGGGGTCTTCTCCACCAGTGGGCGTGGTCTTGACTAGGTTAAATGGTTATGACCCGATGAAACGTTTGATGATCGTCTGTAGATTTCTTTGTGTTCGTCCTAGAGACCTGAAATTTTGTGTGTGGGTTTGTTGTATAGGGCCTCACGTTTGAGCAAAGTCTGGGGCCCCCAGCTGCTTTCCTTGATATGGCTGTCATTGACCCCTGTTGATTTGTGTGTTTGATGATCGTCTCTAGCTGAGGCCCGGTTGGGGCTAGGTGGCTTAAACTCGGGGTGTATATATGCCCTACAGAGCTACACGCCTGAGCAAAGTCTGGGGCCCCTAGCTGCTTTCCTTGATATAGCTGTCATTGGCCCCTGCTGTTGGTGTTGGTCAGGTGGATCAGTGATGAGGGTACTCTGGCACCAACTAGTGGAGCAGACTGGTAAAACATGCAATTGTGCTACTTTGAAAGATCCAGCAGACAGGGTTATTGCTGGGTGCAATAAAAACACATTTAAAGGACTTTTTGACACAGCACTATATTGGGGGATCCACCAGAGCACCCTCTTGCAAGATCTGTTGGTTTGAGCTCACTGGCTAGCTGCTACCGGAAGTTAGCTTTCTAAAGGGTCTGCAGAATTGTGCTTTATGATTATCACTCAAGGCAACCGGGTCAATGTTCCCATCAAGTATTGAGCAGTTTTGACCTTGTCCTGAGGAGTTATTAACCTTTGAATGGGCTTAATTGGTCTTTTTTCGGGCTTTTCAAAACCCTCTCAGGCAGAGATGCTGAGGGCTACAGAGTCAGGGCCGGCATGGTTGGGTTAGGGTTAGGGTTAGGGTTAGGGTTAGGGTTAGGGTTAGGGTTAGGGTTAGGGTTAGGGTTAGGTTAAATGGTTATGACCCGATGAAACGTTTGATGATCGTCTGTAGATTTCTTTGTGTTCGTCCTAGAGACCTGAAATTTTGTGTGTGGGTTTGTTGTATAGGGCCTCACGTTTGAGCAAAGTCTGGGGCCCCCAGCTGCTTTCCTTGATATGGCTGTCATTGACCCCTGTTGATTTGTGTGTTTGATGATCGTCTCTAGCTGAGGCCCGGTTGGGGCTAGGTGGCTTAAACTCGGGGTGTATATATGCCCTACAGAGCTACACGCCTGAGCAAAGTCTGGGGCCCCTAGCTGCTTTCCTTGATATAGCTGTCATTGGCCCCTGCTGTTGGTGTTGGTCAGGTGGATCAGTGATGAGGGTACTCTGGCACCAACTAGTGGAGCAGACTGGTAAAACATGCAATTGTGCTACTTTGAAAGATCCAGCAGACAGGGTTATTGCTGGGTGCAATAAAAACACATTTAAAGGACTTTTTGACACAGCACTATATTGGGGGATCCACCAGAGCACCCTCTTGCAAGATCTGTTGGTTTGAGCTCACTGGCTAGCTGCTACCGGAAGTTAGCTTTCTAAAGGGTCTGCAGAATTGTGCTTTATGATTATCACTCAAGGCAACCGGGTCAATGTTCCCATCAAGTATTGAGCAGTTTTGACCTTGTCCTGAGGAGTTATTAACCTTTGAATGGGCTTAATTGGTCTTTTTTCGGGCTTTTCAAAACCCTCTCAGGCAGAGATGCTGAGGGCTACAGAGTCAGGGCCGGCATGGTTGGGTTAGGGTTAGGGTTAGGGTTAGGGTTAGGGTTAGGGTTAGGGTTAGGGTTAGGGTTAGGTTAAATGGTTATGACCCGATGAAACGTTTGATGATCGTCTGTAGATTTCTTTGTGTTCGTCCTAGAGACCTGAAATTTTGTGTGTGGGTTTGTTGTATAGGGCCTCACGTTTGAGCAAAGTCTGGGGCCCCCAGCTGCTTTCCTTGATATGGCTGTCATTGACCCCTGTTGATTTGTGTGTTTGATGATCGTCTCTAGCTGAGGCCCGGTTGGGGCTAGGTGGCTTAAACTCGGGGTGTATATATGCCCTACAGAGCTACACGCCTGAGCAAAGTCTGGGGCCCCTAGCTGCTTTCCTTGATATAGCTGTCATTGGCCCCTGCTGTTGGTGTTGGTCAGGTGGATCAGTGATGAGGGTACTCTGGCACCAACTAGTGGAGCAGACTGGTAAAACATGCAATTGTGCTACTTTGAAAGATCCAGCAGACAGGGTTATTGCTGGGTGCAATAAAAACACATTTAAAGGACTTTTTGACACAGCACTATATTGGGGGATCCACCAGAGCACCCTCTTGCAAGATCTGTTGGTTTGAGCTCACTGGCTAGCTGCTACCGGAAGTTAGCTTTCTAAAGGGTCTGCAGAATTGTGCTTTATGATTATCACTCAAGGCAACCGGGTCAATGTTCCCATCAAGTATTGAGCAGTTTTGACCTTGTCCTGAGGAGTTATTAACCTTTGAATGGGCTTAATTGGTCTTTTTTCGGGCTTTTCAAAACCCTCTCAGGCAGAGATGCTGAGGGCTACAGAGTCAGGGCCGGCATGGTTGGGTTAGGGTTAGGGTTAGGGTTAGGGTTAGGGTTAGGGTTAGGGTTAGGGTTAGGGTTAGGTTAAATGGTTATGACCCGATGAAACGTTTGATGATCGTCTGTAGATTTCTTTGTGTTCGTCCTAGAGACCTGAAATTTTGTGTGTGGGTTTGTTGTATAGGGCCTCACGTTTGAGCAAAGTCTGGGGCCCCCAGCTGCTTTCCTTGATATGGCTGTCATTGACCCCTGTTGATTTGTGTGTTTGATGATCGTCTCTAGCTGAGGCCCGGTTGGGGCTAGGTGGCTTAAACTCGGGGTGTATATATGCCCTACAGAGCTACACGCCTGAGCAAAGTCTGGGGCCCCTAGCTGCTTTCCTTGATATAGCTGTCATTGGCCCCTGCTGTTGGTGTTGGTCAGGTGGATCAGTGATGAGGGTACTCTGGCACCAACTAGTGGAGCAGACTGGTAAAACATGCAATTGTGCTACTTTGAAAGATCCAGCAGACAGGGTTATTGCTGGGTGCAATAAAAACACATTTAAAGGACTTTTTGACACAGCACTATATTGGGGGATCCACCAGAGCACCCTCTTGCAAGATCTGTTGGTTTGAGCTCACTGGCTAGCTGCTACCGGAAGTTAGCTTTCTAAAGGGTCTGCAGAATTGTGCTTTATGATTATCACTCAAGGCAACCGGGTCAATGTTCCCATCAAGTATTGAGCAGTTTTGACCTTGTCCTGAGGAGTTATTAACCTTTGAATGGGCTTAATTGGTCTTTTTTCGGGCTTTTCAAAACCCTCTCAGGCAGAGATGCTGAGGGCTACAGAGTCAGGGCCGGCATGGTTGGGCCCCACTGGGGAGTGGGTTAGGGTTAGGGTTAGGGTTAGGGTTAGGGTTAGGGTTAGGGTTAGGGTTAGGTTAAGGTGTGATGACCCGATGAAACGTTTGATGATCGTCTGTAGATTTCTTTGTGTTCGTCCTAGAGACCTGAAATTTGGTGTGTGGGTTTGTTGTACAGGGCCTCACGTTTGAGCAAAGTCTGGGGCCCCCAGCTGCTTTCCTTGATATGGCTGTCATTGACCCCTGTTGATTTGTGTGTTTGATGATCGTCTCTAGCTGAGGCCCGGTTGGGGCTAGGTGGCTTAAACTCGGGGTGTATATATGCCCTACAGAGCTACACGCCTGAGCAAAGTCTGGGGCCCCCAGCTGCTTTCCTTGATATGGCTGTCATTGACCCCTGTTGATTTGTGTGTTTGATGATCGTCTCTAGCTGAGGCCCGGTTGGGGCTAGGTGGCTTAAACTCGGGGTGTATATATGCCCTACAGAGCTACACGCCTGAGCAAAGTCTGGGGCCCCCAGCTGCTTTCCTTGATATGGCTGTCATTGACCCCTGTTGATTTGTGTGTTTGATGATCGTCTCTAGCTGAGGCCCGGTTGGGGCTAGGTGGCTTAAACTCGGGGTGTATATATGCCCTACATAGCTACACGCCTGAGCAAAGTCTGGGGCCCCTAGCTGCTTTCCTTGATATAGCTGTCATTGTGTGTATGTGTGTGCATGGGTGTGTGTGTGTGTGTGTGTGTGTGTGTGTGTGTGTGTGTGTGTGCGTGCATGTCTCAGTGCATGCATGCTGGGTACATGTGGGCCGGGTTAGACCCCTGGTGGTGAGGAATTACATTGAATAAACTTGAATCAAATTGAATTAAAATGAATTAAATTGAACTGAACTCCCTGACTTGTATTCAAATACATTGGAGGAGCTGAGTCCTTTGCTTTCATTTCATTCCTTAGGCGATGCTGCCATCTGCTGGCGAGAGTGGTGTGGTACAACCAAAGCGTTTTTAAATCAATGTCTCCTGCGGAGTGGTTTCAACACTAAATCAGGTCTGGATCAGGCTGTGGACCACCTAGAAGGATGCGGTTTGGACTGTGGTGCTCAGGAGACCCGGGTCTACACCTCAGAGTCCTCCAGGAGCGAATCAGAGAGGGTTAAGCCGCCCCCTGCCCGTAAAAGTGCACTTTCTTCGGATCAAACACAGTGTTTTGTGCCTGTGGCATTATTAAATGTATTGTGGGTGTCTGGAGGGGGCTTGAAGTGCTTGTGTGACACCCGCTGGGCTTCCATGAGACACGGGCACCGCCTTGTGTCAGTCGGTGGGAGGGCCTCAGGCCGAAAAATCAGGCTGTCCACTGGATGGCCAGGTGACATTGATCCCACAATATTATTTACAATATAACAGTTTTTTTGTATATATATATATATATATATATATATATATATAATGAACACAATTAGGTTTCTTTTTTTTAATATATAAACACTGAGGTTGTGGTTAGGTGTGCACTCCACTGGTTGTGGTTAGGCGTGTACCCCACTGGTTGTGGTTAGGGTTAGGGGCTAGATGGGGCTAGATGGCCTAAACTACAGGGCTACACGCCTGAGCAAAGTCTGGGGCCCCCAGCTGCTTTCCTTGATATAGCTGTCATTGGCCCCTGCTGTTGGTGTTGGTCAGGTGGATCAGTGATGAGGGTACTCTGGCACCAACTAGTGGAGCAGACTGGTAAAACATGCAATTGTGCTACTTTGAAAGATCCAGCAGACAGGGTTATTGCTGGGTGCAATAAAAACACATTTAAAGGACTTTTTGACACAGCACTATATTGGGGGATCCACCAGAGCACCCTCTTGCAAGATCTGTTGGTTTGAGCTCACTGGCTAGCTGCTACCGGAAGTTAGCTTTCTAAAGGGTCTGCAGAATTGTGCTTTATGATTATCACTCAAGGCAACCGGGTCAATGTTCCCATCAAGTATTGAGCAGTTTTGACCTTGTCCTGAGGAGTTATTAACCTTTGAAGGGGCTTAATTGGTCTTTTTTCGGGCTTTTCAAAACCCTCTCAGGCAGAGATGCTGAGGGCTACAGAGTCAGGGCCGGCATGGTTGGGCCCCACTGGGGAGTGGGTACAAGGTGGAAAAGAGAGCTAAGCTCTGCCATGTTTAGAAGAAAAAAAGCTTTGTTCAGCTCAATATCTGCAGGTGCTCTCAGATCCGTTACAGCGTACAGCCTTCCCAGCTCCCTGATTTCAGACAGCCAATTAACTCTTGTGAATGCTTTGGAGGAAATTTCACCACATGGCCTCCTTGTGTGCCCTGTACAGAGCGTCTGTGCAAAATTTCGGATACATTGTACAAGCCGTTGTGAAGTTATGGACACTTTTACATTGATCAAAGGATATGAAAAAAGGAGGGAATCTGGAGCCAATTTGACCTTTTGGACGGTTTTTGGGTGCCTTAACGTGCAGCTACTGGTCCCAAACTTTAGGCCATCTATGTTCAGGTGCTCCTCTCGGGCTGAGAAAAGGATCCAGGTCTCTAACTGGTTTTAAAGTATTAAAATAGAATTAAAAGACTGGTTTCATGAAATGTCTTTGCCGTGTCCCAGGTGGATTTGTGGCCTTTAACCTTTAGCAATCCACACCAAATTGCAGGTGTTTCATATTCAGAGGGCCATGTTGGCTGCAGAAAAGAATCCAAGTCTCTAACTTGTTTTAAAGTATTAAAATAGAATTAAAAGACTGTGTGACAGAAATGTCTTATAAGTGTCCCATGTTATTTCAAGAGGTGGATTTGTGGCCTTTAACCTTTAGCAATCCACACCAAATTGCAGGTGTTTCATATTCAGAGGGCCATGTTGGATGCAGAAAAGAATCCATGTCTCTAACTTGTTTTAAAGTATTAAAATAGAATTAAAAGACTGTGTGACAGAAATGTCCTGTAAATGTCCCATGTACTTTAAAGAGGTGGGTTTGTGGCCTTTAGCCTTTAGCAATCCACACCAAATTGCAGGTGTTTCATATTCAGAGGGCCATGTTGGATGCAGAAAAGAATCCATGTCTCTAACTTGTTTTAAAGTATTAAAATGCAATTAAAAGACTGTGTGACAGAAATGTCTTATAAGTGTCCCATGTTATTTCAAGAGGTGGATTTGTGGCCTTTAACCTTTAGCAATCCACACCAAATTGCAGGTGTTTCATATTCAGAGGGCCATGTTGGATGCAGAAAAGAATCCAAGTCTCTAACTTGTTTTAAAGTATTAAAATAGAATTAAAAGACTGTGTGACAGAAATGTCTTATAAGTGTCCCATGTTATTTCAAGAGGTGGATTTGTGGCCTTTAACCTTTAGCAATCCACACCAAATTGCAGGTGTTTCATATTCAGAGGGCCATGTTGGATGCAGAAAAGAATCCATGTCTCTAATTTGTTTTAAAGTATTAAAATAGAATTAAAAGACTGTGTGACAGAAATGTCCTGTAAATGTCCCATGTACTTTAAAGAGGTGGGTTTGTGGCCTTTAGCCTTTAGCAATCCACACCAAATTGCAGGTGTTTCATATTCAGAGGGCCATGTTGGATGCAGAAAAGAATCCATGTCTCTAACTTGTTTTAAAGTATTAAAATGCAATTAAAAGACTGTGTGACAGAAATGTCTTATAAGTGTCCCATGTTATTTCAAGAGGTGGATTTGTGGCCTTTAACCTTTAGCAATCCACACCAAATTGCAGGTGTTTCATATTCAGAGGGCCATGTTGGATGCAGAAAAGAATCCATGTCTCTAACTTGTTTTAAAGTATTAAAATAGAATTAAAAGACTGTGTGACAGAAATGTCCTGTAAATGTCCCATGTACTTTAAAGAGGTGGGTTTGTGGCCTTTAGCCTTTAGCAATCCACACCAAATTGCAGGTGTTTCATATTCAGAGGGCCATGTTGGATGCAGAAAAGAATCCATGTCTCTAACTTGTTTTAAAGTATTAAAATGCAATTAAAAGACTGTGTGACAGAAATGTCTTATAAGTGTCCCATGTTATTTCAAGAGGTGGATTTGTGGCCTTTAACCTTTAGCAATCCACACCAAATTGCAGGTGTTTCATATTCAGAGGGCCATGTTGGATGCAGAAAAGAATCCATGTCTCTAACTTGTTTTAAAGTATTAAAATAGAATTAAAAGACTGTGTGACAGAAATGTCCTGTAAATGTCCCATGTACTTTAAAGAGGTGGGTTTGTGGCCTTTAGCCTTTAGCAATCCACACCAAATTGCAGGTGTTTCATATTCAGAGGGCCATGTTGGATGCAGAAAAGAATCCATGTCTCTAACTTGTTTTAAAGTATTAAAATAGAATTAAAAGACTGTGTGACAGAAATGTCCTGTAAATGTCCCATGTACTTTAAAGAGGTGGGTTTGTGGCCTTTAGCCTTTAGCAATCCACACCAAATTGCAGGTGTTTCATATTCAGAGGGCCATGTTGGATGCAGAAAAGAATCCATGTCTCTAACTTGTTTTAAAGTATTAAAATGCAATTAAAAGACTGTGTGACAGAAATGTCTTATAAGTGTCCCATGTTATTTCAAGAGGTGGATTTGTGGCCTTTAACCTTTAGCAATCCACACCAAATTGCAGGTGTTTCATATTCAGAGGGCCATGTTGGATGCAGAAAAGAATCCATGTCTCTAACTTGTTTTAAAGTATTAAAATAGAATTAAAAGACTGTGTGACAGAAATGTCCTGTAAATGTCCCATGTACTTTAAAGAGGTGGGTTTGTGGCCTTTAGCCTTTAGCAATCCACACCAAATTGCAGGTGTTTCATATTCAGAGGGCCATGTTGGATGCAGAAAAGAATCCATGTCTCTAACTTGTTTTAAAGTATTAAAATGCAATTAAAAGACTGTGTGACAGAAATGTCTTATAAGTGTCCCATGTTATTTCAAGAGGTGGATTTGTGGCCTTTAACCTTTAGCAATCCACACCAAATTGCAGGTGTTTCATATTCAGAGGGCCATGTTGGATGCAGAAAAGAATCCAAGTCTCTAACTTGTTTTAAAGTATTAAAATGCAATTAAAAGACTGGTTTCATGGCCATTTGTGTGGGTGAGTGAGTTTGTATGCGTGTGTGTGAGTGTGTGCGTACATGTGTACGTGTGTGTGTGTGTGTGTGTGTGTGTGTGTGTGTGTGTGTGTGTGTGTCTGTGTGTGTGTGTGTGTGGGTGAGAGTTTGTATGAGTGTGTGTGAGTGTGTGTGTGTGTGTGCGTGAGAGTTTGTATGAGTGTGTGTGAGTGTGTGTGTGTGTGTGTGTGTGTGTGCGTGAGTTTGTATGCGTGTGTGTGAGTGTGTCTGTGTGAGTGTGTGTTTGTGTGTGCACGTGTGTGAGAGTAACGTGTAACGTGTTAATTTCCGCCTTTCCCCGCAACGGGGGACCCTTCGGACGGCCTAGCGCGGGCTCTGGACCACGTAGAAAGACGCGGTCTGGACCGGTGCACTCGGGTGACCCTCACCTACGCGTAGGTGGTCTGCGCGAGACGATCGGAGCAGGTTAAGCCCCTCTACGGGCAGAGCGATAGGCCTAAACAGGATGAGAGGAGCGGCGCGGACTGAATATCCGATCCGGGACTCCGGGTCCGGGTCTGGCTCCATGGGTCTGCCCTGACCCCCCATGTGAGTCCCCAACCCGAATTTGGGCTCAATCGGACCGTCCCACGCGAAGTTACGAATGAATGAGTACAAATACTCGCTCCGTAGAGTAACGTGTTCCTTTCTGACTTTCCCAGCAACGGGGGACCCTTCGGACGGCCTAGCGCGGGCTCCGGACCACGTAGAAAGACGCGGTCTGGACCGGTGCACTCGGGTGACCCTCACCTACGCGTAGGTGGTCTGCGCGAGACGATCGGAGCAGGTTAAGCCCCTCTACGGGCAGAGCGATAGGCCTAAACAGGATGAGAGGAGCGGCGCGGACTGAATATCCGATCCGGGACTCCGGGTCCGGGTCTGGCTCCATGGGTCTGCCCTGACCCCCCATGTGAGTCCCCAACCCGAATTTGGGCTCAATCGGACCGTCCCACGCGAAGTTACGAATGAATGAGTACAAATACTCGCTCCGTAGAGTAACGTGTTCCTTTCTGACTTTCCCAGCAACGGGGGACCCTTCGGACGGCCTAGCGCGGGCTCCGGACCACGTAGAAAGACGCGGTCTGGACCGGTGCACTCGGGAGACCCTCACCTACGCGTAGGTGGTCTCCGCGAGACGATCGGAGCAGGTTAAGCCCCTCTACGGGGAGAACGATAGGCCTACACATGATTACATTACATGAGAGGAGCAGAGCATATCCGATCCGGGACTCAGGGTGTGTGTGAGAGAGAGAGAGAGAGAGAGAGAGAGAGAGAGAGAGAGAGAGAGAGAGAGAGTGTGTGTGTGTGTGCGTGCACGTGTGTCTGTGAGAGTTTAAGTCTCTGTGTAAGAGAGAGAGAGAGAGAGAGAGAGAGAGAGAGTGCGTGTGTGTGTGAGTGTGTGTGTGTGAGTGAGTGTGTGCGTGTGTGGGTCTGTGTGTGTGTTTGTGTGTTTGTCTGTGAGTGAGTGAGTGTGTGTGTGAGTGTGTGTGTGTGTGTGTTTGTGTGTGAGTCTGCTGTGGATAGCTCGACCTTTGGCCTTGGCCTTCTATTCTGTCATCCGGTGGAAGTTGGCATATTCTCAGGATTTTGTCCGTGTGGCTCGCCTGTTTTCACCCGTGGGCGGGGTCTTCTCCACCAGTGGGCGTGGTCTTGACTAGGTTAAATGGTTATGACCCGATGAAACGTTTGATGATCGTCTGTAGATTTCTTTGTGTTCGTCCTAGAGACCTGAAATTTTGTGTGTGGGTTTGTTGTATAGGGCCTCACGTTTGAGCAAAGTCTGGGGCCCCCAGCTGCTTTCCTTGATATGGCTGTCATTGACCCCTGTTGATTTGTGTGTTTGATGATCGTCTCTAGCTGAGGCCCGGTTGGGGCTAGGTGGCTTAAACTCGGGGTGTATATATGCCCTACAGAGCTACACGCCTGAGCAAAGTCTGGGGCCCCTAGCTGCTTTCCTTGATATAGCTGTCATTGGCCCCTGCTGTTGGTGTTGGTCAGGTGGATCAGTGATGAGGGTACTCTGGCACCAACTAGT
>CM042220.1:29128906-29406270 GCA_023566465.1 Cottus gobio | reverse complement strand
CAAACTGCTCCAGGCAGTACATCATGCAGAGATAATAGAAAATACACAGCTAACTCACAGATTCCCGGGGGGGATGATGAGACAAGCTAATAGACTAACTCATTACATTAAACCTTCATCTCCAAATACAGAAACTAGTGCTAAAGTCAGGGCCAACACGAAGAATGGATGAGGATCAACATGACCATTCTTAAAGAACACTATGACCTAGTGATTGCAGGGATCCTCCAAGATCTATGCCCCGTTCAATCCCACAGCCCTAGACCAAGCAATCACTTACGGGAAAACAAGGTACCGGAGCCGACTCACCCCCTCATCTTTAGTAACTTTAACATCACTAGTACAGGGGATAATAAGATCCCCAGGGGGTGAGGAGGTCAGCCAGAGTCCGACAGAGGAGCCGGAGAGCTGTCCCAGGTTGGCACCAACAATAGGCCTCCTGGTGACCTCAGCCTGGATGCAGGTCTCGACACTCTTTCCATCTCCCCGACCCTAGAGGTACCACCTCACCTAGACCTCTCCCCTAATCCCAACCTCCATAACCTCAATTCTAATCACAACCCGGATCCTTCCCCTAACCTCAACCCCCAGAACCCCAATCCTAACCATAACCCGGACCCCTCCCCTGAGACCCGGTCCCCATTAGGGGGAACTACTCAGAGCCTTACCTTAATTACAGGAACAAAACAATCCAGGGAGGTGCAGCCGATGTTCCACCTGGAGCAGGACAGCAGCAGAGAAGGGCCTCAGTCCATCAGGCCCCCATTACCTCCACCTGTAATGAACCTCACCAGCGTGCTCAGTAACGTAGCGGTTAGATGCTCCGAGTCCATTTCCTCCTCTCCCTCGGAAGCTGGGGAGACGGGAACACAGCCTTCGGTCCCTGGTACAGCACAACCTGAGGGGGAATCCCTGATAACCCAGGACCCCCCACTAGAGCTGCTGTGCCAACAACCTGTCTCTCCGACATCCATTGCCCCCACCCCTCTGCAGCATCCAACACAGCATCCACGCACCTACCAAAAAATACATACCTGGTCCGTGGTACCAGAGAAATCCCTCCTGATATTGGGGGCCTCAAATCTGGCCATGATCCCGGAATATGATTACCCCTTTATACAAATAGAGAGTTTCCCAGATGCCCAAATCCATCATCTTAAGGGGATTTTGGAGAAACTGAGTCCCTGCCTCACCACCAAGGGGGTCCTCCTGGCCATAGGCTTTAACAACTGTACCAGACTTAATAAACTGAACACTATAATTAAACAGTTCAGACAGTTGATGGCGGTGACCGAAAGGATCTTCCCACAAGCAGAGATCTATGTCCCTATCATGCAGTTCTCCCAACAGCTCCCACAGGACATACAGATTTTAATGGCCCAGACCAATACTTTTTTTAGAAAACATTTTAATGTTTTAGAAGGGGTGGAAGAACAGGCTTTTAAAGTACAAGACACAGAGCCGATGTACTGGACCAGTGAAACAGCAGCAGGGATGCTCAAAAGTTGGATTCAACAACTGGATAATTAACAGTTTTCTTAAAAGCACATCACCTTTTAAAACCCTCACTTACCTGTTTTATATATTAAGCTGAATTTTACTTTTTTACCCGAGAACAGGATCACCTGTAGAGAAAAACAAAGTTTGTTAAAAAGAAAACATGAGAACTGGAGTAAAACAGTTTATTCAAAGAAAGAGGAGGATATATAGTTGCTCCTGTGCCCGTGCTTTCAGACCACCAATATGGTGGACTGAGTTATATTATTTTCCCTTCCCTAACCTGCCAGCGCCAGGAGCTTTTAACTCACCTCTTACTTTTATAGAACTTTAAACACAGACACTATATTGCACACCACTTTCTGGAGACTACAACCCCTAAACGTGAAAACACAAGATGGTTAGAACATGTCCCAGAAAAACTACTCGATTGGGAGAATAACAGTAGAACAAATGTCTTTAGTGATCTGAAGAAAAAGAATATTTTATTCATTTTATACTTCTTCTTTTTCTTAGTGTCCTCTTTAATCAGAAGGGATTACATACAGGTGGGACAGACAGCTAGAAGGCTATTTTTGCCTAATTTTCTTTGACCTAATTTAAGCAGATCAACTGCAGGTGCAACATATGGACACAGGTGTTCTAACCGGTTTTTAGCCAATCAGGAGCCCCTTTTCAACTCCTCCTATGGCCTCTTTTTGTTATATATTGTATGTCTTTGTTTGTGACCCTTATATTCCTCTGAAGAAGGCACAGCGTGCCGAAACGTCAGGAGCTCATTTTGCTTTTATTAGCACTTATTTCAACACAGCACTTATACCCTTGGGTACGCTGGACTTTTAAATACTTGGATTTTTTAAAATCCGTTTTAAAGTATTTATAGTTCATTTTCTCTGACAGACTTTTAAAATACTTGGTTTTTTTAAAAACCTTTTTAAAGTATTTTACTAACAGATTCCCTCCATTCACGATAAACATCAGGAAGCACCTTTTAACAGCCAAAACCCAGCACTCAGCTCAAAGCCATCTTTGTGTGTGTGTGTGTGTGTGTGTGTGTGTGTGTGTGGGTGCATACACGATTGAAGTGTTTTTACACAGCGTGGCCACTTTTTATCTTAGTGTGATTGATTGTGTTTTTATAAACACCTTAAAGCATGCTCTTTTAATATATTGGCAGCACCAGAGTGCCTGGGAGTCACAAACAACAGTGATTTTTATTTTTGGCATAAAAACTTCATCAGATGTTAGCTTTCCCTATTTGTACACAGGGTCTTGTATGAATTAGGCCCCGTTCATATAAAAGGGAGGAGAGAATCAGAGAGAACAAAAGCCAGCAAACCTTTCCCTCTGTGTTTTATGTTGTAGTGTTTTTTAACACTTTTTAAAGAGAATATACACTCTTTTATCCTTTTACTTACCTTGGTTCATCGTTGGGTTTTAGCAACAGTACAAGTGTTATTGCTTTTTTTCTTACCTTTTTAATACTTACCTGGTCTTTTAAACCAACTGGTACGTAGGCTTATGTATGGAGACAGGATGGCCTACAGAAATAGTAGACATCCATTGTCCCGGGGATCTTGGGGATCTCGTAGAAGAGATGGGGGGACTGGACGACCCGTTCCTACAAAACCAACAGAGAACATAGTAGAAAAACAATACTTCAAACTGCTCCAGGCAGTACATCATGCAGAGATAATAGAAAATACACAGCTAACTCACAGATTCCCGGGGGGGATGATGAGACAAGCTAATAGACTAACTCATTTCATTAAACCTTCATCTCCAAATACAGAAACTAGTGCTAAAGTCAGGGCCAACACCGAAGAATGGATGAGGATCAACATGACCATTCTTAAAGAACACTATGACCTAGTGATTGCAGGGATCCTCCAAGATCTATGCCCGTTCAATCCCACAGCCCTAGACCAAGCAATCACTTACGGGAAAACAAGGTACCGGAGCCGACTCACCCCCTCATCTTTAGTAACTTTAACATCACTAGTACAGGGGATAATAAGATCCCCAGGGGGTGAGGAGGTCAGCCAGAGTCCGACAGAGGAGCCGGAGAGCTGTCCCAGGTTGGCACCAACAATAGGCCTCCCTGGTGACCTCAGCCTGGATGCAGGTCTCGACACTCTTTCCATCTCCCCGACCCTAGAGGTACCACCTCACCTAGACCTCTCCCCTAATCCCAACCTCCATAACCTCAATTCTAATCACAACCCGGATCCTTCCCCTAACCTCAACCCCCAGAACCCCAATCCTAACCATAACCCGGACCCCTCCCCTGAGACCCGGTCCCCATTAGGGGGAACTACTCAGAGCCTTACCTTAATTACAGGAACAAAACAATCCAGGGAGGTGCAGCCGATGTTCCACCTGGAGCAGGACAGCAGCAGAGAAGGGCCTCAGTCCATCAGGCCCCCATTACCTCCACCTGTAATGAACCTCACCAGCGTGCTCAGTAACGTAGCGGTTAGATGCTCCGAGTCCATTTCCTCCTCTCCCTCGGAAGCTGGGGAGACGGGAACACAGCCTTCGGTCCCTGGTACAGCACAACCTGAGGGGGAATCCCTGATAACCCAGGACCCCCCACTAGAGCTGCTGTGCCAACAACCTGTCTCTCCGACATCCATTGCCCCCACCCCTCTGCAGCATCCAACACAGCATCCACGCACCTACCAAAAAATACATACCTGGTCCGTGGTACCAGAGAAATCCCTCCTGATATTGGGGGCCTCAAATCTGGCCATGATCCCGGAATATGATTACCCCTTTATACAAATAGAGAGTTTCCCAGATGCCCAAATCCATCATCTTAAGGGGATTTTGGAGAAACTGAGTCCCTGCCTCACCACCAAGGGGGTCCTCCTGGCCATAGGCTTTAACAACTGTACCAGACTTAATAAACTGAACACTATAATTAAACAGTTCAGACAGTTGATGGCGGTGACCGAAAGGATCTTCCCACAAGCAGAGATCTATGTCCCTATCATGCAGTTCTCCCAACAGCTCCCACAGGACATACAGATTTTAATGGCCCAGACCAATACTTTTTTTAGAAAACATTTTAATGTTTTAGAAGGGGTGGAAGAACAGGCTTTTAAAGTACAAGACACAGAGCCGATGTACTGGACCAGTGAAACAGCAGCAGGGATGCTCAAAAGTTGGATTCAACAACTGGATAATTAACAGTTTTCTTAAAAGCACATCACCTTTTAAAACCCTCACTTACCTGTTTTATATATTAAGCTGAATTTTACTTTTTTACCCGAGAACAGGATCACCTGTAGAGAAAAACAAAGTTTGTTAAAAAGAAAACATGAGAACTGGAGTAAAACAGTTTATTCAAAGAAAGAGGAGGATATATAGTTGCTCCTGTGCCCGTGCTTTCAGACCACCAATATGGTGGACTGAGTTATATTATTTTCCCTTCCCTAACCTGCCAGCGCCAGGAGCTTTTAACTCACCTCTTACTTTTATAGAACTTTAAACACAGACACTATATTGCACACCACTTTCTGGAGACTACAACCCCTAAACGTGAAAACACAAGATGGTTAGAACATGTCCCAGAAAAACTACTCGATTGGGAGAATAACAGTAGAACAAATGTCTTTAGTGATCTGAAGAAAAAGAATATTTTATTCATTTTATACTTCTTCTTTTTCTTAGTGTCCTCTTTAATCAGAAGGGATTACATACAGGTGGGACAGACAGCTAGAAGGCTATTTTTGCCTAATTTTCTTTGACCTAATTTAAGCAGATCAACTGCAGGTGCAACATATGGACACAGGTGTTCTAACCGGTTTTTAGCCAATCAGGAGCCCCTTTTCAACTCCTCCTATGGCCTCTTTTTGTTATATATTGTATGTCTTTGTTTGTGACCCTTATATTCCTCTGAAGAAGGCACAGCGTGCCGAAACGTCAGGAGCTCATTTTGCTTTTATTAGCACTTATTTCAACACAGCACTTATACCCTTGGGTACGCTGGACTTTTAAATACTTGGATTTTTTAAAATCCGTTTTAAAGTATTTATAGTTCATTTTCTCTGACAGACTTTTAAAATACTTGGTTTTTTTAAAAACCTTTTTAAAGTATTTTACTAACAGATTCCCTCCATTCACGATAAACATCAGGAAGCACCTTTTAACAGCCAAAACCCAGCACTCAGCTCAAAGCCATCTTTGTGTGTGTGTGTGTGTGTGTGTGTGTGTGTGTGTGGGTGCATACACGATTGAAGTGTTTTTACACAGCGTGGCCACTTTTTATCTTAGTGTGATTGATTGTGTTTTTATAAACACCTTAAAGCATGCTCTTTTAATATATTGGCAGCACCAGAGTGCCTGGGAGTCACAAACAACAGTGATTTTTATTTTTGGCATAAAAACTTCATCAGATGTTAGCTTTCCCTATTTGTACACAGGGTCTTGTATGAATTAGGCCCCGTTCATATAAAAGGGAGGAGAGAATCAGAGAGAACAAAAGCCAGCAAACCTTTCCCTCTGTGTTTTATGTTGTAGTGTTTTTTAACACTTTTTAAAGAGAATATACACTCTTTTATCCTTTTACTTACCTTGGTTCATCGTTGGGTTTTAGCAACAGTACAAGTGTTATTGCTTTTTTTCTTACCTTTTTAATACTTACCTGGTCTTTTAAACCAACTGGTACGTAGGCTTATGTATGGAGACAGGATGGCCTACAGAAATAGTAGACATCCATTGTCCCGGGGATCTTGGGGATCTCGTAGAAGAGATGGGGGGACTGGACGACCCGTTCCTACAAAACCAACAGAGAACATAGTAGAAAAACAATACTTCAAACTGCTCCAGGCAGTACATCATGCAGAGATAATAGAAAATACACAGCTAACTCACAGATTCCCGGGGGGGATGATGAGACAAGCTAATAGACTAACTCATTTCATTAAACCTTCATCTCCAAATACAGAAACTAGTGCTAAAGTCAGGGCCAACACCGAAGAATGGATGAGGATCAACATGACCATTCTTAAAGAACACTATGACCTAGTGATTGCAGGGATCCTCCAAGATCTATGCCCGTTCAATCCCACAGCCCTAGACCAAGCAATCACTTACGGGAAAACAAGGTACCGGAGCCGACTCACCCCCTCATCTTTAGTAACTTTAACATCACTAGTACAGGGGATAATAAGATCCCCAGGGGGTGAGGAGGTCAGCCAGAGTCCGACAGAGGAGCCGGAGAGCTGTCCCAGGTTGGCACCAACAATAGGCCTCCCTGGTGACCTCAGCCTGGATGCAGGTCTCGACACTCTTTCCATCTCCCCGACCCTAGAGGTACCACCTCACCTAGACCTCTCCCCTAATCCCAACCTCCATAACCTCAATTCTAATCACAACCCGGATCCTTCCCCTAACCTCAACCCCCAGAACCCCAATCCTAACCATAACCCGGACCCCTCCCCTGAGACCCGGTCCCCATTAGGGGGAACTACTCAGAGCCTTACCTTAATTACAGGAACAAAACAATCCAGGGAGGTGCAGCCGATGTTCCACCTGGAGCAGGACAGCAGCAGAGAAGGGCCTCAGTCCATCAGGCCCCCATTACCTCCACCTGTAATGAACCTCACCAGCGTGCTCAGTAACGTAGCGGTTAGATGCTCCGAGTCCATTTCCTCCTCTCCCTCGGAAGCTGGGGAGACGGGAACACAGCCTTCGGTCCCTGGTACAGCACAACCTGAGGGGGAATCCCTGATAACCCAGGACCCCCCACTAGAGCTGCTGTGCCAACAACCTGTCTCTCCGACATCCATTGCCCCCACCCCTCTGCAGCATCCAACACAGCATCCACGCACCTACCAAAAAATACATACCTGGTCCGTGGTACCAGAGAAATCCCTCCTGATATTGGGGGCCTCAAATCTGGCCATGATCCCGGAATATGATTACCCCTTTATACAAATAGAGAGTTTCCCAGATGCCCAAATCCATCATCTTAAGGGGATTTTGGAGAAACTGAGTCCCTGCCTCACCACCAAGGGGGTCCTCCTGGCCATAGGCTTTAACAACTGTACCAGACTTAATAAACTGAACACTATAATTAAACAGTTCAGACAGTTGATGGCGGTGACCGAAAGGATCTTCCCACAAGCAGAGATCTATGTCCCTATCATGCAGTTCTCCCAACAGCTCCCACAGGACATACAGATTTTAATGGCCCAGACCAATACTTTTTTTAGAAAACATTTTAATGTTTTAGAAGGGGTGGAAGAACAGGCTTTTAAAGTACAAGACACAGAGCCGATGTACTGGACCAGTGAAACAGCAGCAGGGATGCTCAAAAGTTGGATTCAACAACTGGATAATTAACAGTTTTCTTAAAAGCACATCACCTTTTAAAACCCTCACTTACCTGTTTTATATATTAAGCTGAATTTTACTTTTTTACCCGAGAACAGGATCACCTGTAGAGAAAAACAAAGTTTGTTAAAAAGAAAACATGAGAACTGGAGTAAAACAGTTTATTCAAAGAAAGAGGAGGATATATAGTTGCTCCTGTGCCCGTGCTTTCAGACCACCAATATGGTGGACTGAGTTATATTATTTTCCCTTCCCTAACCTGCCAGCGCCAGGAGCTTTTAACTCACCTCTTACTTTTATAGAACTTTAAACACAGACACTATATTGCACACCACTTTCTGGAGACTACAACCCCTAAACGTGAAAACACAAGATGGTTAGAACATGTCCCAGAAAAACTACTCGATTGGGAGAATAACAGTAGAACAAATGTCTTTAGTGATCTGAAGAAAAAGAATATTTTATTCATTTTATACTTCTTCTTTTTCTTAGTGTCCTCTTTAATCAGAAGGGATTACATACAGGTGGGACAGACAGCTAGAAGGCTATTTTTGCCTAATTTTCTTTGACCTAATTTAAGCAGATCAACTGCAGGTGCAACATATGGACACAGGTGTTCTAACCGGTTTTTAGCCAATCAGGAGCCCCTTTTCAACTCCTCCTATGGCCTCTTTTTGTTATATATTGTATGTCTTTGTTTGTGACCCTTATATTCCTCTGAAGAAGGCACAGCGTGCCGAAACGTCAGGAGCTCATTTTGCTTTTATTAGCACTTATTTCAACACAGCACTTATACCCTTGGGTACGCTGGACTTTTAAATACTTGGATTTTTTAAAATCCGTTTTAAAGTATTTATAGTT
This sequence comes from Cottus gobio, assembly GCA_023566465.1. NCBI lineage: Eukaryota > Metazoa > Chordata > Actinopteri > Perciformes > Cottidae > Cottus > Cottus gobio. The sequence continues at coordinate 29,397,570 of CM042220.1, read as the reverse complement.
CATTTTCTCTGACAGACTTTTAAAATACTTGGTTTTTTTAAAAACCTTTTTAAAGTATTTTACTAACAGATTCCCTCCATTCACGATAAACATCAGGAAGCACCTTTTAACAGCCAAAACCCAGCACTCAGCTCAAAGCCATCTTTGTGTGTGTGTGTGTGTGTGTGTGTGTGTGTGTGTGGGTGCATACACGATTGAAGTGTTTTTACACAGCGTGGCCACTTTTTATCTTAGTGTGATTGATTGTGTTTTTATAAACACCTTAAAGCATGCTCTTTTAATATATTGGCAGCACCAGAGTGCCTGGGAGTCACAAACAACAGTGATTTTTATTTTTGGCATAAAAACTTCATCAGATGTTAGCTTTCCCTATTTGTACACAGGGTCTTGTATGAATTAGGCCCCGTTCATATAAAAGGGAGGAGAGAATCAGAGAGAACAAAAGCCAGCAAACCTTTCCCTCTGTGTTTTATGTTGTAGTGTTTTTTAACACTTTTTAAAGAGAATATACACTCTTTTATCCTTTTACTTACCTTGGTTCATCGTTGGGTTTTAGCAACAGTACAAGTGTTATTGCTTTTTTTCTTACCTTTTTAATACTTACCTGGTCTTTTAAACCAACTGGTACGTAGGCTTATGTATGGAGACAGGATGGCCTACAGAAATAGTAGACATCCATTGTCCCGGGGATCTTGGGGATCTCGTAGAAGAGATGGGGGGACTGGACGACCCGTTCCTACAAAACCAACAGAGAACATAGTAGAAAAACAATACTTCAAACTGCTCCAGGCAGTACATCATGCAGAGATAATAGAAAATACACAGCTAACTCACAGATTCCCGGGGGGGATGATGAGACAAGCTAATAGACTAACTCATTTCATTAAACCTTCATCTCCAAATACAGAAACTAGTGCTAAAGTCAGGGCCAACACCGAAGAATGGATGAGGATCAACATGACCATTCTTAAAGAACACTATGACCTAGTGATTGCAGGGATCCTCCAAGATCTATGCCCGTTCAATCCCACAGCCCTAGACCAAGCAATCACTTACGGGAAAACAAGGTACCGGAGCCGACTCACCCCCTCATCTTTAGTAACTTTAACATCACTAGTACAGGGGATAATAAGATCCCCAGGGGGTGAGGAGGTCAGCCAGAGTCCGACAGAGGAGCCGGAGAGCTGTCCCAGGTTGGCACCAACAATAGGCCTCCCTGGTGACCTCAGCCTGGATGCAGGTCTCGACACTCTTTCCATCTCCCCGACCCTAGAGGTACCACCTCACCTAGACCTCTCCCCTAATCCCAACCTCCATAACCTCAATTCTAATCACAACCCGGATCCTTCCCCTAACCTCAACCCCCAGAACCCCAATCCTAACCATAACCCGGACCCCTCCCCTGAGACCCGGTCCCCATTAGGGGGAACTACTCAGAGCCTTACCTTAATTACAGGAACAAAACAATCCAGGGAGGTGCAGCCGATGTTCCACCTGGAGCAGGACAGCAGCAGAGAAGGGCCTCAGTCCATCAGGCCCCCATTACCTCCACCTGTAATGAACCTCACCAGCGTGCTCAGTAACGTAGCGGTTAGATGCTCCGAGTCCATTTCCTCCTCTCCCTCGGAAGCTGGGGAGACGGGAACACAGCCTTCGGTCCCTGGTACAGCACAACCTGAGGGGGAATCCCTGATAACCCAGGACCCCCCACTAGAGCTGCTGTGCCAACAACCTGTCTCTCCGACATCCATTGCCCCCACCCCTCTGCAGCATCCAACACAGCATCCACGCACCTACCAAAAAATACATACCTGGTCCGTGGTACCAGAGAAATCCCTCCTGATATTGGGGGCCTCAAATCTGGCCATGATCCCGGAATATGATTACCCCTTTATACAAATAGAGAGTTTCCCAGATGCCCAAATCCATCATCTTAAGGGGATTTTGGAGAAACTGAGTCCCTGCCTCACCACCAAGGGGGTCCTCCTGGCCATAGGCTTTAACAACTGTACCAGACTTAATAAACTGAACACTATAATTAAACAGTTCAGACAGTTGATGGCGGTGACCGAAAGGATCTTCCCACAAGCAGAGATCTATGTCCCTATCATGCAGTTCTCCCAACAGCTCCCACAGGACATACAGATTTTAATGGCCCAGACCAATACTTTTTTTAGAAAACATTTTAATGTTTTAGAAGGGGTGGAAGAACAGGCTTTTAAAGTACAAGACACAGAGCCGATGTACTGGACCAGTGAAACAGCAGCAGGGATGCTCAAAAGTTGGATTCAACAACTGGATAATTAACAGTTTTCTTAAAAGCACATCACCTTTTAAAACCCTCACTTACCTGTTTTATATATTAAGCTGAATTTTACTTTTTTACCCGAGAACAGGATCACCTGTAGAGAAAAACAAAGTTTGTTAAAAAGAAAACATGAGAACTGGAGTAAAACAGTTTATTCAAAGAAAGAGGAGGATATATAGTTGCTCCTGTGCCCGTGCTTTCAGACCACCAATATGGTGGACTGAGTTATATTATTTTCCCTTCCCTAACCTGCCAGCGCCAGGAGCTTTTAACTCACCTCTTACTTTTATAGAACTTTAAACACAGACACTATATTGCACACCACTTTCTGGAGACTACAACCCCTAAACGTGAAAACACAAGATGGTTAGAACATGTCCCAGAAAAACTACTCGATTGGGAGAATAACAGTAGAACAAATGTCTTTAGTGATCTGAAGAAAAAGAATATTTTATTCATTTTATACTTCTTCTTTTTCTTAGTGTCCTCTTTAATCAGAAGGGATTACATACAGGTGGGACAGACAGCTAGAAGGCTATTTTTGCCTAATTTTCTTTGACCTAATTTAAGCAGATCAACTGCAGGTGCAACATATGGACACAGGTGTTCTAACCGGTTTTTAGCCAATCAGGAGCCCCTTTTCAACTCCTCCTATGGCCTCTTTTTGTTATATATTGTATGTCTTTGTTTGTGACCCTTATATTCCTCTGAAGAAGGCACAGCGTGCCGAAACGTCAGGAGCTCATTTTGCTTTTATTAGCACTTATTTCAACACAGCACTTATACCCTTGGGTACGCTGGACTTTTAAATACTTGGATTTTTTAAAATCCGTTTTAAAGTATTTATAGTTCATTTTCTCTGACAGACTTTTAAAATACTTGGTTTTTTTAAAAACCTTTTTAAAGTATTTTACTAACAGATTCCCTCCATTCACGATAAACATCAGGAAGCACCTTTTAACAGCCAAAACCCAGCACTCAGCTCAAAGCCATCTTTGTGTGTGTGTGTGTGTGTGTGTGTGTGTGTGTGTGGGTGCATACACGATTGAAGTGTTTTTACACAGCGTGGCCACTTTTTATCTTAGTGTGATTGATTGTGTTTTTATAAACACCTTAAAGCATGCTCTTTTAATATATTGGCAGCACCAGAGTGCCTGGGAGTCACAAACAACAGTGATTTTTATTTTTGGCATAAAAACTTCATCAGATGTTAGCTTTCCCTATTTGTACACAGGGTCTTGTATGAATTAGGCCCCGTTCATATAAAAGGGAGGAGAGAATCAGAGAGAACAAAAGCCAGCAAACCTTTCCCTCTGTGTTTTATGTTGTAGTGTTTTTTAACACTTTTTAAAGAGAATATACACTCTTTTATCCTTTTACTTACCTTGGTTCATCGTTGGGTTTTAGCAACAGTACAAGTGTTATTGCTTTTTTTCTTACCTTTTTAATACTTACCTGGTCTTTTAAACCAACTGGTACGTAGGCTTATGTATGGAGACAGGATGGCCTACAGAAATAGTAGACATCCATTGTCCCGGGGATCTTGGGGATCTCGTAGAAGAGATGGGGGGACTGGACGACCCGTTCCTACAAAACCAACAGAGAACATAGTAGAAAAACAATACTTCAAACTGCTCCAGGCAGTACATCATGCAGAGATAATAGAAAATACACAGCTAACTCACAGATTCCCGGGGGGGATGATGAGACAAGCTAATAGACTAACTCATTTCATTAAACCTTCATCTCCAAATACAGAAACTAGTGCTAAAGTCAGGGCCAACACCGAAGAATGGATGAGGATCAACATGACCATTCTTAAAGAACACTATGACCTAGTGATTGCAGGGATCCTCCAAGATCTATGCCCGTTCAATCCCACAGCCCTAGACCAAGCAATCACTTACGGGAAAACAAGGTACCGGAGCCGACTCACCCCCTCATCTTTAGTAACTTTAACATCACTAGTACAGGGGATAATAAGATCCCCAGGGGGTGAGGAGGTCAGCCAGAGTCCGACAGAGGAGCCGGAGAGCTGTCCCAGGTTGGCACCAACAATAGGCCTCCCTGGTGACCTCAGCCTGGATGCAGGTCTCGACACTCTTTCCATCTCCCCGACCCTAGAGGTACCACCTCACCTAGACCTCTCCCCTAATCCCAACCTCCATAACCTCAATTCTAATCACAACCCGGATCCTTCCCCTAACCTCAACCCCCAGAACCCCAATCCTAACCATAACCCGGACCCCTCCCCTGAGACCCGGTCCCCATTAGGGGGAACTACTCAGAGCCTTACCTTAATTACAGGAACAAAACAATCCAGGGAGGTGCAGCCGATGTTCCACCTGGAGCAGGACAGCAGCAGAGAAGGGCCTCAGTCCATCAGGCCCCCATTACCTCCACCTGTAATGAACCTCACCAGCGTGCTCAGTAACGTAGCGGTTAGATGCTCCGAGTCCATTTCCTCCTCTCCCTCGGAAGCTGGGGAGACGGGAACACAGCCTTCGGTCCCTGGTACAGCACAACCTGAGGGGGAATCCCTGATAACCCAGGACCCCCCACTAGAGCTGCTGTGCCAACAACCTGTCTCTCCGACATCCATTGCCCCCACCCCTCTGCAGCATCCAACACAGCATCCACGCACCTACCAAAAAATACATACCTGGTCCGTGGTACCAGAGAAATCCCTCCTGATATTGGGGGCCTCAAATCTGGCCATGATCCCGGAATATGATTACCCCTTTATACAAATAGAGAGTTTCCCAGATGCCCAAATCCATCATCTTAAGGGGATTTTGGAGAAACTGAGTCCCTGCCTCACCACCAAGGGGGTCCTCCTGGCCATAGGCTTTAACAACTGTACCAGACTTAATAAACTGAACACTATAATTAAACAGTTCAGACAGTTGATGGCGGTGACCGAAAGGATCTTCCCACAAGCAGAGATCTATGTCCCTATCATGCAGTTCTCCCAACAGCTCCCACAGGACATACAGATTTTAATGGCCCAGACCAATACTTTTTTTAGAAAACATTTTAATGTTTTAGAAGGGGTGGAAGAACAGGCTTTTAAAGTACAAGACACAGAGCCGATGTACTGGACCAGTGAAACAGCAGCAGGGATGCTCAAAAGTTGGATTCAACAACTGGATAATTAACAGTTTTCTTAAAAGCACATCACCTTTTAAAACCCTCACTTACCTGTTTTATATATTAAGCTGAATTTTACTTTTTTACCCGAGAACAGGATCACCTGTAGAGAAAAACAAAGTTTGTTAAAAAGAAAACATGAGAACTGGAGTAAAACAGTTTATTCAAAGAAAGAGGAGGATATATAGTTGCTCCTGTGCCCGTGCTTTCAGACCACCAATATGGTGGACTGAGTTATATTATTTTCCCTTCCCTAACCTGCCAGCGCCAGGAGCTTTTAACTCACCTCTTACTTTTATAGAACTTTAAACACAGACACTATATTGCACACCACTTTCTGGAGACTACAACCCCTAAACGTGAAAACACAAGATGGTTAGAACATGTCCCAGAAAAACTACTCGATTGGGAGAATAACAGTAGAACAAATGTCTTTAGTGATCTGAAGAAAAAGAATATTTTATTCATTTTATACTTCTTCTTTTTCTTAGTGTCCTCTTTAATCAGAAGGGATTACATACAGGTGGGACAGACAGCTAGAAGGCTATTTTTGCCTAATTTTCTTTGACCTAATTTAAGCAGATCAACTGCAGGTGCAACATATGGACACAGGTGTTCTAACCGGTTTTTAGCCAATCAGGAGCCCCTTTTCAACTCCTCCTATGGCCTCTTTTTGTTATATATTGTATGTCTTTGTTTGTGACCCTTATATTCCTCTGAAGAAGGCACAGCGTGCCGAAACGTCAGGAGCTCATTTTGCTTTTATTAGCACTTATTTCAACACAGCACTTATACCCTTGGGTACGCTGGACTTTTAAATACTTGGATTTTTTAAAATCCGTTTTAAAGTATTTATAGTTCATTTTCTCTGACAGACTTTTAAAATACTTGGTTTTTTTAAAAACCTTTTTAAAGTATTTTACTAACAGATTCCCTCCATTCACGATAAACATCAGGAAGCACCTTTTAACAGCCAAAACCCAGCACTCAGCTCAAAGCCATCTTTGTGTGTGTGTGTGTGTGTGTGTGTGTGTGTGTGTGGGTGCATACACGATTGAAGTGTTTTTACACAGCGTGGCCACTTTTTATCTTAGTGTGATTGATCGTGTTTTTATAAACACCTTAAAGCATGCTCTTTTAATATATTGGCAGCACCAGAGTGCCTGGGAGTCACAAACAACAGTGATTTTTATTTTTGGCATAAAAACTTCATCAGATGTTAGCTTTCCCTATTTGTACACAGGGTCTTGTATGAATTAGGCCCCGTTCATATAAAAGGGAGGAGAGAATCAGAGAGAACAAAAGCCAGCAAACCTTTCCCTCTGTGTTTTATGTTGTAGTGTTTTTTAACACTTTTTAAAGAGAATATACACTCTTTTATCCTTTTACTTACCTTGGTTCATCGTTGGGTTTTAGCAACAGTACAAGTGTTATTGCTTTTTTTCTTACCTTTTTAATACTTACCTGGTCTTTTAAACCAACTGGTACGTAGGCTTATGTATGGAGACAGGATGGCCTACAGAAATAGTAGACATCCATTGTCCCGGGGATCTTGGGGATCTCGTAGAAGAGATGGGGGGACTGGACGACCCGTTCCTACAAAACCAACAGAGAACATAGTAGAAAAACAATACTTCAAACTGCTCCAGGCAGTACATCATGCAGAGATAATAGAAAATACACAGCTAACTCACAGATTCCCGGGGGGGATGATGAGACAAGCTAATAGACTAACTCATTTCATTAAACCTTCATCTCCAAATACAGAAACTAGTGCTAAAGTCAGGGCCAACACCGAAGAATGGATGAGGATCAACATGACCATTCTTAAAGAACACTATGACCTAGTGATTGCAGGGATCCTCCAAGATCTATGCCCGTTCAATCCCACAGCCCTAGACCAAGCAATCACTTACGGGAAAACAAGGTACCGGAGCCGACTCACCCCCTCATCTTTAGTAACTTTAACATCACTAGTACAGGGGATAATAAGATCCCCAGGGGGTGAGGAGGTCAGCCAGAGTCCGACAGAGGAGCCGGAGAGCTGTCCCAGGTTGGCACCAACAATAGGCCTCCCTGGTGACCTCAGCCTGGATGCAGGTCTCGACACTCTTTCCATCTCCCCGACCCTAGAGGTACCACCTCACCTAGACCTCTCCCCTAATCCCAACCTCCATAACCTCAATTCTAATCACAACCCGGATCCTTCCCCTAACCTCAACCCCCAGAACCCCAATCCTAACCATAACCCGGACCCCTCCCCTGAGACCCGGTCCCCATTAGGGGGAACTACTCAGAGCCTTACCTTAATTACAGGAACAAAACAATCCAGGGAGGTGCAGCCGATGTTCCACCTGGAGCAGGACAGCAGCAGAGAAGGGCCTCAGTCCATCAGGCCCCCATTACCTCCACCTGTAATGAACCTCACCAGCGTGCTCAGTAACGTAGCGGTTAGATGCTCCGAGTCCATTTCCTCCTCTCCCTCGGAAGCTGGGGAGACGGGAACACAGCCTTCGGTCCCTGGTACAGCACAACCTGAGGGGGAATCCCTGATAACCCAGGACCCCCCACTAGAGCTGCTGTGCCAACAACCTGTCTCTCCGACATCCATTGCCCCCACCCCTCTGCAGCATCCAACACAGCATCCACGCACCTACCAAAAAATACATACCTGGTCCGTGGTACCAGAGAAATCCCTCCTGATATTGGGGGCCTCAAATCTGGCCATGATCCCGGAATATGATTACCCCTTTATACAAATAGAGAGTTTCCCAGATGCCCAAATCCATCATCTTAAGGGGATTTTGGAGAAACTGAGTCCCTGCCTCACCACCAAGGGGGTCCTCCTGGCCATAGGCTTTAACAACTGTACCAGACTTAATAAACTGAACACTATAATTAAACAGTTCAGACAGTTGATGGCGGTGACCGAAAGGATCTTCCCACAAGCAGAGATCTATGTCCCTATCATGCAGTTCTCCCAACAGCTCCCACAGGACATACAGATTTTAATGGCCCAGACCAATACTTTTTTTAGAAAACATTTTAATGTTTTAGAAGGGGTGGAAGAACAGGCTTTTAAAGTACAAGACACAGAGCCGATGTACTGGACCAGTGAAACAGCAGCAGGGATGCTCAAAAGTTGGATTCAACAACTGGATAATTAACAGTTTTCTTAAAAGCACATCACCTTTTAAAACCCTCACTTACCTGTTTTATATATTAAGCTGAATTTTACTTTTTTACCCGAGAACAGGATCACCTGTAGAGAAAAACAAAGTTTGTTAAAAAGAAAACATGAGAACTGGAGTAAAACAGTTTATTCAAAGAAAGAGGAGGATATATAGTTGCTCCTGTGCCCGTGCTTTCAGACCACCAATATGGTGGACTGAGTTATATTATTTTCCCTTCCCTAACCTGCCAGCGCCAGGAGCTTTTAACTCACCTCTTACTTTTATAGAACTTTAAACACAGACACTATATTGCACACCACTTTCTGGAGACTACAACCCCTAAACGTGAAAACACAAGATGGTTAGAACATGTCCCAGAAAAACTACTCGATTGGGAGAATAACAGTAGAACAAATGTCTTTAGTGATCTGAAGAAAAAGAATATTTTATTCATTTTATACTTCTTCTTTTTCTTAGTGTCCTCTTTAATCAGAAGGGATTACATACAGGTGGGACAGACAGCTAGAAGGCTATTTTTGCCTAATTTTCTTTGACCTAATTTAAGCAGATCAACTGCAGGTGCAACATATGGACACAGGTGTTCTAACCGGTTTTTAGCCAATCAGGAGCCCCTTTTCAACTCCTCCTATGGCCTCTTTTTGTTATATATTGTATGTCTTTGTTTGTGACCCTTATATTCCTCTGAAGAAGGCACAGCGTGCCGAAACGTCAGGAGCTCATTTTGCTTTTATTAGCACTTATTTCAACACAGCACTTATACCCTTGGGTACGCTGGACTTTTAAATACTTGGATTTTTTAAAATCCGTTTTAAAGTATTTATAGTTCATTTTCTCTGACAGACTTTTAAAATACTTGGTTTTTTTAAAAACCTTTTTAAAGTATTTTACTAACAGATTCCCTCCATTCACGATAAACATCAGGAAGCACCTTTTAACAGCCAAAACCCAGCACTCAGCTCAAAGCCATCTTTGTGTGTGTGTGTGTGTGTGTGTGTGTGTGTGTGTGGGTGCATACACGATTGAAGTGTTTTTACACAGCGTGGCCACTTTTTATCTTAGTGTGATTGATTGTGTTTTTATAAACACCTTAAAGCATGCTCTTTTAATATATTGGCAGCACCAGAGTGCCTGGGAGTCACAAACAACAGTGATTTTTATTTTTGGCATAAAAACTTCATCAGATGTTAGCTTTCCCTATTTGTACACAGGGTCTTGTATGAATTAGGCCCCGTTCATATAAAAGGGAGGAGAGAATCAGAGAGAACAAAAGCCAGCAAACCTTTCCCTCTGTGTTTTATGTTGTAGTGTTTTTTAACACTTTTTAAAGAGAATATACACTCTTTTATCCTTTTACTTACCTTGGTTCATCGTTGGGTTTTAGCAACAGTACAAGTGTTATTGCTTTTTTTCTTACCTTTTTAATACTTACCTGGTCTTTTAAACCAACTGGTACGTAGGCTTATGTATGGAGACAGGATGGCCTACAGAAATAGTAGACATCCATTGTCCCGGGGATCTTGGGGATCTCGTAGAAGAGATGGGGGGACTGGACGACCCGTTCCTACAAAACCAACAGAGAACATAGTAGAAAAACAATACTTCAAACTGCTCCAGGCAGTACATCATGCAGAGATAATAGAAAATACACAGCTAACTCACAGATTCCCGGGGGGGATGATGAGACAAGCTAATAGACTAACTCATTTCATTAAACCTTCATCTCCAAATACAGAAACTAGTGCTAAAGTCAGGGCCAACACCGAAGAATGGATGAGGATCAACATGACCATTCTTAAAGAACACTATGACCTAGTGATTGCAGGGATCCTCCAAGATCTATGCCCGTTCAATCCCACAGCCCTAGACCAAGCAATCACTTACGGGAAAACAAGGTACCGGAGCCGACTCACCCCCTCATCTTTAGTAACTTTAACATCACTAGTACAGGGGATAATAAGATCCCCAGGGGGTGAGGAGGTCAGCCAGAGTCCGACAGAGGAGCCGGAGAGCTGTCCCAGGTTGGCACCAACAATAGGCCTCCCTGGTGACCTCAGCCTGGATGCAGGTCTCGACACTCTTTCCATCTCCCCGACCCTAGAGGTACCACCTCACCTAGACCTCTCCCCTAATCCCAACCTCCATAACCTCAATTCTAATCACAACCCGGATCCTTCCCCTAACCTCAACCCCCAGAACCCCAATCCTAACCATAACCCGGACCCCTCCCCTGAGACCCGGTCCCCATTAGGGGGAACTACTCAGAGCCTTACCTTAATTACAGGAACAAAACAATCCAGGGAGGTGCAGCCGATGTTCCACCTGGAGCAGGACAGCAGCAGAGAAGGGCCTCAGTCCATCAGGCCCCCATTACCTCCACCTGTAATGAACCTCACCAGCGTGCTCAGTAACGTAGCGGTTAGATGCTCCGAGTCCATTTCCTCCTCTCCCTCGGAAGCTGGGGAGACGGGAACACAGCCTTCGGTCCCTGGTACAGCACAACCTGAGGGGGAATCCCTGATAACCCAGGACCCCCCACTAGAGCTGCTGTGCCAACAACCTGTCTCTCCGACATCCATTGCCCCCACCCCTCTGCAGCATCCAACACAGCATCCACGCACCTACCAAAAAATACATACCTGGTCCGTGGTACCAGAGAAATCCCTCCTGATATTGGGGGCCTCAAATCTGGCCATGATCCCGGAATATGATTACCCCTTTATACAAATAGAGAGTTTCCCAGATGCCCAAATCCATCATCTTAAGGGGATTTTGGAGAAACTGAGTCCCTGCCTCACCACCAAGGGGGTCCTCCTGGCCATAGGCTTTAACAACTGTACCAGACTTAATAAACTGAACACTATAATTAAACAGTTCAGACAGTTGATGGCGGTGACCGAAAGGATCTTCCCACAAGCAGAGATCTATGTCCCTATCATGCAGTTCTCCCAACAGCTCCCACAGGACATACAGATTTTAATGGCCCAGACCAATACTTTTTTTAGAAAACATTTTAATGTTTTAGAAGGGGTGGAAGAACAGGCTTTTAAAGTACAAGACACAGAGCCGATGTACTGGACCAGTGAAACAGCAGCAGGGATGCTCAAAAGTTGGATTCAACAACTGGATAATTAACAGTTTTCTTAAAAGCACATCACCTTTTAAAACCCTCACTTACCTGTTTTATATATTAAGCTGAATTTTACTTTTTTACCCGAGAACAGGATCACCTGTAGAGAAAAACAAAGTTTGTTAAAAAGAAAACATGAGAACTGGAGTAAAACAGTTTATTCAAAGAAAGAGGAGGATATATAGTTGCTCCTGTGCCCGTGCTTTCAGACCACCAATATGGTGGACTGAGTTATATTATTTTCCCTTCCCTAACCCTAACCCTAACCCTAACCCTAACCTAACCCTAACCCTAACCCTAACCCTAACCCCTAACCCTAACCCTAACCCTAACCCTAACCCTAACCCTAACCCACCTGCAGATATTGAGCTGAACAAAGCTTTTTTTCTTCTAAACATGGCAGAGCTTAGCTCTCTTTTCCACCTTGTACCCACTCCCCAGTGGGGCCCAACCATGCCGGCCCTGACTCTGTAGCCCTCAGCATCTCTGCCTGAGAGGGTTTTGAAAAGCCCGAAAAAAGACCAATTAAGCCCCTTCAAAGGTTAATAACTCCTCAGGACAAGGTCAAAACTGCTCAATACTTGATGGGAACATTGACCCGGTTGCCTTGAGTGATAATCATAAAGCACAATTCTGCAGACCCTTTAGAAAGCTAACTTCCGGTAGCAGCTAGCCAGTGAGCTCAAACCAACAGATCTTGCAAGAGGGTGCTCTGGTGGATCCCCCAATATAGTGCTGTGTCAAAAAGTCCTTTAAATGTGTTTTTATTGCACCCAGCAATAACCCTGTCTGCTGGATCTTTCAAAGTAGCACAATTGCATGTTTTACCAGTCTGCTCCACTAGTTGGTGCCAGAGTACCCTCATCACTGATCCACCTGACCAACACCAACAGCAGGGGCCAATGACAGCTATATCAAGGAAAGCAGCTGGGGGCCCCAGACTTTGCTCAGGCGTGTAGCCCTGTAGTTTAGGCCATCTAGCCCCATCTAGCCCCTAACCCTAACCACAACCAGTGGGGTACACGCCTAACCACAACCAGTGGAGTGCACACCTAACCACAACCTCAGTGTTTATATATTAAAAAAAAGAAACCTAATTGTGTTCATTATATATATATATATATATATATATATATATACAAAAAAACTGTTATATTGTAAATAATATTGTGGGATCAATGTCACCTGGCCATCCAGTGGACAGCCTGATTTTTCGGCCTGAGGCCCTCCCACCGACTGACACAAGGCGGTGCCCGTGTCTCATGGAAGCCCAGCGGGTGTCACACAAGCACTTCAAGCCCCCTCCAGACACCCACAATACATTTAATAATGCCACAGGCACAAAACACTGTGTTTGATCCGAAGAAAGTGCACTTTTACGGGCAGGGGGCGGCTTAACCCTCTCTGATTCGCTCCTGGAGGACTCTGAGGTGTAGACCCGGGTCTCCTGAGCACCACAGTCCAAACCGCATCCTTCTAGGTGGTCCACAGCCTGATCCAGACCTGATTTAGTGTTGAAACCACTCCGCAGGAGACATTGATTTAAAAACGCTTTGGTTGTACCACACCACTCTCGCCAGCAGATGGCAGCATCGCCTAAGGAATGAAATGAAAGCAAAGGACTCAGCTCCTCCAATGTATTTGAATACAAGTCAGGGAGTTCAGTTCAATTTAATTCATTTTAATTCAATTTGATTCAAGTTTATTCAATGTAATTCCTCACCACCAGGGGTCTAACCCGGCCCACAAGTACCCAGCATGCATGCACTGAGACATGCACGCACACACACACACACACACACACACACACACACACACACACACACCCATGCACACACATACACACAATGACAGCTATATCAAGGAAAGCAGCTAGGGGCCCCAGACTTTGCTCAGGCGTGTAGCTCTGTCGGGCATATATACACCCCGAGTTTAAGCCACCTAGCCCCAACCGGGCCTCAGCTAGAGACGATCATCAAACACACAAATCAACAGGGGTCAATGACAGCCATATCAAGGAAAGCAGCTGGGGGCCCCAGACTTTGCTCAGGCGTGTAGCTCTGTAGGGCATATATACACCCCGAGTTTAAGCCACCTAGCCCCAACCGGGCCTCAGCTAGAGACGATCATCAAACACACAAATCAACAGGGGTCAATGACAGCCATATCAAGGAAAGCAGCTGGGGGCCCCAGACTTTGCTCAAACGTGAGGCCCTGTACAACAAACCCACACACCAAATTTCAGGTCTCTAGGACGAACACAAAGAAATCTACAGACGATCATCAAACGTTTCATCGGGTCATCACACCTTAACCTAACCCTAACCCTAACCCTAACCCTAACCCTAACCCTAACCCTAACCCATCACCTCTCCTTAAGAGAAACTCACCTGCTCTTCTCCCTAAACACAACCAGTCGTCTCTACATCTAACCACAACCAGTGGGGTTTACTCCTAAACACAAGTTCAGTGTTTGTACATAGTATATAAACCTAATTGGAATGACTGTGTATATATTAAAACTGTTATATTGCAAATAATACTGTGTAAACAATTACAACATATGTTAAAGATGCCATGCTCAAGGTCTTTGAACCACTGTTAAGCTGTCATGTGTTGTAAATTAATATTTTATACATTATTGTAATATTTTGCATGCTACATGGAACAATGTGGGTGTCCTAGGTCAAAACACCAATAGGTGAAGGACCTACGCGTCACAGCAGCTTGACTTCACGCAGGCTGACGCAGGGCCCCGCCCCTTTACGTGCAGGCCGTCTTAAGACAGCCCAGTTTTTGTATAGGATCGTTCATTTTGTTGGCTGAAGAAGGTCGAATAAGACCGAAACGTCCCGTTATACTTACCTGTTACACCTGGAAATAAAAGGTAAAATTGAATACAATATTCTGGACCTTTATTTTTCATAAATAAGTATAATGTAGGCCCGCTGGGTTAAGTCGGAGCCGTACTCCTGTATATCGACGAGGAGAGGAGACTATGCACAGCGTGGCGTGCGGAGGGCCTGCTGCCAGAGGAGCCGCTACACCGCTAACAGCCCCGGAGAGGACAACCCCAATGAGGACCGCTACCGGCAAGCTGGGCACCGCTCAATCCAGCGTGCTTTACGCGGTACCGGACCAGACGGAGCACCTTCACGGACGGGACCGAGACGGCGGGATTACGCAACAGGTCCAGCCCCGAGCTACGTGCTCACAACGGGGTCTCAGGCTAGCTGCTAGCTGCTACCATCGCGACGACGGAGAGGCTCACGACCACGGAACCCGGCGGGCCTGCCTGGTGAGAGCCACCCCGACGACTTCGGAACCGGACCCGTAGGAGGACCTAAGAGGAGGAGGAGAAGAAGAAGAGGAGACAACATAAAGACAGTATCTTGCATAAATATACAATAATTGTGCATGTGTTTATTAAGAATATTATGGCTCTGTCATGCACTACTACACAGGCTTGTGGGCCTGCTGTTTGAAACTCACCATAGGTTGCCAGCAGGTGTCGCTCCAAGAACATGACATCCATCTTGTACACATGTTCAGACAACATTATATTTGCAAGACTGTAATAACAATAATAATAACCTGTCTGTTTACAAGGTCACACTTACCTGTACTAGGATTGAGACGCGACGGAGGTCTCCAGGCGGGCTCTGGGAGGACTCTGGGGCCGGGGCCTCGATGGACCGTGCATCGGGGGCCCTGTCCTGTTTTCACAGGATAGGGTCCCCAAACCCCAACCCAACCCTAACCCTAACCCTAACCCTAACCCTAACCCTAACCCTAACCCTAACCCTAACCTGCAATTTGGTGTGGATTGCTAAAGGTTAAAGGCCACAAATCCACCTCTTGAAATAACATGGGACACTTATAAGACATTTCTGTCACACAGTCTTTTAATTCTATTTTAATACTTTAAAACAAGTTAGAGACTTGGATTCTTTTCTGCATCCAACATGGCCCTCTGAATATGAAACACCTGCAATTTGGTGTGGATTGCTAAAGGTTAAAGGCCACAAATCCACCTCTTGAAATAACATGGGACACTTATAAGACATTTCTGTCACAGTCTTTTAATTGCATTTTAATACTTTAAAACAAGTTAGAGACATGGATTCTTTTCTGCATCCAACATGGCCCTCTGAATATGAAACACCTGCAATTTGGTGTGGATTGCTAAAGGCTAAAGGCCACAAACCCACCTCTTTAAAGTACATGGGACATTTACAGGACATTTCTGTCACACAGTCTTTTAATTCTATTTTAATACTTTAAAACAAGTTAGAGACATGGATTCTTTTCTGCATCCAACATGGCCCTCTGAATATGAAACACCTGCAATTTGGTGTGGATTGCTAAAGGTTAAAGGCCACAAATCCACCTCTTGAAATAACATGGGACACTTATAAGACATTTCTGTCACACAGTCTTTTAATTCTATTTTAATACTTTAAAACAAGTTAGAGACTTGGATTCTTTTCTGCAGCCAACATGGCCCTCTGAATATGAAACACCTGCAATTTGGTGTGGATTGCTAAAGGTTAAAGGCCACAAATCCACCTGGGACACGGCAAAGACATTTCATGAAACCAGTCTTTTAATTCTATTTTAATACTTTAAAACCAGTTAGAGACCTGGATCCTTTTCTCAGCCCGAGAGGAGCACCTGAACATAGATGGCCTAAAGTTTGGGACCAGTAGCTGCACGTTAAGGCACCCAAAAACCGTCCAAAAGGTCAAATTGGCTCCAGATTCCCTCCTTTTTTCATATCCTTTGATCAATGTAAAAGTGTCCATAACTTCACAACGGCTTGTACAATGTATCCGAAATTTTGCACAGACGCTCTGTACAGGGCCCACAAGGAGGCCATGTGGTGAAATTTCCTCCAAAGCATTCACAAGAGTTAATTGGCTGTCTGAAATCAGGGAGCTGGGAAGGCTGTACGCTGTAACGGATCTGAGAGCACCTGCAGATATTGAGCTGAACAAAGCTTTTTTTCTTCTAAACATGGCAGAGCTTAGCTCTCTTTTCCACCTTGTACCCACTCCCCAGTGGGGCCCAACCATGCCGGCCCTGACTCTGTAGCCCTCAGCATCTCTGCCTGAGAGGGTTTTGAAAAGCCCGAAAAAAGACCAATTAAGCCCCTTCAAAGGTTAATAACTCCTCAGGACAAGGTCAAAACTGCTCAATACTTGATGGGAACATTGACCCGGTTGCCTTGAGTGATAATCATAAAGCACAATTCTGCAGACCCTTTAGAAAGCTAACTTCCGGTAGCAGCTAGCCAGTGAGCTCAAACCAACAGATCTTGCAAGAGGGTGCTCTGGTGGATCCCCCAATATAGTGCTGTGTCAAAAAGTCCTTTAAATGTGTTTTTATTGCACCCAGCAATAACCCTGTCTGCTGGATCTTTCAAAGTAGCACAATTGCATGTTTTACCAGTCTGCTCCACTAGTTGGTGCCAGAGTACCCTCATCACTGATCCACCTGACCAACACCAACAGCAGGGGCCAATGACAGCTATATCAAGGAAAGCAGCTGGGGGCCCCAGACTTTGCTCAGGCGTGTAGCCCTGTAGTTTAGGCCATCTAGCCCCATCTAGCCCCTAACCCTAACCACAACCAGTGGGGTACACGCCTAACCACAACCAGTGGAGTGCACACCTAACCACAACCTCAGTGTTTATATATTAAAAAAAAGAAACCTAATTGTGTTCATTATATATATATATATATATATATATATATACAAAAAAACTGTTATATTGTAAATAATATTGTGGGATCAATGTCACCTGGCCATCCAGTGGACAGCCTGATTTTTCGGCCTGAGGCCCTCCCACCGACTGACACAAGGCGGTGCCCGTGTCTCATGGAAGCCCAGCGGGTGTCACACAAGCACTTCAAGCCCCCTCCAGACACCCACAATACATTTAATAATGCCACAGGCACAAAACACTGTGTTTGATCCGAAGAAAGTGCACTTTTACGGGCAGGGGGCGGCTTAACCCTCTCTGATTCGCTCCTGGAGGACTCTGAGGTGTAGACCCGGGTCTCCTGAGCACCACAGTCCAAACCGCATCCTTCTAGGTGGTCCACAGCCTGATCCAGACCTGATTTAGTGTTGAAACCACTCCGCAGGAGACATTGATTTAAAAACGCTTTGGTTGTACCACACCACTCTCGCCAGCAGATGGCAGCATCGCCTAAGGAATGAAATGAAAGCAAAGGACTCAGCTCCTCCAATGTATTTGAATACAAGTCAGGGAGTTCAGTTCAATTTAATTCATTTTAATTCAATTTGATTCAAGTTTATTCAATGTAATTCCTCACCACCAGGGGTCTAACCCGGCCCACAAGTACCCAGCATGCATGCACTGAGACATGCACGCACACACACACACACACACACACACACACACACACACACACACACCCATGCACACACATACACACAATGACAGCTATATCAAGGAAAGCAGCTAGGGGCCCCAGACTTTGCTCAGGCGTGTAGCTCTGTCGGGCATATATACACCCCGAGTTTAAGCCACCTAGCCCCAACCGGGCCTCAGCTAGAGACGATCATCAAACACACAAATCAACAGGGGTCAATGACAGCCATATCAAGGAAAGCAGCTGGGGGCCCCAGACTTTGCTCAGGCGTGTAGCTCTGTAGGGCATATATACACCCCGAGTTTAAGCCACCTAGCCCCAACCGGGCCTCAGCTAGAGACGATCATCAAACACACAAATCAACAGGGGTCAATGACAGCCATATCAAGGAAAGCAGCTGGGGGCCCCAGACTTTGCTCAAACGTGAGGCCCTGTACAACAAACCCACACACCAAATTTCAGGTCTCTAGGACGAACACAAAGAAATCTACAGACGATCATCAAACGTTTCATCGGGTCATCACACCTTAACCTAACCCTAACCCTAACCCTAACCCTAACCCTAACCCTAACCCTAACCCTAACCCTAACCCATCACCTCTCCTTAAGAGAAACTCACCTGCTCTTCTCCCTAAACACAACCAGTCGTCTCTACATCTAACCACAACCAGTGGGGTTTACTCCTAAACACAAGTTCAGTGTTTGTACATAGTATATAAACCTAATTGGAATGACTGTGTATATATTAAAACTGTTATATTGCAAATAATACTGTGTAAACAATTACAACATATGTTAAAGATGCCATGCTCAAGGTCTTTGAACCACTGTTAAGCTGTCATGTGTTGTAAATTAATATTTTATACATTATTGTAATATTTTGCATGCTACATGGAACAATGTGGGTGTCCTAGGTCAAAACACCAATAGGTGAAGGACCTACGCGTCACAGCAGCTTGACTTCACGCAGGCTGACGCAGGGCCCCGCCCCTTTACGTGCAGGCCGTCTTAAGACAGCCCAGTTTTTGTATAGGATCGTTCATTTTGTTGGCTGAAGAAGGTCGAATAAGACCGAAACGTCCCGTTATACTTACCTGTTACACCTGGAAATAAAAGGTAAAATTGAATACAATATTCTGGACCTTTATTTTTCATAAATAAGTATAATGTAGGCCCGCTGGGTTAAGTCGGAGCCGTACTCCTGTATATCGACGAGGAGAGGAGACTATGCACAGCGTGGCGTGCGGAGGGCCTGCTGCCAGAGGAGCCGCTACACCGCTAACAGCCCCGGAGAGGACAACCCCAATGAGGACCGCTACCGGCAAGCTGGGCACCGCTCAATCCAGCGTGCTTTACGCGGTACCGGACCAGACGGAGCACCTTCACGGACGGGACCGAGACGGCGGGATTACGCAACAGGTCCAGCCCCGAGCTACGTGCTCACAACGGGGTCTCAGGCTAGCTGCTAGCTGCTACCATCGCGACGACGGAGAGGCTCACGACCACGGAACCCGGCGGGCCTGCCTGGTGAGAGCCACCCCGACGACTTCGGAACCGGACCCGTAGGAGGACCTAAGAGGAGGAGGAGAAGAAGAAGAGGAGACAACATAAAGACAGTATCTTGCATAAATATACAATAATTGTGCATGTGTTTATTAAGAATATTATGGCTCTGTCATGCACTACTACACAGGCTTGTGGGCCTGCTGTTTGAAACTCACCATAGGTTGCCAGCAGGTGTCGCTCCAAGAACATGACATCCATCTTGTACACATGTTCAGACAACATTATATTTGCAAGACTGTAATAACAATAATAATAACCTGTCTGTTTACAAGGTCACACTTACCTGTACTAGGATTGAGACGCGACGGAGGTCTCCAGGCGGGCTCTGGGAGGACTCTGGGGCCGGGGCCTCGATGGACCGTGCATCGGGGGCCCTGTCCTGTTTTCACAGGATAGGGTCCCCAAACCCCAACCCAACCCTAACCCTAACCCTAACCCTAACCCTAACCCTAACCCTAACCCTAACCTGCAATTTGGTGTGGATTGCTAAAGGTTAAAGGCCACAAATCCACCTCTTGAAATAACATGGGACACTTATAAGACATTTCTGTCACACAGTCTTTTAATTCTATTTTAATACTTTAAAACAAGTTAGAGACTTGGATTCTTTTCTGCATCCAACATGGCCCTCTGAATATGAAACACCTGCAATTTGGTGTGGATTGCTAAAGGTTAAAGGCCACAAATCCACCTCTTGAAATAACATGGGACACTTATAAGACATTTCTGTCACAGTCTTTTAATTGCATTTTAATACTTTAAAACAAGTTAGAGACATGGATTCTTTTCTGCATCCAACATGGCCCTCTGAATATGAAACACCTGCAATTTGGTGTGGATTGCTAAAGGCTAAAGGCCACAAACCCACCTCTTTAAAGTACATGGGACATTTACAGGACATTTCTGTCACACAGTCTTTTAATTCTATTTTAATACTTTAAAACAAGTTAGAGACATGGATTCTTTTCTGCATCCAACATGGCCCTCTGAATATGAAACACCTGCAATTTGGTGTGGATTGCTAAAGGTTAAAGGCCACAAATCCACCTCTTGAAATAACATGGGACACTTATAAGACATTTCTGTCACACAGTCTTTTAATTCTATTTTAATACTTTAAAACAAGTTAGAGACTTGGATTCTTTTCTGCATCCAACATGGCCCTCTGAATATGAAACACCTGCAATTTGGTGTGGATTGCTAAAGGTTAAAGGCCACAAATCCACCTCTTGAAATAACATGGGACACTTATAAGACATTTCTGTCACACAGTCTTTTAATTGCATTTTAATACTTTAAAACAAGTTAGAGACATGGATTCTTTTCTGCATCCAACATGGCCCTCTGAATATGAAACACCTGCAATTTGGTGTGGATTGCTAAAGGCTAAAGGCCACAAACCCACCTCTTTAAAGTACATGGGACATTTACAGGACATTTCTGTCACACAGTCTTTTAATTCTATTTTAATACTTTAAAACAAGTTAGAGACATGGATTCTTTTCTGCATCCAACATGGCCCTCTGAATATGAAACACCTGCAATTTGGTGTGGATTGCTAAAGGTTAAAGGCCACAAATCCACCTCTTGAAATAACATGGGACACTTATAAGACATTTCTGTCACACAGTCTTTTAATTCTATTTTAATACTTTAAAACAAGTTAGAGACTTGGATTCTTTTCTGCAGCCAACATGGCCCTCTGAATATGAAACACCTGCAATTTGGTGTGGATTGCTAAAGGTTAAAGGCCACAAATCCACCTGGGACACGGCAAAGACATTTCATGAAACCAGTCTTTTAATTCTATTTTAATACTTTAAAACCAGTTAGAGACCTGGATCCTTTTCTCAGCCCGAGAGGAGCACCTGAACATAGATGGCCTAAAGTTTGGGACCAGTAGCTGCACGTTAAGGCACCCAAAAACCGTCCAAAAGGTCAAATTGGCTCCAGATTCCCTCCTTTTTTCATATCCTTTGATCAATGTAAAAGTGTCCATAACTTCACAACGGCTTGTACAATGTATCCGAAATTTTGCACAGACGCTCTGTACAGGGCCCACAAGGAGGCCATGTGGTGAAATTTCCTCCAAAGCATTCACAAGAGTTAATTGGCTGTCTGAAATCAGGGAGCTGGGAAGGCTGTACGCTGTAACGGATCTGAGAGCACCTGCAGATATTGAGCTGAACAAAGCTTTTTTTCTTCTAAACATGGCAGAGCTTAGCTCTCTTTTCCACCTTGTACCCACTCCCCAGTGGGGCCCAACCATGCCGGCCCTGACTCTGTAGCCCTCAGCATCTCTGCCTGAGAGGGTTTTGAAAAGCCCGAAAAAAGACCAATTAAGCCCCTTCAAAGGTTAATAACTCCTCAGGACAAGGTCAAAACTGCTCAATACTTGATGGGAACATTGACCCGGTTGCCTTGAGTGATAATCATAAAGCACAATTCTGCAGACCCTTTAGAAAGCTAACTTCCGGTAGCAGCTAGCCAGTGAGCTCAAACCAACAGATCTTGCAAGAGGGTGCTCTGGTGGATCCCCCAATATAGTGCTGTGTCAAAAAGTCCTTTAAATGTGTTTTTATTGCACCCAGCAATAACCCTGTCTGCTGGATCTTTCAAAGTAGCACAATTGCATGTTTTACCAGTCTGCTCCACTAGTTGGTGCCAGAGTACCCTCATCACTGATCCACCTGACCAACACCAACAGCAGGGGCCAATGACAGCTATATCAAGGAAAGCAGCTGGGGGCCCCAGACTTTGCTCAGGCGTGTAGCCCTGTAGTTTAGGCCATCTAGCCCCATCTAGCCCCTAACCCTAACCACAACCAGTGGGGTACACGCCTAACCACAACCAGTGGAGTGCACACCTAACCACAACCTCAGTGTTTATATATTAAAAAAAAGAAACCTAATTGTGTTCATTATATATATATATATATATATATACAAAAAAACTGTTATATTGTAAATAATATTGTGGGATCAATGTCACCTGGCCATCCAGTGGACAGCCTGATTTTTCGGCCTGAGGCCCTCCCACCGACTGACACAAGGCGGTGCCCGTGTCTCATGGAAGCCCAGCGGGTGTCACACAAGCACTTCAAGCCCCCTCCAGACACCCACAATACATTTAATAATGCCACAGGCACAAAACACTGTGTTTGATCCGAAGAAAGTGCACTTTTACGGGCAGGGGGCGGCTTAACCCTCTCTGATTCGCTCCTGGAGGACTCTGAGGTGTAGACCCGGGTCTCCTGAGCACCACAGTCCAAACCGCATCCTTCTAGGTGGTCCACAGCCTGATCCAGACCTGATTTAGTGTTGAAACCACTCCGCAGGAGACATTGATTTAAAAACGCTTTGGTTGTACCACACCACTCTCGCCAGCAGATGGCAGCATCGCCTAAGGAATGAAATGAAAGCAAAGGACTCAGCTCCTCCAATGTATTTGAATACAAGTCAGGGAGTTCAGTTCAATTTAATTCATTTTAATTCAATTTGATTCAAGTTTATTCAATGTAATTCCTCACCACCAGGGGTCTAACCCGGCCCACAAGTACCCAGCATGCATGCACTGAGACATGCACGCACACACACACACACACACACACACACCCATGCACACACATACACACAATGACAGCTATATCAAGGAAAGCAGCTAGGGGCCCCAGACTTTGCTCAGGCGTGTAGCTCTGTAGGGCATATATACACCCCGAGTTTAAGCCACCTAGCCCCAACCGGGCCTCAGCTAGAGACGATCATCAAACACACAAATCAACAGGGGTCAATGACAGCCATATCAAGGAAAGCAGCTGGGGGCCCCAGACTTTGCTCAGGCGTGTAGCTCTGTAGGGCATATATACACCCCGAGTTTAAGCCACCTAGCCCCAACCGGGCCTCAGCTAGAGACGATCATCAAACACACAAATCAACAGGGGTCAATGACAGCCATATCAAGGAAAGCAGCTGGGGGCCCCAGACTTTGCTCAAACGTGAGGCCCTGTACAACAAACCCACACACCAAATTTCAGGTCTCTAGGACGAACACAAAGAAATCTACAGACGATCATCAAACGTTTCATCGGGTCATCACACCTTAACATAGACAAGACCGAGCCCACTGGTGGAGAAGACCCCGCCCACGGGTGAGAACGGGCGAGCCACACAGACAAAATCCTGAGAATATGCCAACTTCCACCGGAGGACAGAATAGAAGGCCAAGGCCAAAGGTCGAGCTATCCACAGCAGACTCACACACAAACACACACGCACACTCACACACACACTCACTCACTCACACAGACAAACACACACACATGTACGCGCACACACACACACACACAAACAGACACACACACACACACACACACACAAACAAATACACAAAACATACACAAGCGCTCACACACATGCACACACACACACACACACACACACACACACACATGTACGCACACACACACACACACACACATACACATGTACGCACACACACACATACAAACTCTCACACAAACAGACACACACCCACACAAACAAATACACAAAACATACACATACACACATACACACTCACACACACACACTCACTCACACAGACAAACACACACACATGTACGCGCACACACACACACACACACAAACAGACACACACACACACACACAAACAAATACACAAAACATACACAAGCGCTCACACACATGCACACACACACACACACACACACACACATACACATGTACGCACACACACACACACACATACAAACTCTCACACAAACAGACACACACACACACACACACACACACACACAAACAAATACACAAAACATACACATACACACATACACACTCACACACACACACACTCACTCACACAGACAAACACACACACATGTACGCGCACACACACACACACACACACACACAGACACACACAGACCCACACACGCACACACACACTCACTCACTCACACACACAGACACACACACACACTCACACACACACACACAGACACACACACACAGACAAACACACACACAGACCCACACAGCACACACACACACAAGCTCTCACAAACACACAGACACAAACATGCACAAACACACACACACACACACACACACACACAGCCACGCACACCCAAATGGCTATGAAACCAGTCTTTTAATTCTATTTTAATACTTTAAAACAAGTTAGAGACCTGGATCCTTTTCTCAGCCCGAGAGGAGCACCTGAACATAGATGGCCTAAAGTTTGGGATCAGTAGCTGCACGTTAAGGCACCCAAAAACCGTCCAAAAGGTCAAATTGGCTCCAGATTCCCTCCTTTTTTCATATCCTTTGATCAATGTAAAAGTGTCCATAACTTCACAACGGCTTGTACAATGTATCCGAAATTTTGCACAGACGCTCTGTACAGGGCCCACAAGGAGGCCATGTGGTGAAATTTCCTCCAAAGCATTCACAAGAGTTAATTGGCTGTCTGAAATCAGGGAGCTGGGAAGGCTGTACGCTGTAACGGATCTGAGAGCACCTGCAGATCTTGTGCTGAACAAAGCTTTTTTTCTTCTAAACATGGCAGAGCTTAGCTCTCTTTTCCACCTTGTACCCACTCCCCAGTGGGGCCCAACCATGGCGGCCCTGACTCTGTAGCCCTCAGCATCTCTGCCTGAGAGGGTTTTGAAAAGCCCGAAAAAAGACCAATTAAGCCCCTTCAAAGGTTAATAACTCCTCAGGACAAGGTCAAAACTGCTCAATACTTGATGGGAACATTGACCCGGTTGCCTTGAGTGATAATCATAAAGCACAATTCTGCAGACCCTTTAGAAAGCTAACTTCCGGTAGCAGCTAGCCAGTGAGCTCAAACCAACAGATCTTGCAAGAGGGTGCTCTGGTGGATCCCCCAATATAGTGCTGTGTCAAAAAGTCCTTTAAATGTGTTTTTATTGCACCCAGCAATAACCCTGTCTGCTGGATCTTTCAAAGTAGCACAATTGCATGTTTTACCAGTCTGCTCCACTAGTTGGTGCCAGAGTACCCTCATCACTGATCCACCTGACCAACACCAACAGCAGGGGCCAATGACAGCTATATCAAGGAAAGCAGCTAGGGGCCCCAGACTTTGCTCAGGCGTGTAGCTCTGTAGGGCATATATACACCCCGAGTTTAAGCCACCTAGCCCCAACCGGGCCTCAGCTAGAGACGATCATCAAACACACAAATCAACAGGGGTCAATGACAGCCATATCAAGGAAAGCAGCTGGGGGCCCCATACTTTGCTCAAACGTGAGGCCCTATACAACAAACCCACACACCAAATTTCAGGTCTCTAGGACGAACACAAAGAAATCTACAGACGATCATCAAACGTTTCATCGGGTCATAACCATTTAACCTAGTCAAGACCACGCCCACTGGTGGAGAAGACCCCGCCCACGGGTGAAAACAGGCGAGCCACACGGACAAAATCCTGAGAATATGCCAACTTCCACCGGATGACAGAATAGAAGGCCAAGGCCAAAGGTCGAGCTATCCACAGCAGACTCACACACAAACACACACACACACACACACTCACACACACACTCACTCACTCACAGACAAACACACAAACACACACACAGACCCACACACGCACACACTCACTCACACACACACACTCACACACACACGCACTCTCTCTCTCTCTCTCTCTCTCTCTCTCTCTCTTACACAGAGACTTAAACTCTCACAGACACACGTGCACGCACACACACACACACACTCTCTCTCTCTCTCTCTCTCTCTCTCTCTCTCTCTCTCTCACACACACCCTGAGTCCCGGATCGGATATGCTCTGCTCCTCTCATGTAATGTAATCATGTGTAGGACTATCGTTCTCCCCGTAGAGGGGCTTAACCTGCTCCGATCGTCTCGCGGAGACCACCTACGCGTAGGTGAGGGTCTCCCGAGTGCACCGGTCCAGACCGCGTCTTTCCACGTGGTCCGGAGCCCGCGCTAGGCCTTCCGAAGGGTCCCCCGTTGCTGGGAAAGTCAGAAAGGAACACGTTACTCTACGGAGCGAGTATTTGTACTCATTCATTCGTAACTTCGCGTGGGACGGTCCGATTGAGCCCAAATTCGGGTTGGGGACTCACATGGGGGGTCAGGGCAGACCCATGGAGCCAGACCCGGACCCGGAGTCCCGGATCGGATATTCAGTCCGCGCCGCTCCTCTCATCCTGTTTAGGCCTATCGCTCTGCCCGTAGAGGGGCTTAACCTGCTCCGATCGTCTCGCGCAGACCACCTACGCGTAGGTGAGGGTCACCCGAGTGCACCGGTCCAGACCGCGTCTTTCTACGTGGTCCGGAGCCCGCGCTAGGCCGTCCGAAGGGTCCCCCGTTGCTGGGAAAGTCAGAAAGGAACACGTTACTCTACGGAGCGAGTATTTGTACTCATTCATTCGTAACTTCGCGTGGGACGGTCCGATTGAGCCCAAATTCGGGTTGGGGACTCACATGGGGGGTCAGGGCAGACCCATGGAGCCAGACCCGGACCCGGAGTCCCGGATCGGATATTCAGTCCGCGCCGCTCCTCTCATCCTGTTTAGGCCTATCGCTCTGCCCGTAGAGGGGCTTAACCTGCTCCGATCGTCTCGCGCAGACCACCTACGCGTAGGTGAGGGTCACCCGAGTGCACCGGTCCAGACCGCGTCTTTCTACGTGGTCCAGAGCCCGCGCTAGGCCGTCCGAAGGGTCCCCCGTTGCGGGGAAAGGCGGAAATTAACACGTTACACGTTACTCTCACACACGTGCACACACAAACACACACTCACACAGACACACTCACACACACGCATACAAACTCACGCACACACACACACACACACACACACTCACACACACTCATACAAACTCTCACGCACACACACACACACACTCACACACACTCATACAAACTCTCACCCACACACACACACACAGACACACACACACACACACACACACACACACACGTACACATGTACGCACACACTCACACACACGCATACAAACTCACTCACCCACACAAATGGCCATGAAACCAGTCTTTTAATTGCATTTTAATACTTTAAAACAAGTTAGAGACTTGGATTCTTTTCTGCAGCCAACATGGCCCTCTGAATATGAAACACCTGCAATTTGGTGTGGATTGCTAAAGGCTAAAGGCCACAAACCCACCTCTTTAAAGTACATGGGACATTTACAGGACATTTCTGTCACACAGTCTTTTAATTCTATTTTAATACTTTAAAACAAGTTAGAGACATGGATTCTTTTCTGCATCCAACATGGCCCTCTGAATATGAAACACCTGCAATTTGGTGTGGATTGCTAAAGGTTAAAGGCCACAAATCCACCTCTTGAAATAACATGGGACACTTATAAGACATTTCTGTCACACAGTCTTTTAATTCTATTTTAATACTTTAAAACAAGTTAGAGACTTGGATTCTTTTCTGCATCCAACATGGCCCTCTGAATATGAAACACCTGCAATTTGGTGTGGATTGCTAAAGGTTAAAGGCCACAAATCCACCTCTTGAAATAACATGGGACACTTATAAGACATTTCTGTCACACAGTCTTTTAATTGCATTTTAATACTTTAAAACAAGTTAGAGACATGGATTCTTTTCTGCATCCAACATGGCCCTCTGAATATGAAACACCTGCAATTTGGTGTGGATTGCTAAAGGCTAAAGGCCACAAACCCACCTCTTTAAAGTACATGGGACATTTACAGGACATTTCTGTCACACAGTCTTTTAATTCTATTTTAATACTTTAAAACAAGTTAGAGACATGGATTCTTTTCTGCATCCAACATGGCCCTCTGAATATGAAACACCTGCAATTTGGTGTGGATTGCTAAAGGTTAAAGGCCACAAATCCACCTCTTGAAATAACATGGGACACTTATAAGACATTTCTGTCACACAGTCTTTTAATTCTATTTTAATACTTTAAAACAAGTTAGAGACTTGGATTCTTTTCTGCAGCCAACATGGCCCTCTGAATATGAAACACCTGCAATTTGGTGTGGATTGCTAAAGGTTAAAGGCCACAAATCCACCTGGGACACGGCAAAGACATTTCATGAAACCAGTCTTTTAATTCTATTTTAATACTTTAAAACCAGTTAGAGACCTGGATCCTTTTCTCAGCCCGAGAGGAGCACCTGAACATAGATGGCCTAAAGTTTGGGACCAGTAGCTGCACGTTAAGGCACCCAAAAACCGTCCAAAAGGTCAAATTGGCTCCAGATTCCCTCCTTTTTTCATATCCTTTGATCAATGTAAAAGTGTCCATAACTTCACAACGGCTTGTACAATGTATCCGAAATTTTGCACAGACGCTCTGTACAGGGCCCACAAGGAGGCCATGTGGTGAAATTTCCTCCAAAGCATTCACAAGAGTTAATTGGCTGTCTGAAATCAGGGAGCTGGGAAGGCTGTACGCTGTAACGGATCTGAGAGCACCTGCAGATATTGAGCTGAACAAAGCTTTTTTTCTTCTAAACATGGCAGAGCTTAGCTCTCTTTTCCACCTTGTACCCACTCCCCAGTGGGGCCCAACCATGCCGGCCCTGACTCTGTAGCCCTCAGCATCTCTGCCTGAGAGGGTTTTGAAAAGCCCGAAAAAAGACCAATTAAGCCCCTTCAAAGGTTAATAACTCCTCAGGACAAGGTCAAAACTGCTCAATACTTGATGGGAACATTGACCCGGTTGCCTTGAGTGATAATCATAAAGCACAATTCTGCAGACCCTTTAGAAAGCTAACTTCCGGTAGCAGCTAGCCAGTGAGCTCAAACCAACAGATCTTGCAAGAGGGTGCTCTGGTGGATCCCCCAATATAGTGCTGTGTCAAAAAGTCCTTTAAATGTGTTTTTATTGCACCCAGCAATAACCCTGTCTGCTGGATCTTTCAAAGTAGCACAATTGCATGTTTTACCAGTCTGCTCCACTAGTTGGTGCCAGAGTACCCTCATCACTGATCCACCTGACCAACACCAACAGCAGGGGCCAATGACAGCTATATCAAGGAAAGCAGCTGGGGGCCCCAGACTTTGCTCAGGCGTGTAGCCCTGTAGTTTAGGCCATCTAGCCCCATCTAGCCCCTAACCCTAACCACAACCAGTGGGGTACACGCCTAACCACAACCAGTGGAGTGCACACCTAACCACAACCTCAGTGTTTATATATTAAAAAAAAGAAACCTAATTGTGTTCATTATATATATATATATATATATATACAAAAAAACTGTTATATTGTAAATAATATTGTGGGATCAATGTCACCTGGCCATCCAGTGGACAGCCTGATTTTTCGGCCTGAGGCCCTCCCACCGACTGACACAAGGCGGTGCCCGTGTCTCATGGAAGCCCAGCGGGTGTCACACAAGCACTTCAAGCCCCCTCCAGACACCCACAATACATTTAATAATGCCACAGGCACAAAACACTGTGTTTGATCCGAAGAAAGTGCACTTTTACGGGCAGGGGGCGGCTTAACCCTCTCTGATTCGCTCCTGGAGGACTCTGAGGTGTAGACCCGGGTCTCCTGAGCACCACAGTCCAAACCGCATCCTTCTAGGTGGTCCACAGCCTGATCCAGACCTGATTTAGTGTTGAAACCACTCCGCAGGAGACATTGATTTAAAAACGCTTTGGTTGTACCACACCACTCTCGCCAGCAGATGGCAGCATCGCCTAAGGAATGAAATGAAAGCAAAGGACTCAGCTCCTCCAATGTATTTGAATACAAGTCAGGGAGTTCAGTTCAATTTAATTCATTTTAATTCAATTTGATTCAAGTTTATTCAATGTAATTCCTCACCACCAGGGGTCTAACCCGGCCCACAAGTACCCAGCATGCATGCACTGAGACATGCACGCACACACACACACACACACACACACACCCATGCACACACATACACACAATGACAGCTATATCAAGGAAAGCAGCTAGGGGCCCCAGACTTTGCTCAGGCGTGTAGCTCTGTAGGGCATATATACACCCCGAGTTTAAGCCACCTAGCCCCAACCGGGCCTCAGCTAGAGACGATCATCAAACACACAAATCAACAGGGGTCAATGACAGCCATATCAAGGAAAGCAGCTGGGGGCCCCAGACTTTGCTCAGGCGTGTAGCTCTGTAGGGCATATATACACCCCGAGTTTAAGCCACCTAGCCCCAACCGGGCCTCAGCTAGAGACGATCATCAAACACACAAATCAACAGGGGTCAATGACAGCCATATCAAGGAAAGCAGCTGGGGGCCCCAGACTTTGCTCAAACGTGAGGCCCTGTACAACAAACCCACACACCAAATTTCAGGTCTCTAGGACGAACACAAAGAAATCTACAGACGATCATCAAACGTTTCATCGGGTCATCACACCTTAACATAGACAAGACCGAGCCCACTGGTGGAGAAGACCCCGCCCACGGGTGAGAACGGGCGAGCCACACAGACAAAATCCTGAGAATATGCCAACTTCCACCGGAGGACAGAATAGAAGGCCAAGGCCAAAGGTCGAGCTATCCACAGCAGACTCACACACAAACACACACGCACACTCACACACACACTCACTCACTCACACAGACAAACACACACACATGTACGCGCACACACACACACACACAAACAGACACACACACACACACACACACACAAACAAATACACAAAACATACACAAGCGCTCACACACATGCACACACACACACACACACACACACACACACACATGTACGCACACACACACACACACACACATACACATGTACGCACACACACACATACAAACTCTCACACAAACAGACACACACCCACACAAACAAATACACAAAACATACACATACACACATACACACTCACACACACACACTCACTCACACAGACAAACACACACACATGTACGCGCACACACACACACACACACAAACAGACACACACACACACACACAAACAAATACACAAAACATACACAAGCGCTCACACACATGCACACACACACACACACACACACACACATACACATGTACGCACACACACACACACACATACAAACTCTCACACAAACAGACACACACACACACACACACACACACACACAAACAAATACACAAAACATACACATACACACATACACACTCACACACACACACACTCACTCACACAGACAAACACACACACATGTACGCGCACACACACACACACACACACACACAGACACACACAGACCCACACACGCACACACACACTCACTCACTCACACACACAGACACACACACACACTCACACACACACACACAGACACACACACACAGACAAACACACACACAGACCCACACAGCACACACACACACAAGCTCTCACAAACACACAGACACAAACATGCACAAACACACACACACACACACACACACACACAGCCACGCACACCCAAATGGCTATGAAACCAGTCTTTTAATTCTATTTTAATACTTTAAAACAAGTTAGAGACCTGGATCCTTTTCTCAGCCCGAGAGGAGCACCTGAACATAGATGGCCTAAAGTTTGGGATCAGTAGCTGCACGTTAAGGCACCCAAAAACCGTCCAAAAGGTCAAATTGGCTCCAGATTCCCTCCTTTTTTCATATCCTTTGATCAATGTAAAAGTGTCCATAACTTCACAACGGCTTGTACAATGTATCCGAAATTTTGCACAGACGCTCTGTACAGGGCCCACAAGGAGGCCATGTGGTGAAATTTCCTCCAAAGCATTCACAAGAGTTAATTGGCTGTCTGAAATCAGGGAGCTGGGAAGGCTGTACGCTGTAACGGATCTGAGAGCACCTGCAGATCTTGTGCTGAACAAAGCTTTTTTTCTTCTAAACATGGCAGAGCTTAGCTCTCTTTTCCACCTTGTACCCACTCCCCAGTGGGGCCCAACCATGGCGGCCCTGACTCTGTAGCCCTCAGCATCTCTGCCTGAGAGGGTTTTGAAAAGCCCGAAAAAAGACCAATTAAGCCCCTTCAAAGGTTAATAACTCCTCAGGACAAGGTCAAAACTGCTCAATACTTGATGGGAACATTGACCCGGTTGCCTTGAGTGATAATCATAAAGCACAATTCTGCAGACCCTTTAGAAAGCTAACTTCCGGTAGCAGCTAGCCAGTGAGCTCAAACCAACAGATCTTGCAAGAGGGTGCTCTGGTGGATCCCCCAATATAGTGCTGTGTCAAAAAGTCCTTTAAATGTGTTTTTATTGCACCCAGCAATAACCCTGTCTGCTGGATCTTTCAAAGTAGCACAATTGCATGTTTTACCAGTCTGCTCCACTAGTTGGTGCCAGAGTACCCTCATCACTGATCCACCTGACCAACACCAACAGCAGGGGCCAATGACAGCTATATCAAGGAAAGCAGCTAGGGGCCCCAGACTTTGCTCAGGCGTGTAGCTCTGTAGGGCATATATACACCCCGAGTTTAAGCCACCTAGCCCCAACCGGGCCTCAGCTAGAGACGATCATCAAACACACAAATCAACAGGGGTCAATGACAGCCATATCAAGGAAAGCAGCTGGGGGCCCCATACTTTGCTCAAACGTGAGGCCCTATACAACAAACCCACACA
Source organism: Cottus gobio (assembly GCA_023566465.1). NCBI lineage: Eukaryota > Metazoa > Chordata > Actinopteri > Perciformes > Cottidae > Cottus > Cottus gobio. The sequence continues at coordinate 29,364,170 of CM042220.1, read as the reverse complement.
CCAAATTTCAGGTCTCTAGGACGAACACAAAGAAATCTACAGACGATCATCAAACGTTTCATCGGGTCATAACCATTTAACCTAGTCAAGACCACGCCCACTGGTGGAGAAGACCCCGCCCACGGGTGAAAACAGGCGAGCCACACGGACAAAATCCTGAGAATATGCCAACTTCCACCGGATGACAGAATAGAAGGCCAAGGCCAAAGGTCGAGCTATCCACAGCAGACTCACACACAAACACACACACACACACACACTCACACACACACTCACTCACTCACAGACAAACACACAAACACACACACAGACCCACACACGCACACACTCACTCACACACACACACTCACACACACACGCACTCTCTCTCTCTCTCTCTCTCTCTCTCTCTCTCTCTACACAGAGACTTAAACTCTCACAGACACACGTGCACGCACACACACACACACACTCTCTCTCTCTCTCTCTCTCTCTCTCTCTCTCTCTCACACACACCCTGAGTCCCGGATCGGATATGCTCTGCTCCTCTCATGTAATGTAATCATGTGTAGGACTATCGTTCTCCCCGTAGAGGGGCTTAACCTGCTCCGATCGTCTCGCGGAGACCACCTACGCGTAGGTGAGGGTCTCCCGAGTGCACCGGTCCAGACCGCGTCTTTCCACGTGGTCCGGAGCCCGCGCTAGGCCTTCCGAAGGGTCCCCCGTTGCTGGGAAAGTCAGAAAGGAACACGTTACTCTACGGAGCGAGTATTTGTACTCATTCATTCGTAACTTCGCGTGGGACGGTCCGATTGAGCCCAAATTCGGGTTGGGGACTCACATGGGGGGTCAGGGCAGACCCATGGAGCCAGACCCGGACCCGGAGTCCCGGATCGGATATTCAGTCCGCGCCGCTCCTCTCATCCTGTTTAGGCCTATCGCTCTGCCCGTAGAGGGGCTTAACCTGCTCCGATCGTCTCGCGCAGACCACCTACGCGTAGGTGAGGGTCACCCGAGTGCACCGGTCCAGACCGCGTCTTTCTACGTGGTCCGGAGCCCGCGCTAGGCCGTCCGAAGGGTCCCCCGTTGCTGGGAAAGTCAGAAAGGAACACGTTACTCTACGGAGCGAGTATTTGTACTCATTCATTCGTAACTTCGCGTGGGACGGTCCGATTGAGCCCAAATTCGGGTTGGGGACTCACATGGGGGGTCAGGGCAGACCCATGGAGCCAGACCCGGACCCGGAGTCCCGGATCGGATATTCAGTCCGCGCCGCTCCTCTCATCCTGTTTAGGCCTATCGCTCTGCCCGTAGAGGGGCTTAACCTGCTCCGATCGTCTCGCGCAGACCACCTACGCGTAGGTGAGGGTCACCCGAGTGCACCGGTCCAGACCGCGTCTTTCTACGTGGTCCAGAGCCCGCGCTAGGCCGTCCGAAGGGTCCCCCGTTGCGGGGAAAGGCGGAAATTAACACGTTACACGTTACTCTCACACACGTGCACACACAAACACACACTCACACAGACACACTCACACACACGCATACAAACTCACGCACACACACACACACACACACACACTCACACACACTCATACAAACTCTCACGCACACACACACACACACTCACACACACTCATACAAACTCTCACCCACACACACACACACAGACACACACACACACACACACACACACACACACGTACACATGTACGCACACACTCACACACACGCATACAAACTCACTCACCCACACAAATGGCCATGAAACCAGTCTTTTAATTGCATTTTAATACTTTAAAACAAGTTAGAGACTTGGATTCTTTTCTGCAGCCAACATGGCCCTCTGAATATGAAACACCTGCAATTTGGTGTGGATTGCTAAAGGCTAAAGGCCACAAACCCACCTCTTTAAAGTACATGGGACATTTACAGGACATTTCTGTCACACAGTCTTTTAATTCTATTTTAATACTTTAAAACAAGTTAGAGACATGGATTCTTTTCTGCATCCAACATGGCCCTCTGAATATGAAACACCTGCAATTTGGTGTGGATTGCTAAAGGTTAAAGGCCACAAATCCACCTCTTGAAATAACATGGGACACTTATAAGACATTTCTGTCACACAGTCTTTTAATTCTATTTTAATACTTTAAAACAAGTTAGAGACTTGGATTCTTTTCTGCATCCAACATGGCCCTCTGAATATGAAACACCTGCAATTTGGTGTGGATTGCTAAAGGTTAAAGGCCACAAATCCACCTCTTGAAATAACATGGGACACTTATAAGACATTTCTGTCACACAGTCTTTTAATTGCATTTTAATACTTTAAAACAAGTTAGAGACATGGATTCTTTTCTGCATCCAACATGGCCCTCTGAATATGAAACACCTGCAATTTGGTGTGGATTGCTAAAGGCTAAAGGCCACAAACCCACCTCTTTAAAGTACATGGGACATTTACAGGACATTTCTGTCACACAGTCTTTTAATTCTATTTTAATACTTTAAAACAAGTTAGAGACATGGATTCTTTTCTGCATCCAACATGGCCCTCTGAATATGAAACACCTGCAATTTGGTGTGGATTGCTAAAGGTTAAAGGCCACAAATCCACCTCTTGAAATAACATGGGACACTTATAAGACATTTCTGTCACACAGTCTTTTAATTCTATTTTAATACTTTAAAACAAGTTAGAGACTTGGATTCTTTTCTGCAGCCAACATGGCCCTCTGAATATGAAACACCTGCAATTTGGTGTGGATTGCTAAAGGTTAAAGGCCACAAATCCACCTGGGACACGGCAAAGACATTTCATGAAACCAGTCTTTTAATTCTATTTTAATACTTTAAAACAAGTTAGAGACCTGGATCCTTTTCTCAGCCCGAGAGGAGCACCTGAACATAGATGGCCTAAAGTTTGGGATCAGTAGCTGCACGTTAAGGCACCCAAAAACCGTCCAAAAGGTCAAATTGGCTCCAGATTCCCTCCTTTTTTCATATCCTTTGATCAATGTAAAAGTGTCCATAACTTCACAACGGCTTGTACAATGTATCCGAAATTTTGCACAGGCGCTCTGTACAGGGCCCACAAGGAGGCCATGTGGTGAAATTTCCTCCAAAGCATTCACAAGAGTTAATTGGCTGTCTGAAATCAGGGAGCTGGGAAGGCTGTACGCTGTAACGGATCTGAGAGCACCTGCAGATCTTGTGCTGAACAAAGCTTTTTTTCTTCTAAACATGGCAGAGCTTAGCTCTCTTTTCCACCTTGTACCCACTCCCCAGTGGGGCCCAACCATGGCGGCCCTGACTCTGTAGCCCTCAGCATCTCTGCCTGAGAGGGTTTTGAAAAGCCCGAAAAAAGACCAATTAAGCCCCTTCAAAGGTTAATAACTCCTCAGGACAAGGTCAAAACTGCTCAATACTTGATGGGAACATTGACCCGGTTGCCTTGAGTGATAATCATAAAGCACAATTCTGCAGACCCTTTAGAAAGCTAACTTCCGGTAGCAGCTAGCCAGTGAGCTCAAACCAACAGATCTTGCAAGAGGGTGCTCTGGTGGATCCCCCAATATAGTGCTGTGTCAAAAAGTCCTTTAAATGTGTTTTTATTGCACCCAGCAATAACCCTGTCTGCTGGATCTTTCAAAGTAGCACAATTGCATGTTTTACCAGTCTGCTCCACTAGTTGGTGCCAGAGTACCCTCATCACTGATCCACCTGACCAACACCAACAGCAGGGGCCAATGACAGCTATATCAAGGAAAGCAGCTAGGGGCCCCAGACTTTGCTCAGGCGTGTAGCTCTGTAGGGCATATATACACCCCGAGTTTAAGCCACCTAGCCCCAACCGGGCCTCAGCTAGAGACGATCATCAAACACACAAATCAACAGGGGTCAATGACAGCCATATCAAGGAAAGCAGCTGGGGGCCCCATACTTTGCTCAAACGTGAGGCCCTATACAACAAACCCACACACCAAATTTCAGGTCTCTAGGACGAACACAAAGAAATCTACAGACGATCATCAAACGTTTCATCGGGTCATAACCATTTAACCTAGTCAAGACCACGCCCACTGGTGGAGAAGACCCCGCCCACGGGTGAAAACAGGCGAGCCACACGGACAAAATCCTGAGAATATGCCAACTTCCACCGGATGACAGAATAGAAGGCCAAGGCCAAAGGTCGAGCTATCCACAGCAGACTCACACACAAACACACACACACACACACACTCACACACACACTCACTCACTCACAGACAAACACACAAACACACACACAGACCCACACACGCACACACTCACTCACACACACACACTCACACACACACGCACTCTCTCTCTCTCTCTCTCTCTCTCTCTCTCTCTTACACAGAGACTTAAACTCTCACAGACACACGTGCACGCACACACACACACACACTCTCTCTCTCTCTCTCTCTCTCTCTCTCTCTCTCTCTCTCACACACACCCTGAGTCCCGGATCGGATATGCTCTGCTCCTCTCATGTAATGTAATCATGTGTAGGACTATCGTTCTCCCCGTAGAGGGGCTTAACCTGCTCCGATCGTCTCGCGGAGACCACCTACGCGTAGGTGAGGGTCTCCCGAGTGCACCGGTCCAGACCGCGTCTTTCCACGTGGTCCGGAGCCCGCGCTAGGCCTTCCGAAGGGTCCCCCGTTGCTGGGAAAGTCAGAAAGGAACACGTTACTCTACGGAGCGAGTATTTGTACTCATTCATTCGTAACTTCGCGTGGGACGGTCCGATTGAGCCCAAATTCGGGTTGGGGACTCACATGGGGGGTCAGGGCAGACCCATGGAGCCAGACCCGGACCCGGAGTCCCGGATCGGATATTCAGTCCGCGCCGCTCCTCTCATCCTGTTTAGGCCTATCGCTCTGCCCGTAGAGGGGCTTAACCTGCTCCGATCGTCTCGCGCAGACCACCTACGCGTAGGTGAGGGTCACCCGAGTGCACCGGTCCAGACCGCGTCTTTCTACGTGGTCCGGAGCCCGCGCTAGGCCGTCCGAAGGGTCCCCCGTTGCTGGGAAAGTCAGAAAGGAACACGTTACTCTACGGAGCGAGTATTTGTACTCATTCATTCGTAACTTCGCGTGGGACGGTCCGATTGAGCCCAAATTCGGGTTGGGGACTCACATGGGGGGTCAGGGCAGACCCATGGAGCCAGACCCGGACCCGGAGTCCCGGATCGGATATTCAGTCCGCGCCGCTCCTCTCATCCTGTTTAGGCCTATCGCTCTGCCCGTAGAGGGGCTTAACCTGCTCCGATCGTCTCGCGCAGACCACCTACGCGTAGGTGAGGGTCACCCGAGTGCACCGGTCCAGACCGCGTCTTTCTACGTGGTCCGGAGCCCGCGCTAGGCCGTCCGAAGGGTCCCCCGTTGCTGGGAAAGTCAGAAAGGAACACGTTACTCTACGGAGCGAGTATTTGTACTCATTCATTCGTAACTTCGCGTGGGACGGTCCGATTGAGCCCAAATTCGGGTTGGGGACTCACATGGGGGGTCAGGGCAGACCCATGGAGCCAGACCCGGACCCGGAGTCCCGGATCGGATATTCAGTCCGCGCCGCTCCTCTCATCCTGTTTAGGCCTATCGCTCTGCCCGTAGAGGGGCTTAACCTGCTCCGATCGTCTCGCGCAGACCACCTACGCGTAGGTGAGGGTCACCCGAGTGCACCGGTCCAGACCGCGTCTTTCTACGTGGTCCAGAGCCCGCGCTAGGCCGTCCGAAGGGTCCCCCGTTGCGGGGAAAGGCGGAAATTAACACGTTACACGTTACTCTCACACACGTGCACACACAAACACACACTCACACAGACACACTCACACACACGCATACAAACTCACGCACACACACACACACACACACACACTCACACACACTCATACAAACTCTCACGCACACACACACACACACTCACACACACTCATACAAACTCTCACCCACACACACACACACAGACACACACACACACACACACACACACACACACACGTACACATGTACGCACACACTCACACACACGCATACAAACTCACTCACCCACACAAATGGCCATGAAACCAGTCTTTTAATTGCATTTTAATACTTTAAAACAAGTTAGAGACTTGGATTCTTTTCTGCAGCCAACATGGCCCTCTGAATATGAAACACCTGCAATTTGGTGTGGATTGCTAAAGGCTAAAGGCCACAAACCCACCTCTTTAAAGTACATGGGACATTTACAGGACATTTCTGTCACACAGTCTTTTAATTCTATTTTAATACTTTAAAACAAGTTAGAGACATGGATTCTTTTCTGCATCCAACATGGCCCTCTGAATATGAAACACCTGCAATTTGGTGTGGATTGCTAAAGGTTAAAGGCCACAAATCCACCTCTTGAAATAACATGGGACACTTATAAGACATTTCTGTCACACAGTCTTTTAATTCTATTTTAATACTTTAAAACAAGTTAGAGACTTGGATTCTTTTCTGCATCCAACATGGCCCTCTGAATATGAAACACCTGCAATTTGGTGTGGATTGCTAAAGGTTAAAGGCCACAAATCCACCTCTTGAAATAACATGGGACACTTATAAGACATTTCTGTCACACAGTCTTTTAATTGCATTTTAATACTTTAAAACAAGTTAGAGACATGGATTCTTTTCTGCATCCAACATGGCCCTCTGAATATGAAACACCTGCAATTTGGTGTGGATTGCTAAAGGCTAAAGGCCACAAACCCACCTCTTTAAAGTACATGGGACATTTACAGGACATTTCTGTCACACAGTCTTTTAATTCTATTTTAATACTTTAAAACAAGTTAGAGACATGGATTCTTTTCTGCATCCAACATGGCCCTCTGAATATGAAACACCTGCAATTTGGTGTGGATTGCTAAAGGTTAAAGGCCACAAATCCACCTCTTGAAATAACATGGGACACTTATAAGACATTTCTGTCACACAGTCTTTTAATTCTATTTTAATACTTTAAAACAAGTTAGAGACTTGGATTCTTTTCTGCATCCAACATGGCCCTCTGAATATGAAACACCTGCAATTTGGTGTGGATTGCTAAAGGTTAAAGGCCACAAATCCACCTCTTGAAATAACATGGGACACTTATAAGACATTTCTGTCACACAGTCTTTTAATTGCATTTTAATACTTTAAAACAAGTTAGAGACATGGATTCTTTTCTGCATCCAACATGGCCCTCTGAATATGAAACACCTGCAATTTGGTGTGGATTGCTAAAGGCTAAAGGCCACAAACCCACCTCTTTAAAGTACATGGGACATTTACAGGACATTTCTGTCACACAGTCTTTTAATTCTATTTTAATACTTTAAAACAAGTTAGAGACATGGATTCTTTTCTGCATCCAACATGGCCCTCTGAATATGAAACACCTGCAATTTGGTGTGGATTGCTAAAGGTTAAAGGCCACAAATCCACCTCTTGAAATAACATGGGACACTTATAAGACATTTCTGTCACACAGTCTTTTAATTCTATTTTAATACTTTAAAACAAGTTAGAGACTTGGATTCTTTTCTGCAGCCAACATGGCCCTCTGAATATGAAACACCTGCAATTTGGTGTGGATTGCTAAAGGTTAAAGGCCACAAATCCACCTGGGACACGGCAAAGACATTTCATGAAACCAGTCTTTTAATTCTATTTTAATACTTTAAAACCAGTTAGAGACCTGGATCCTTTTCTCAGCCCGAGAGGAGCACCTGAACATAGATGGCCTAAAGTTTGGGACCAGTAGCTGCACGTTAAGGCACCCAAAAACCGTCCAAAAGGTCAAATTGGCTCCAGATTCCCTCCTTTTTTCATATCCTTTGATCAATGTAAAAGTGTCCATAACTTCACAACGGCTTGTACAATGTATCCGAAATTTTGCACAGACGCTCTGTACAGGGCCCACAAGGAGGCCATGTGGTGAAATTTCCTCCAAAGCATTCACAAGAGTTAATTGGCTGTCTGAAATCAGGGAGCTGGGAAGGCTGTACGCTGTAACGGATCTGAGAGCACCTGCAGATATTGAGCTGAACAAAGCTTTTTTTCTTCTAAACATGGCAGAGCTTAGCTCTCTTTTCCACCTTGTACCCACTCCCCAGTGGGGCCCAACCATGCCGGCCCTGACTCTGTAGCCCTCAGCATCTCTGCCTGAGAGGGTTTTGAAAAGCCCGAAAAAAGACCAATTAAGCCCCTTCAAAGGTTAATAACTCCTCAGGACAAGGTCAAAACTGCTCAATACTTGATGGGAACATTGACCCGGTTGCCTTGAGTGATAATCATAAAGCACAATTCTGCAGACCCTTTAGAAAGCTAACTTCCGGTAGCAGCTAGCCAGTGAGCTCAAACCAACAGATCTTGCAAGAGGGTGCTCTGGTGGATCCCCCAATATAGTGCTGTGTCAAAAAGTCCTTTAAATGTGTTTTTATTGCACCCAGCAATAACCCTGTCTGCTGGATCTTTCAAAGTAGCACAATTGCATGTTTTACCAGTCTGCTCCACTAGTTGGTGCCAGAGTACCCTCATCACTGATCCACCTGACCAACACCAACAGCAGGGGCCAATGACAGCTATATCAAGGAAAGCAGCTGGGGGCCCCAGACTTTGCTCAGGCGTGTAGCCCTGTAGTTTAGGCCATCTAGCCCCATCTAGCCCCTAACCCTAACCACAACCAGTGGGGTACACGCCTAACCACAACCAGTGGAGTGCACACCTAACCACAACCTCAGTGTTTATATATTAAAAAAAAGAAACCTAATTGTGTTCATTATATATATATATATATATATATATACAAAAAAACTGTTATATTGTAAATAATATTGTGGGATCAATGTCACCTGGCCATCCAGTGGACAGCCTGATTTTTCGGCCTGAGGCCCTCCCACCGACTGACACAAGGCGGTGCCCGTGTCTCATGGAAGCCCAGCGGGTGTCACACAAGCACTTCAAGCCCCCTCCAGACACCCACAATACATTTAATAATGCCACAGGCACAAAACACTGTGTTTGATCCGAAGAAAGTGCACTTTTACGGGCAGGGGGCGGCTTAACCCTCTCTGATTCGCTCCTGGAGGACTCTGAGGTGTAGACCCGGGTCTCCTGAGCACCACAGTCCAAACCGCATCCTTCTAGGTGGTCCACAGCCTGATCCAGACCTGATTTAGTGTTGAAACCACTCCGCAGGAGACATTGATTTAAAAACGCTTTGGTTGTACCACACCACTCTCGCCAGCAGATGGCAGCATCGCCTAAGGAATGAAATGAAAGCAAAGGACTCAGCTCCTCCAATGTATTTGAATACAAGTCAGGGAGTTCAGTTCAATTTAATTCATTTTAATTCAATTTGATTCAAGTTTATTCAATGTAATTCCTCACCACCAGGGGTCTAACCCGGCCCACAAGTACCCAGCATGCATGCACTGAGACATGCACGCACACACACACACACACACACACACACCCATGCACACACATACACACAATGACAGCTATATCAAGGAAAGCAGCTAGGGGCCCCAGACTTTGCTCAGGCGTGTAGCTCTGTAGGGCATATATACACCCCGAGTTTAAGCCACCTAGCCCCAACCGGGCCTCAGCTAGAGACGATCATCAAACACACAAATCAACAGGGGTCAATGACAGCCATATCAAGGAAAGCAGCTGGGGGCCCCAGACTTTGCTCAAACGTGAGGCCCTGTACAACAAACCCACACACCAAATTTCAGGTCTCTAGGACGAACACAAAGAAATCTACAGACGATCATCAAACGTTTCATCGGGTCATCACACCTTAACCCTAACCCTAACCCTAACCCTAACCCTAACCCTAACCCTAACCCTAATCAACAGGGGTCAATGACAGCCATATCAAGGAAAGCAGCTGGGGGCCCCAGACTTTGCTCAAACGTGAGGCCCTGTACAACAAACCCACACACCAAATTTCAGGTCTCTAGGACGAACACAAAGAAATCTACAGACGATCATCAAACGTTTCATCGGGTCATCACACCTTAACCTAACCCTAACCCCTAACCCTAACCCTAACCCTAACCCTAACCCTAACCCTAACCCTAACCCTAACCCTAACCTGGATCCTTTTCTGCATTCACAAGGAGCCTCTGAATATGTGTGGGTTTTTATGCCTCTGCCTGTTCCCGCACAAGGTTGCAACATTGTTGCTGAATTCAAGCACCGACACTTGTCTGCTCTCACGTTCCCGCCCATTTTAGCCTCTGTCTTGCGAGAACCAAATTTGATTTGCTCAGACTCTAACCCAGCTGCAAATGGTGGTTGGCGGGAATTTATGGTTCCCGTGAAGACATTGATAGTCCACACAACATGAGGACTATGAAACTTATGAAAGCTTGCACAGCAGTCTTCATGGTTTTCTGTGTGCTCTCTTTCTGCTCTCTGCACAAACTACACATGTGTTCTCAGAAAAGGTTTCGTGTCAGTGAGGTGTTGTCACAACTCTTTGACCAGGACAGTGACATGGATGAGAATGTGGATGTGGATATAATAAATAAATACCTGTTATGTGTTCCTTACTGATGTTCTGATGATGATGATGATGATGATGATGATGATGATGATGATGATGATGATGATATTCTGTTTTACAAATAAAATCCTGCTGCAGGGACAAAACACTGTGTTTGATCCGAAGAAAGTGCACTTTTACGGGCAGGGTTAAAAAGCCATATATATATATATATACAAAAAAACTGTTATATTGTAAATAATATTGTGGGATCAATGTCACCTGGCCATCCAGTGGACAGCCTGATTTTTCGGCCTGAGGCCCTCCCACCGACTGACACAAGGCGGTGCCCGTGTCTCATGGAAGCCCAGCGGGTGTCACACAAGCACTTCAAGCCCCCTCCAGACACCCACAATACATTTAATAATGCCACAGGCACAAAACACTGTGTTTGATCCGAAGAAAGTGCACTTTTACGGGCAGGGGGCGGCTTAACCCTCTCTGATTCGCTCCTGGAGGACTCTGAGGTGTAGACCCGGGTCTCCTGAGCACCACAGTCCAAACCGCATCCTTCTAGGTGGTCCACAGCCTGATCCAGACCTGATTTAGTGTTGAAACCACTCCGCAGGAGACATTGATTTAAAAACGCTTTGGTTGTACCACACCACTCTCGCCAGCAGATGGCAGCATCGCCTAAGGAATGAAATGAAAGCAAAGGACTCAGCTCCTCCAATGTATTTGAATACAAGTCAGGGAGTTCAGTTCAATTTAATTCATTTTAATTCAATTTGATTCAAGTTTATTCAATGTAATTCCTCACCACCAGGGGTCTAACCCGGCCCACAAGTACCCAGCATGCATGCACTGAGACATGCACGCACACACACACACACACACACACACACACACACACACACACCCATGCACACACATACACACAATGACAGCTATATCAAGGAAAGCAGCTAGGGGCCCCAGACTTTGCTCAGGCGTGTAGCTCTGTAGGGCATATATACACCCCGAGTTTAAGCCACCTAGCCCCAACCGGGCCTCAGCTAGAGACGATCATCAAACACACAAATCAACAGGGGTCAATGACAGCCATATCAAGGAAAGCAGCTGGGGGCCCCAGACTTTGCTCAGGCGTGTAGCTCTGTAGGGCATATATACACCCCGAGTTTAAGCCACCTAGCCCCAACCGGGCCTCAGCTAGAGACGATCATCAAACACACAAATCAACAGGGGTCAATGACAGCCATATCAAGGAAAGCAGCTGGGGGCCCCAGACTTTGCTCAAACGTGAGGCCCTGTACAACAAACCCACACACCAAATTTCAGGTCTCTAGGACGAACACAAAGAAATCTACAGACGATCATCAAACGTTTCATCGGGTCATCACATCTTAACCTAACCCTAACCCTAACCCTAACCCTAACCCCAACCCTAACCCTAACCCTAACCCTAACCCTAACCCTAACCCTAACCCAACCCTAACCCTAACCCTAATACTTTAAAACAAGTTAGAGACTTGGATTCTTTTCTGCAGCCAACATGGCCCTCTGAATATGAAACACCTGCAATTTGGTGTGGATTGCTAAAGGTTAAAGGCCACAAATCCACCTCTTGAAATAACATGGGACACTTATAAGACATTTCTGTCACACAGTCTTTTAATTGCATTTTAATACTTTAAAACAAGTTAGAGACATGGATTCTTTTCTGCATCCAACATGGCCCTCTGAATATGAAACACCTGCAATTTGGTGTGGATTGCTAAAGGTTAAAGGCCACAAATCCACCTCTTGAAATAACATGGGACACTTATAAGACATTTCTGTCACACAGTCTTTTAATTGCATTTTAATACTTTAAAACAAGTTAGAGACATGGATTCTTTTCTGCATCCAACATGGCCCTCTGAATATGAAACACCTGCAATTTGGTGTGGATTGCTAAAGGTTAAAGGCCACAAATCCACCTCTTGAAATAACATGGGACACTTATAAGACATTTCTGTCACACAGTCTTTTAATTCTATTTTAATACTTTAAAACAAGTTAGAGACTTGGATTCTTTTCTGCAGCCAACATGGCCCTCTGAATATGAAACACCTGCAATTTGGTGTGGATTGCTAAAGGTTAAAGGCCACAAATCCACCTGGGACACGGCAAAGACATTTCATGAAACCAGTCTTTTAATTCTATTTTAATACTTTAAAACAAGTTAGAGACCTGGATCCTTTTCTCAGCCCGAGAGGAGCACCTGAACATAGATGGCCTAAAGTTTGGGATCAGTAGCTGCACGTTAAGGCACCCAAAAACCGTCCAAAAGGTCAAATTGGCTCCAGATTCCCTCCTTTTTTCATATCCTTTGATCAATGTAAAAGTGTCCATAACTTCACAACGGCTTGTACAATGTATCCGAAATTTTGCACAGACGCTCTGTACAGGGCCCACAAGGAGGCCATGTGGTGAAATTTCCTCCAAAGCATTCACAAGAGTTAATTGGCTGTCTGAAATCAGGGAGCTGGGAAGGCTGTACGCTGTAACGGATCTGAGAGCACCTGCAGATCTTGTGCTGAACAAAGCTTTTTTTCTTCTAAACATGGCAGAGCTTAGCTCTCTTTTCCACCTTGTACCCACTCCCCAGTGGGGCCCAACCATGGCGGCCCTGACTCTGTAGCCCTCAGCATCTCTGCCTGAGAGGGTTTTGAAAAGCCCGAAAAAAGACCAATTAAGCCCCTTCAAAGGTTAATAACTCCTCAGGACAAGGTCAAAACTGCTCAATACTTGATGGGAACATTGACCCGGTTGCCTTGAGTGATAATCATAAAGCACAATTCTGCAGACCCTTTAGAAAGCTAACTTCCGGTAGCAGCTAGCCAGTGAGCTCAAACCAACAGATCTTGCAAGAGGGTGCTCTGGTGGATCCCCCAATATAGTGCTGTGTCAAAAAGTCCTTTAAATGTGTTTTTATTGCACCCAGCAATAACCCTGTCTGCTGGATCTTTCAAAGTAGCACAATTGCATGTTTTACCAGTCTGCTCCACTAGTTGGTGCCAGAGTACCCTCATCACTGATCCACCTGACCAACACCAACAGCAGGGGCCAATGACAGCTATATCAAGGAAAGCAGCTAGGGGCCCCAGACTTTGCTCAGGCGTGTAGCTCTGTAGGGCATATATACACCCCGAGTTTAAGCCACCTAGCCCCAACCGGGCCTCAGCTAGAGACGATCATCAAACACACAAATCAACAGGGGTCAATGACAGCCATATCAAGGAAAGCAGCTGGGGGCCCCATACTTTGCTCAAACGTGAGGCCCTATACAACAAACCCACACACCAAATTTCAGGTCTCTAGGACGAACACAAAGAAATCTACAGACGATCATCAAACGTTTCATCGGGTCATAACCATTTAACCTAGTCAAGACCACGCCCACTGGTGGAGAAGACCCCGCCCACGGGTGAAAACAGGCGAGCCACACGGACAAAATCCTGAGAATATGCCAACTTCCACCGGATGACAGAATAGAAGGCCAAGGCCAAAGGTCGAGCTATCCACAGCAGACTCACACACAAACACACACACACACACACACTCACACACACACTCACTCACTCACAGACAAACACACAAACACACACACAGACCCACACACGCACACACTCACTCACACACACACACTCACACACACACGCACTCTCTCTCTCTCTCTCTCTCTCTCTCTCTCTCTTACACAGAGACTTAAACTCTCACAGACACACGTGCACGCACACACACACACACACTCTCTCTCTCTCTCTCTCTCTCTCTCTCTCTCTCTCTCTCACACACACCCTGAGTCCCGGATCGGATATGCTCTGCTCCTCTCATGTAATGTAATCATGTGTAGGACTATCGTTCTCCCCGTAGAGGGGCTTAACCTGCTCCGATCGTCTCGCGGAGACCACCTACGCGTAGGTGAGGGTCTCCCGAGTGCACCGGTCCAGACCGCGTCTTTCCACGTGGTCCGGAGCCCGCGCTAGGCCTTCCGAAGGGTCCCCCGTTGCTGGGAAAGTCAGAAAGGAACACGTTACTCTACGGAGCGAGTATTTGTACTCATTCATTCGTAACTTCGCGTGGGACGGTCCGATTGAGCCCAAATTCGGGTTGGGGACTCACATGGGGGGTCAGGGCAGACCCATGGAGCCAGACCCGGACCCGGAGTCCCGGATCGGATATTCAGTCCGCGCCGCTCCTCTCATCCTGTTTAGGCCTATCGCTCTGCCCGTAGAGGGGCTTAACCTGCTCCGATCGTCTCGCGCAGACCACCTACGCGTAGGTGAGGGTCACCCGAGTGCACCGGTCCAGACCGCGTCTTTCTACGTGGTCCGGAGCCCGCGCTAGGCCGTCCGAAGGGTCCCCCGTTGCTGGGAAAGTCAGAAAGGAACACGTTACTCTACGGAGCGAGTATTTGTACTCATTCATTCGTAACTTCGCGTGGGACGGTCCGATTGAGCCCAAATTCGGGTTGGGGACTCACATGGGGGGTCAGGGCAGACCCATGGAGCCAGACCCGGACCCGGAGTCCCGGATCGGATATTCAGTCCGCGCCGCTCCTCTCATCCTGTTTAGGCCTATCGCTCTGCCCGTAGAGGGGCTTAACCTGCTCCGATCGTCTCGCGCAGACCACCTACGCGTAGGTGAGGGTCACCCGAGTGCACCGGTCCAGACCGCGTCTTTCTACGTGGTCCGGAGCCCGCGCTAGGCCGTCCGAAGGGTCCCCCGTTGCTGGGAAAGTCAGAAAGGAACACGTTACTCTACGGAGCGAGTATTTGTACTCATTCATTCGTAACTTCGCGTGGGACGGTCCGATTGAGCCCAAATTCGGGTTGGGGACTCACATGGGGGGTCAGGGCAGACCCATGGAGCCAGACCCGGACCCGGAGTCCCGGATCGGATATTCAGTCCGCGCCGCTCCTCTCATCCTGTTTAGGCCTATCGCTCTGCCCGTAGAGGGGCTTAACCTGCTCCGATCGTCTCGCGCAGACCACCTACGCGTAGGTGAGGGTCACCCGAGTGCACCGGTCCAGACCGCGTCTTTCTACGTGGTCCAGAGCCCGCGCTAGGCCGTCCGAAGGGTCCCCCGTTGCGGGGAAAGGCGGAAATTAACACGTTACACGTTACTCTCACACACGTGCACACACAAA
Source organism: Cottus gobio (assembly GCA_023566465.1). Lineage (NCBI taxonomy): Eukaryota > Metazoa > Chordata > Actinopteri > Perciformes > Cottidae > Cottus > Cottus gobio. The sequence continues at coordinate 29,348,457 of CM042220.1, read as the reverse complement.
CACACACTCACACAGACACACTCACACACACGCATACAAACTCACGCACACACACACACACACACACTCACACACACTCATACAAACTCTCACGCACACACACACACACACTCACACACACTCATACAAACTCTCACCCACACACACACACACAGACACACACACACACACACACACACACACACACGTACACATGTACGCACACACTCACACACACGCATACAAACTCACTCACCCACACAAATGGCCATGAAACCAGTCTTTTAATTGCATTTTAATACTTTAAAACAAGTTAGAGACTTGGATTCTTTTCTGCAGCCAACATGGCCCTCTGAATATGAAACACCTGCAATTTGGTGTGGATTGCTAAAGGCTAAAGGCCACAAACCCACCTCTTTAAAGTACATGGGACATTTACAGGACATTTCTGTCACACAGTCTTTTAATTCTATTTTAATACTTTAAAACAAGTTAGAGACATGGATTCTTTTCTGCATCCAACATGGCCCTCTGAATATGAAACACCTGCAATTTGGTGTGGATTGCTAAAGGTTAAAGGCCACAAATCCACCTCTTGAAATAACATGGGACACTTATAAGACATTTCTGTCACACAGTCTTTTAATTCTATTTTAATACTTTAAAACAAGTTAGAGACTTGGATTCTTTTCTGCATCCAACATGGCCCTCTGAATATGAAACACCTGCAATTTGGTGTGGATTGCTAAAGGTTAAAGGCCACAAATCCACCTCTTGAAATAACATGGGACACTTATAAGACATTTCTGTCACACAGTCTTTTAATTGCATTTTAATACTTTAAAACAAGTTAGAGACATGGATTCTTTTCTGCATCCAACATGGCCCTCTGAATATGAAACACCTGCAATTTGGTGTGGATTGCTAAAGGCTAAAGGCCACAAACCCACCTCTTTAAAGTACATGGGACATTTACAGGACATTTCTGTCACACAGTCTTTTAATTCTATTTTAATACTTTAAAACAAGTTAGAGACATGGATTCTTTTCTGCATCCAACATGGCCCTCTGAATATGAAACACCTGCAATTTGGTGTGGATTGCTAAAGGTTAAAGGCCACAAATCCACCTCTTGAAATAACATGGGACACTTATAAGACATTTCTGTCACACAGTCTTTTAATTCTATTTTAATACTTTAAAACAAGTTAGAGACTTGGATTCTTTTCTGCAGCCAACATGGCCCTCTGAATATGAAACACCTGCAATTTGGTGTGGATTGCTAAAGGTTAAAGGCCACAAATCCACCTGGGACACGGCAAAGACATTTCATGAAACCAGTCTTTTAATTCTATTTTAATACTTTAAAACCAGTTAGAGACCTGGATCCTTTTCTCAGCCCGAGAGGAGCACCTGAACATAGATGGCCTAAAGTTTGGGACCAGTAGCTGCACGTTAAGGCACCCAAAAACCGTCCAAAAGGTCAAATTGGCTCCAGATTCCCTCCTTTTTTCATATCCTTTGATCAATGTAAAAGTGTCCATAACTTCACAACGGCTTGTACAATGTATCCGAAATTTTGCACAGACGCTCTGTACAGGGCCCACAAGGAGGCCATGTGGTGAAATTTCCTCCAAAGCATTCACAAGAGTTAATTGGCTGTCTGAAATCAGGGAGCTGGGAAGGCTGTACGCTGTAACGGATCTGAGAGCACCTGCAGATATTGAGCTGAACAAAGCTTTTTTTCTTCTAAACATGGCAGAGCTTAGCTCTCTTTTCCACCTTGTACCCACTCCCCAGTGGGGCCCAACCATGCCGGCCCTGACTCTGTAGCCCTCAGCATCTCTGCCTGAGAGGGTTTTGAAAAGCCCGAAAAAAGACCAATTAAGCCCCTTCAAAGGTTAATAACTCCTCAGGACAAGGTCAAAACTGCTCAATACTTGATGGGAACATTGACCCGGTTGCCTTGAGTGATAATCATAAAGCACAATTCTGCAGACCCTTTAGAAAGCTAACTTCCGGTAGCAGCTAGCCAGTGAGCTCAAACCAACAGATCTTGCAAGAGGGTGCTCTGGTGGATCCCCCAATATAGTGCTGTGTCAAAAAGTCCTTTAAATGTGTTTTTATTGCACCCAGCAATAACCCTGTCTGCTGGATCTTTCAAAGTAGCACAATTGCATGTTTTACCAGTCTGCTCCACTAGTTGGTGCCAGAGTACCCTCATCACTGATCCACCTGACCAACACCAACAGCAGGGGCCAATGACAGCTATATCAAGGAAAGCAGCTGGGGGCCCCAGACTTTGCTCAGGCGTGTAGCCCTGTAGTTTAGGCCATCTAGCCCCATCTAGCCCCTAACCCTAACCACAACCAGTGGGGTACACGCCTAACCACAACCAGTGGAGTGCACACCTAACCACAACCTCAGTGTTTATATATTAAAAAAAAGAAACCTAATTGTGTTCATTATATATATATATATATATATATATACAAAAAAACTGTTATATTGTAAATAATATTGTGGGATCAATGTCACCTGGCCATCCAGTGGACAGCCTGATTTTTCGGCCTGAGGCCCTCCCACCGACTGACACAAGGCGGTGCCCGTGTCTCATGGAAGCCCAGCGGGTGTCACACAAGCACTTCAAGCCCCCTCCAGACACCCACAATACATTTAATAATGCCACAGGCACAAAACACTGTGTTTGATCCGAAGAAAGTGCACTTTTACGGGCAGGGGGCGGCTTAACCCTCTCTGATTCGCTCCTGGAGGACTCTGAGGTGTAGACCCGGGTCTCCTGAGCACCACAGTCCAAACCGCATCCTTCTAGGTGGTCCACAGCCTGATCCAGACCTGATTTAGTGTTGAAACCACTCCGCAGGAGACATTGATTTAAAAACGCTTTGGTTGTACCACACCACTCTCGCCAGCAGATGGCAGCATCGCCTAAGGAATGAAATGAAAGCAAAGGACTCAGCTCCTCCAATGTATTTGAATACAAGTCAGGGAGTTCAGTTCAATTTAATTCATTTTAATTCAATTTGATTCAAGTTTATTCAATGTAATTCCTCACCACCAGGGGTCTAACCCGGCCCACAAGTACCCAGCATGCATGCACTGAGACATGCACGCACACACACACACACACACACACACACCCATGCACACACATACACACAATGACAGCTATATCAAGGAAAGCAGCTAGGGGCCCCAGACTTTGCTCAGGCGTGTAGCTCTGTAGGGCATATATACACCCCGAGTTTAAGCCACCTAGCCCCAACCGGGCCTCAGCTAGAGACGATCATCAAACACACAAATCAACAGGGGTCAATGACAGCCATATCAAGGAAAGCAGCTGGGGGCCCCAGACTTTGCTCAGGCGTGTAGCTCTGTAGGGCATATATACACCCCGAGTTTAAGCCACCTAGCCCCAACCGGGCCTCAGCTAGAGACGATCATCAAACACACAAATCAACAGGGGTCAATGACAGCCATATCAAGGAAAGCAGCTGGGGGCCCCAGACTTTGCTCAAACGTGAGGCCCTGTACAACAAACCCACACACCAAATTTCAGGTCTCTAGGACGAACACAAAGAAATCTACAGACGATCATCAAACGTTTCATCGGGTCATCACACCTTAACATAGACAAGACCGAGCCCACTGGTGGAGAAGACCCCGCCCACGGGTGAGAACGGGCGAGCCACACAGACAAAATCCTGAGAATATGCCAACTTCCACCGGAGGACAGAATAGAAGGCCAAGGCCAAAGGTCGAGCTATCCACAGCAGACTCACACACAAACACACACACACACACACACTCACACACACACTCACTCACTCACAGACAAACACACAAACACACACACAGACCCACACACGCACACACTCACTCACACACACACACTCACACACACACGCACTCTCTCTCTCTCTCTCTCTCTCTCTCTCTCTCTTACACAGAGACTTAAACTCTCACAGACACACGTGCACGCACACACACACACACACTCTCTCTCTCTCTCTCTCTCTCTCTCTCTCTCTCTCTCTCACACACACCCTGAGTCCCGGATCGGATATGCTCTGCTCCTCTCATGTAATGTAATCATGTGTAGGACTATCGTTCTCCCCGTAGAGGGGCTTAACCTGCTCCGATCGTCTCGCGGAGACCACCTACGCGTAGGTGAGGGTCTCCCGAGTGCACCGGTCCAGACCGCGTCTTTCCACGTGGTCCGGAGCCCGCGCTAGGCCTTCCGAAGGGTCCCCCGTTGCTGGGAAAGTCAGAAAGGAACACGTTACTCTACGGAGCGAGTATTTGTACTCATTCATTCGTAACTTCGCGTGGGACGGTCCGATTGAGCCCAAATTCGGGTTGGGGACTCACATGGGGGGTCAGGGCAGACCCATGGAGCCAGACCCGGACCCGGAGTCCCGGATCGGATATTCAGTCCGCGCCGCTCCTCTCATCCTGTTTAGGCCTATCGCTCTGCCCGTAGAGGGGCTTAACCTGCTCCGATCGTCTCGCGCAGACCACCTACGCGTAGGTGAGGGTCACCCGAGTGCACCGGTCCAGACCGCGTCTTTCTACGTGGTCCAGAGCCCGCGCTAGGCCGTCCGAAGGGTCCCCCGTTGCGGGGAAAGGCGGAAATTAACACGTTACACGTTACTCTCACACACGTGCACACACAAACACACACTCACACAGACACACTCACACACACGCATACAAACTCACGCACACACACACACACACACACTCACACACACTCATACAAACTCTCACGCACACACACACACACACTCACACACACTCATACAAACTCTCACCCACACACACACACACAGACACACACACACACACACACACACACACACACGTACACATGTACGCACACACTCACACACACGCATACAAACTCACTCACCCACACAAATGGCCATGAAACCAGTCTTTTAATTGCATTTTAATACTTTAAAACAAGTTAGAGACTTGGATTCTTTTCTGCAGCCAACATGGCCCTCTGAATATGAAACACCTGCAATTTGGTGTGGATTGCTAAAGGCTAAAGGCCACAAACCCACCTCTTTAAAGTACATGGGACATTTACAGGACATTTCTGTCACACAGTCTTTTAATTCTATTTTAATACTTTAAAACAAGTTAGAGACATGGATTCTTTTCTGCATCCAACATGGCCCTCTGAATATGAAACACCTGCAATTTGGTGTGGATTGCTAAAGGTTAAAGGCCACAAATCCACCTCTTGAAATAACATGGGACACTTATAAGACATTTCTGTCACACAGTCTTTTAATTCTATTTTAATACTTTAAAACAAGTTAGAGACTTGGATTCTTTTCTGCATCCAACATGGCCCTCTGAATATGAAACACCTGCAATTTGGTGTGGATTGCTAAAGGTTAAAGGCCACAAATCCACCTCTTGAAATAACATGGGACACTTATAAGACATTTCTGTCACACAGTCTTTTAATTGCATTTTAATACTTTAAAACAAGTTAGAGACATGGATTCTTTTCTGCATCCAACATGGCCCTCTGAATATGAAACACCTGCAATTTGGTGTGGATTGCTAAAGGCTAAAGGCCACAAACCCACCTCTTTAAAGTACATGGGACATTTACAGGACATTTCTGTCACACAGTCTTTTAATTCTATTTTAATACTTTAAAACAAGTTAGAGACATGGATTCTTTTCTGCATCCAACATGGCCCTCTGAATATGAAACACCTGCAATTTGGTGTGGATTGCTAAAGGTTAAAGGCCACAAATCCACCTCTTGAAATAACATGGGACACTTATAAGACATTTCTGTCACACAGTCTTTTAATTCTATTTTAATACTTTAAAACAAGTTAGAGACTTGGATTCTTTTCTGCAGCCAACATGGCCCTCTGAATATGAAACACCTGCAATTTGGTGTGGATTGCTAAAGGTTAAAGGCCACAAATCCACCTGGGACACGGCAAAGACATTTCATGAAACCAGTCTTTTAATTCTATTTTAATACTTTAAAACCAGTTAGAGACCTGGATCCTTTTCTCAGCCCGAGAGGAGCACCTGAACATAGATGGCCTAAAGTTTGGGACCAGTAGCTGCACGTTAAGGCACCCAAAAACCGTCCAAAAGGTCAAATTGGCTCCAGATTCCCTCCTTTTTTCATATCCTTTGATCAATGTAAAAGTGTCCATAACTTCACAACGGCTTGTACAATGTATCCGAAATTTTGCACAGACGCTCTGTACAGGGCCCACAAGGAGGCCATGTGGTGAAATTTCCTCCAAAGCATTCACAAGAGTTAATTGGCTGTCTGAAATCAGGGAGCTGGGAAGGCTGTACGCTGTAACGGATCTGAGAGCACCTGCAGATATTGAGCTGAACAAAGCTTTTTTTCTTCTAAACATGGCAGAGCTTAGCTCTCTTTTCCACCTTGTACCCACTCCCCAGTGGGGCCCAACCATGCCGGCCCTGACTCTGTAGCCCTCAGCATCTCTGCCTGAGAGGGTTTTGAAAAGCCCGAAAAAAGACCAATTAAGCCCCTTCAAAGGTTAATAACTCCTCAGGACAAGGTCAAAACTGCTCAATACTTGATGGGAACATTGACCCGGTTGCCTTGAGTGATAATCATAAAGCACAATTCTGCAGACCCTTTAGAAAGCTAACTTCCGGTAGCAGCTAGCCAGTGAGCTCAAACCAACAGATCTTGCAAGAGGGTGCTCTGGTGGATCCCCCAATATAGTGCTGTGTCAAAAAGTCCTTTAAATGTGTTTTTATTGCACCCAGCAATAACCCTGTCTGCTGGATCTTTCAAAGTAGCACAATTGCATGTTTTACCAGTCTGCTCCACTAGTTGGTGCCAGAGTACCCTCATCACTGATCCACCTGACCAACACCAACAGCAGGGGCCAATGACAGCTATATCAAGGAAAGCAGCTGGGGGCCCCAGACTTTGCTCAGGCGTGTAGCCCTGTAGTTTAGGCCATCTAGCCCCATCTAGCCCCTAACCCTAACCACAACCAGTGGGGTACACGCCTAACCACAACCAGTGGAGTGCACACCTAACCACAACCTCAGTGTTTATATATTAAAAAAAAGAAACCTAATTGTGTTCATTATATATATATATATATATATATATACAAAAAAACTGTTATATTGTAAATAATATTGTGGGATCAATGTCACCTGGCCATCCAGTGGACAGCCTGATTTTTCGGCCTGAGGCCCTCCCACCGACTGACACAAGGCGGTGCCCGTGTCTCATGGAAGCCCAGCGGGTGTCACACAAGCACTTCAAGCCCCCTCCAGACACCCACAATACATTTAATAATGCCACAGGCACAAAACACTGTGTTTGATCCGAAGAAAGTGCACTTTTACGGGCAGGGGGCGGCTTAACCCTCTCTGATTCGCTCCTGGAGGACTCTGAGGTGTAGACCCGGGTCTCCTGAGCACCACAGTCCAAACCGCATCCTTCTAGGTGGTCCACAGCCTGATCCAGACCTGATTTAGTGTTGAAACCACTCCGCAGGAGACATTGATTTAAAAACGCTTTGGTTGTACCACACCACTCTCGCCAGCAGATGGCAGCATCGCCTAAGGAATGAAATGAAAGCAAAGGACTCAGCTCCTCCAATGTATTTGAATACAAGTCAGGGAGTTCAGTTCAATTTAATTCATTTTAATTCAATTTGATTCAAGTTTATTCAATGTAATTCCTCACCACCAGGGGTCTAACCCGGCCCACAAGTACCCAGCATGCATGCACTGAGACATGCACGCACACACACACACACACACACACACACCCATGCACACACATACACACAATGACAGCTATATCAAGGAAAGCAGCTAGGGGCCCCAGACTTTGCTCAGGCGTGTAGCTCTGTAGGGCATATATACACCCCGAGTTTAAGCCACCTAGCCCCAACCGGGCCTCAGCTAGAGACGATCATCAAACACACAAATCAACAGGGGTCAATGACAGCCATATCAAGGAAAGCAGCTGGGGGCCCCAGACTTTGCTCAGGCGTGTAGCTCTGTAGGGCATATATACACCCCGAGTTTAAGCCACCTAGCCCCAACCGGGCCTCAGCTAGAGACGATCATCAAACACACAAATCAACAGGGGTCAATGACAGCCATATCAAGGAAAGCAGCTGGGGGCCCCAGACTTTGCTCAAACGTGAGGCCCTGTACAACAAACCCACACACCAAATTTCAGGTCTCTAGGACGAACACAAAGAAATCTACAGACGATCATCAAACGTTTCATCGGGTCATCACACCTTAACATAGACAAGACCGAGCCCACTGGTGGAGAAGACCCCGCCCACGGGTGAGAACGGGCGAGCCACACAGACAAAATCCTGAGAATATGCCAACTTCCACCGGAGGACAGAATAGAAGGCCAAGGCCAAAGGTCGAGCTATCCACAGCAGACTCACACACAAACACACACGCACACTCACACACACACTCACTCACTCACACAGACAAACACACACACATGTACGCGCACACACACACACACACAAACAGACACACACACACACACACACACACAAACAAATACACAAAACATACACAAGCGCTCACACACATGCACACACACACACACACACACACACACACACACACATGTACGCACACACACACACACACACACATACACATGTACGCACACACACACATACAAACTCTCACACAAACAGACACACACCCACACAAACAAATACACAAAACATACACATACACACATACACACTCACACACACACACTCACTCACACAGACAAACACACACACATGTACGCGCACACACACACACACACACAAACAGACACACACACACACACACAAACAAATACACAAAACATACACAAGCGCTCACACACATGCACACACACACACACACACACACACACATACACATGTACGCACACACACACACACACATACAAACTCTCACACAAACAGACACACACACACACACACACACACACACACAAACAAATACACAAAACATACACATACACACATACACACTCACACACACACACACTCACTCACACAGACAAACACACACACATGTACGCGCACACACACACACACACACACACACAGACACACACAGACCCACACACGCACACACACACTCACTCACTCACACACACAGACACACACACACACTCACACACACACACACAGACACACACACACAGACAAACACACACACAGACCCACACAGCACACACACACACAAGCTCTCACAAACACACAGACACAAACATGCACAAACACACACACACACACACACACACACACAGCCACGCACACCCAAATGGCTATGAAACCAGTCTTTTAATTCTATTTTAATACTTTAAAACAAGTTAGAGACCTGGATCCTTTTCTCAGCCCGAGAGGAGCACCTGAACATAGATGGCCTAAAGTTTGGGATCAGTAGCTGCACGTTAAGGCACCCAAAAACCGTCCAAAAGGTCAAATTGGCTCCAGATTCCCTCCTTTTTTCATATCCTTTGATCAATGTAAAAGTGTCCATAACTTCACAACGGCTTGTACAATGTATCCGAAATTTTGCACAGACGCTCTGTACAGGGCCCACAAGGAGGCCATGTGGTGAAATTTCCTCCAAAGCATTCACAAGAGTTAATTGGCTGTCTGAAATCAGGGAGCTGGGAAGGCTGTACGCTGTAACGGATCTGAGAGCACCTGCAGATCTTGTGCTGAACAAAGCTTTTTTTCTTCTAAACATGGCAGAGCTTAGCTCTCTTTTCCACCTTGTACCCACTCCCCAGTGGGGCCCAACCATGGCGGCCCTGACTCTGTAGCCCTCAGCATCTCTGCCTGAGAGGGTTTTGAAAAGCCCGAAAAAAGACCAATTAAGCCCCTTCAAAGGTTAATAACTCCTCAGGACAAGGTCAAAACTGCTCAATACTTGATGGGAACATTGACCCGGTTGCCTTGAGTGATAATCATAAAGCACAATTCTGCAGACCCTTTAGAAAGCTAACTTCCGGTAGCAGCTAGCCAGTGAGCTCAAACCAACAGATCTTGCAAGAGGGTGCTCTGGTGGATCCCCCAATATAGTGCTGTGTCAAAAAGTCCTTTAAATGTGTTTTTATTGCACCCAGCAATAACCCTGTCTGCTGGATCTTTCAAAGTAGCACAATTGCATGTTTTACCAGTCTGCTCCACTAGTTGGTGCCAGAGTACCCTCATCACTGATCCACCTGACCAACACCAACAGCAGGGGCCAATGACAGCTATATCAAGGAAAGCAGCTAGGGGCCCCAGACTTTGCTCAGGCGTGTAGCTCTGTAGGGCATATATACACCCCGAGTTTAAGCCACCTAGCCCCAACCGGGCCTCAGCTAGAGACGATCATCAAACACACAAATCAACAGGGGTCAATGACAGCCATATCAAGGAAAGCAGCTGGGGGCCCCATACTTTGCTCAAACGTGAGGCCCTATACAACAAACCCACACACCAAATTTCAGGTCTCTAGGACGAACACAAAGAAATCTACAGACGATCATCAAACGTTTCATCGGGTCATAACCATTTAACCTAGTCAAGACCACGCCCACTGGTGGAGAAGACCCCGCCCACGGGTGAAAACAGGCGAGCCACACGGACAAAATCCTGAGAATATGCCAACTTCCACCGGATGACAGAATAGAAGGCCAAGGCCAAAGGTCGAGCTATCCACAGCAGACTCACACACAAACACACACACACACACACACTCACACACACACGCACTCTCTCTCTCTCTCTCTCTCTCTCTCTCTCTCTTACACAGAGACTTAAACTCTCACAGACACACGTGCACGCACACACACACACACACTCTCTCTCTCTCTCTCTCTCTCTCTCTCTCTCTCTCTCTCACACACACCCTGAGTCCCGGATCGGATATGCTCTGCTCCTCTCATGTAATGTAATCATGTGTAGGACTATCGTTCTCCCCGTAGAGGGGCTTAACCTGCTCCGATCGTCTCGCGGAGACCACCTACGCGTAGGTGAGGGTCTCCCGAGTGCACCGGTCCAGACCGCGTCTTTCCACGTGGTCCGGAGCCCGCGCTAGGCCTTCCGAAGGGTCCCCCGTTGCTGGGAAAGTCAGAAAGGAACACGTTACTCTACGGAGCGAGTATTTGTACTCATTCATTCGTAACTTCGCGTGGGACGGTCCGATTGAGCCCAAATTCGGGTTGGGGACTCACATGGGGGGTCAGGGCAGACCCATGGAGCCAGACCCGGACCCGGAGTCCCGGATCGGATATTCAGTCCGCGCCGCTCCTCTCATCCTGTTTAGGCCTATCGCTCTGCCCGTAGAGGGGCTTAACCTGCTCCGATCGTCTCGCGCAGACCACCTACGCGTAGGTGAGGGTCACCCGAGTGCACCGGTCCAGACCGCGTCTTTCTACGTGGTCCGGAGCCCGCGCTAGGCCGTCCGAAGGGTCCCCCGTTGCTGGGAAAGTCAGAAAGGAACACGTTACTCTACGGAGCGAGTATTTGTACTCATTCATTCGTAACTTCGCGTGGGACGGTCCGATTGAGCCCAAATTCGGGTTGGGGACTCACATGGGGGGTCAGGGCAGACCCATGGAGCCAGACCCGGACCCGGAGTCCCGGATCGGATATTCAGTCCGCGCCGCTCCTCTCATCCTGTTTAGGCCTATCGCTCTGCCCGTAGAGGGGCTTAACCTGCTCCGATCGTCTCGCGCAGACCACCTACGCGTAGGTGAGGGTCACCCGAGTGCACCGGTCCAGACCGCGTCTTTCTACGTGGTCCGGAGCCCGCGCTAGGCCGTCCGAAGGGTCCCCCGTTGCTGGGAAAGTCAGAAAGGAACACGTTACTCTACGGAGCGAGTATTTGTACTCATTCATTCGTAACTTCGCGTGGGACGGTCCGATTGAGCCCAAATTCGGGTTGGGGACTCACATGGGGGGTCAGGGCAGACCCATGGAGCCAGACCCGGACCCGGAGTCCCGGATCGGATATTCAGTCCGCGCCGCTCCTCTCATCCTGTTTAGGCCTATCGCTCTGCCCGTAGAGGGGCTTAACCTGCTCCGATCGTCTCGCGCAGACCACCTACGCGTAGGTGAGGGTCACCCGAGTGCACCGGTCCAGACCGCGTCTTTCTACGTGGTCCAGAGCCCGCGCTAGGCCGTCCGAAGGGTCCCCCGTTGCGGGGAAAGGCGGAAATTAACACGTTACACGTTACTCTCACACACGTGCACACACAAACACACACTCACACAGACACACTCACACACACGCATACAAACTCACGCACACACACACACACACACACACACTCACACACACTCATACAAACTCTCACGCACACACACACACACACTCACACACACTCATACAAACTCTCACCCACACACACACACACAGACACACACACACACACACACACACACACACACGTACACATGTACGCACACACTCACACACACGCATACAAACTCACTCACCCACACAAATGGCCATGAAACCAGTCTTTTAATTGCATTTTAATACTTTAAAACAAGTTAGAGACTTGGATTCTTTTCTGCAGCCAACATGGCCCTCTGAATATGAAACACCTGCAATTTGGTGTGGATTGCTAAAGGCTAAAGGCCACAAACCCACCTCTTTAAAGTACATGGGACATTTACAGGACATTTCTGTCACACAGTCTTTTAATTCTATTTTAATACTTTAAAACAAGTTAGAGACATGGATTCTTTTCTGCATCCAACATGGCCCTCTGAATATGAAACACCTGCAATTTGGTGTGGATTGCTAAAGGTTAAAGGCCACAAATCCACCTCTTGAAATAACATGGGACACTTATAAGACATTTCTGTCACACAGTCTTTTAATTCTATTTTAATACTTTAAAACAAGTTAGAGACTTGGATTCTTTTCTGCATCCAACATGGCCCTCTGAATATGAAACACCTGCAATTTGGTGTGGATTGCTAAAGGTTAAAGGCCACAAATCCACCTCTTGAAATAACATGGGACACTTATAAGACATTTCTGTCACACAGTCTTTTAATTGCATTTTAATACTTTAAAACAAGTTAGAGACATGGATTCTTTTCTGCATCCAACATGGCCCTCTGAATATGAAACACCTGCAATTTGGTGTGGATTGCTAAAGGCTAAAGGCCACAAACCCACCTCTTTAAAGTACATGGGACATTTACAGGACATTTCTGTCACACAGTCTTTTAATTCTATTTTAATACTTTAAAACAAGTTAGAGACATGGATTCTTTTCTGCATCCAACATGGCCCTCTGAATATGAAACACCTGCAATTTGGTGTGGATTGCTAAAGGTTAAAGGCCACAAATCCACCTCTTGAAATAACATGGGACACTTATAAGACATTTCTGTCACACAGTCTTTTAATTCTATTTTAATACTTTAAAACAAGTTAGAGACTTGGATTCTTTTCTGCAGCCAACATGGCCCTCTGAATATGAAACACCTGCAATTTGGTGTGGATTGCTAAAGGTTAAAGGCCACAAATCCACCTGGGACACGGCAAAGACATTTCATGAAACCAGTCTTTTAATTCTATTTTAATACTTTAAAACCAGTTAGAGACCTGGATCCTTTTCTCAGCCCGAGAGGAGCACCTGAACATAGATGGCCTAAAGTTTGGGACCAGTAGCTGCACGTTAAGGCACCCAAAAACCGTCCAAAAGGTCAAATTGGCTCCAGATTCCCTCCTTTTTTCATATCCTTTGATCAATGTAAAAGTGTCCATAACTTCACAACGGCTTGTACAATGTATCCGAAATTTTGCACAGACGCTCTGTACAGGGCCCACAAGGAGGCCATGTGGTGAAATTTCCTCCAAAGCATTCACAAGAGTTAATTGGCTGTCTGAAATCAGGGAGCTGGGAAGGCTGTACGCTGTAACGGATCTGAGAGCACCTGCAGATATTGAGCTGAACAAAGCTTTTTTTCTTCTAAACATGGCAGAGCTTAGCTCTCTTTTCCACCTTGTACCCACTCCCCAGTGGGGCCCAACCATGCCGGCCCTGACTCTGTAGCCCTCAGCATCTCTGCCTGAGAGGGTTTTGAAAAGCCCGAAAAAAGACCAATTAAGCCCCTTCAAAGGTTAATAACTCCTCAGGACAAGGTCAAAACTGCTCAATACTTGATGGGAACATTGACCCGGTTGCCTTGAGTGATAATCATAAAGCACAATTCTGCAGACCCTTTAGAAAGCTAACTTCCGGTAGCAGCTAGCCAGTGAGCTCAAACCAACAGATCTTGCAAGAGGGTGCTCTGGTGGATCCCCCAATATAGTGCTGTGTCAAAAAGTCCTTTAAATGTGTTTTTATTGCACCCAGCAATAACCCTGTCTGCTGGATCTTTCAAAGTAGCACAATTGCATGTTTTACCAGTCTGCTCCACTAGTTGGTGCCAGAGTACCCTCATCACTGATCCACCTGACCAACACCAACAGCAGGGGCCAATGACAGCTATATCAAGGAAAGCAGCTGGGGGCCCCAGACTTTGCTCAGGCGTGTAGCCCTGTAGTTTAGGCCATCTAGCCCCATCTAGCCCCTAACCCTAACCACAACCAGTGGGGTACACGCCTAACCACAACCAGTGGAGTGCACACCTAACCACAACCTCAGTGTTTATATATTAAAAAAAAGAAACCTAATTGTGTTCATTATATATATATATATATATATATACAAAAAAACTGTTATATTGTAAATAATATTGTGGGATCAATGTCACCTGGCCATCCAGTGGACAGCCTGATTTTTCGGCCTGAGGCCCTCCCACCGACTGACACAAGGCGGTGCCCGTGTCTCATGGAAGCCCAGCGGGTGTCACACAAGCACTTCAAGCCCCCTCCAGACACCCACAATACATTTAATAATGCCACAGGCACAAAACACTGTGTTTGATCCGAAGAAAGTGCACTTTTACGGGCAGGGGGCGGCTTAACCCTCTCTGATTCGCTCCTGGAGGACTCTGAGGTGTAGACCCGGGTCTCCTGAGCACCACAGTCCAAACCGCATCCTTCTAGGTGGTCCACAGCCTGATCCAGACCTGATTTAGTGTTGAAACCACTCCGCAGGAGACATTGATTTAAAAACGCTTTGGTTGTACCACACCACTCTCGCCAGCAGATGGCAGCATCGCCTAAGGAATGAAATGAAAGCAAAGGACTCAGCTCCTCCAATGTATTTGAATACAAGTCAGGGAGTTCAGTTCAATTTAATTCATTTTAATTCAATTTGATTCAAGTTTATTCAATGTAATTCCTCACCACCAGGGGTCTAACCCGGCCCACAAGTACCCAGCATGCATGCACTGAGACATGCACGCACACACACACACACACACACACACACCCATGCACACACATACACACAATGACAGCTATATCAAGGAAAGCAGCTAGGGGCCCCAGACTTTGCTCAGGCGTGTAGCTCTGTAGGGCATATATACACCCCGAGTTTAAGCCACCTAGCCCCAACCGGGCCTCAGCTAGAGACGATCATCAAACACACAAATCAACAGGGGTCAATGACAGCCATATCAAGGAAAGCAGCTGGGGGCCCCAGACTTTGCTCAGGCGTGTAGCTCTGTAGGGCATATATACACCCCGAGTTTAAGCCACCTAGCCCCAACCGGGCCTCAGCTAGAGACGATCATCAAACACACAAATCAACAGGGGTCAATGACAGCCATATCAAGGAAAGCAGCTGGGGGCCCCAGACTTTGCTCAAACGTGAGGCCCTGTACAACAAACCCACACACCAAATTTCAGGTCTCTAGGACGAACACAAAGAAATCTACAGACGATCATCAAACGTTTCATCGGGTCATCACACCTTAACCTAACCCTAACCCTAACCCTAACCCTAACCCTAACCCTAACCCTAACCCTAACCCTAACCCTAATTCAGACCCTGTATGAAAGGAAATACATTTCATCAAAACAAAAAACTTACCTCTCCGGTTCAGATCTTCCACGGCCTCGCAAATTCTATTTGCTTCCCAAGATCCACAAAGATCCGGCAAATTGGACAGTTCCACACCAGATCCCTCCAGGGCGGCCTATTATATCTGATTGTGGGAGCGAATCCTACAGGATAGCTGATTATTTAGAGAACTTCTTGGGGCCACTCTCACAAAAACATCCAGGGTACATAAAAGATACATATGATTTTGTCCATAAAATACAAACACTTACCATACCAATTGGAGCCATGCTGTTTTCCATAGACATAGACGCACTCTACACCAACATTGACTCTGTACGGGGACTTAGAGCTGTCAAACAGGCCTTTGAAAAATCCCCAGACCCTTGTAGACCAGATGACGAACTGCTCTCCTTGCTAGAACTAGGTCTAACCTGTAATGACTTTGAATTTAATGGGAAACAATATCTACAGATACATGGGACTGCAATGGGTAAGAAATTTGCACCATCTTACGCCAATATCTATATGGCGGACTGGGAGCAGACAGCACTGATGAAATGCCCCAAAATCCCCCTCTTTTATTGCAGGTATCTAGACGACATCTTTGGAGTCTGGACCTACACAGAACAAGATTTTAGACAATTTATTGATATCCTCAATAACCACCACCCAGCCATTTCAGTCAAACACAACCTCCAAACACAAAAAGTTGAATTCCTGGACACAGAGGTTTTTAAATTAAACCAGACGGGACAACTAGGCACTAGAGTTTATTTTAAACCCACGGATACCCATGCTTTATTGCACAAGACCAGCTACCACCCCAAACATACCTTTAAAGGAATAGTCAAATCCCAATTGATCAGATACAAGAGGATATGTACTTACCCAGAAGATGCCGAAGAAGCCACCAGGACACTCTTCAAAGTCCTTAGAACTAGGGGTTACAACAGAACCTTCTTACGGACCATTAGGGCCGAAAATCGCAGACTTCAACAGATACAGGGCCCTGTAGAAAGAAAAACAGAAAGAAATATGGTGCCATTTATCACCATACTCTCACCAGCAGCCCTGAAAATTGGAGAGAAAGTTAAAAAACAGTATCAGAAACTGCAGGACAAGATAACCCCTTTACAGGATTTCCAAATTATATCTGCCTTCAAGAGGAACACCAACCTCAAGGACCTTCTAGTACACGCTTCCTTGATCAATAAACGACCAGAAAAAAACATACATTTTGTACACATTAAATATATACACAATGAACATTCATCACAAAATTCACCGATCTTACAAACCTTTTGCCTGGATTCCTCCAATGTAGTATATGGAATAAAATGTCAGTCCTGTGGAAAAATATATGTAGGTCAAACAAAAAACACAATAGCACAAAGACTAAAACAACACATATATTTAATCATCAGACAGACCAAAAAAACTAAACTCTACAGTCACTATGAAGAACACGGGAAGGAAAACCTGAAGATCTTTGGACTGGAAGCATCAACAAGTTGGTCCAGTGCCCAGAGATACAGGACAGAAAACCATTGGATCCAGAAACTAAAAACAAAATGGCCGAGTGGCCTCAATGAAAACTAAGCAGTTGCATCTTAGGAGAAGGAGAGGAATAAAATGGAGGCTGGTGAGCCCGTGCACTCCACGCATCCCTTGGATGAGTGGAAACTTTATTTCCCCACACCCTAACCGGCCAGTGCCACGAGTCTTCTGCCATTTTTTACACTCCTTACTTAGATAGAACTCCAAGCAAAAGAAAGCCAATAGGCATCACTCATTCGGTACCAAAATAATCTCCTAAGGAGAAACATATATGAGAGGAGGTGCCTACAGCACAATTTTCTTCTCATTTTTTTCACATTTTATTGGGGAAATAATAGATGTGGAATTAATGTTCAAAGATAGTCATCCGAGTGATTATTTACCTGACCTTATTATTTTATTTTCTGGACCTCAAAATCAATAAAGTAGGAAGGAATCTTTTAATTTAACAATACAAATAGAACACGGCCAGGTGGGGCCAACAGGTGAGGACAATCAGTCCCGATTAAGCCTCCCAATAAGAGGGAGATGATTAACAGGTGTGTTATCCCCAGACAGCCAATCACAAGGCTCCCTGGGGCCCAGCCTTAGTATATGTTGTCCGTCATTGTCAGTCCTCTTTCATTCCTCTGAAGAAGGCACAGCGTGCCGAAACGTCAGGAGCTCACTTTGCTTTTATTAGCACTTATTCAACACAGCACTTATACCCTCGGGTACGCTGGACTTTTAAATACTTGGATTTTTTAAAATCCGTTTTAAAGTATTTATAGTTCATTCTCTCTGGCAGACTTTTAAAATACTTGGTTTTTTTAAAAACCATTTTAAAGTATTTTACTAATAGATTCCCTCCATTTACGATAAACATCAAGAAGCACCTTTTAACAGCCAAAAACCCAGCACTCAGCTCAAAGCCATCTTAGTGTGTGTGTGTGTGTGTGTGTGGGTGCATACACGATTGAAGTGTTTTTACACAGCGTGGCCACTTTTTATCTTAGTGTGATTGATTGTGTTTTTATAAACACCTTAAGGCATGCTCTTTTAATATATTGGCAGCACCAGAGTGCCTGGGAGTCACAAACAACAGTTTTATATTTGGCATAAAAACTTCATTAGATGTTAGCTTTCCCTATTTTTACACAGGGCCTTGTATGAATTAGGCCCCGTCCATATAAAAGGGAGGAGAGAATCAGAGAGAACAAAAGCCAGCAAACCTTTCCCTCTGTGTTCTATGTTGTAGTGTTTTTTAACACTTTTTAGAGAGTATACATTTTTTTATTCTTTTACTTACCTTGGTTTATCATTGGGTCTTAGCAACAGAAAAAAACATCATTGTTTTCTTACTCACCTTGTACAATACTTACCTGGTTTTTTCAAACCAACTAGTACTTGGACTTATATAGGGAGAAAGGATGACTTACCGAAATAATAGACAGCCACCATTCCGGGGATCCTGGGGAGGACCTCGAAGAAGAGATGGGGGTACCATACGATCTGTTCCTGTAAACCAAACTGAAAACACATTAGAGAAACAATATTTCAAACTGCTTCAGGCAGTACATCATGCAGAGGTTATAGAAAATACAATGCTATCTCAGAGATTCCCAGGGGGAATGCTGAGACAAGTGAACAGACTAACTCACTTCATTAAACCTTCATCTCCTAATATTGAAACTAGGGATAAAGTTAAAGCCAACACGGACAAATGGATGAGGGTCAATATGGCTATCCTAAAAGAGCACTATGACCAAGTGATAGCAGGGATCCTACAGGATCTGCCTCCGGTTAACAAAACGGCACTGGATAAAGCTATAAATTATGGTCAAACCAGATACCGCAGCCGGCTCACTCCTTCATCCATCGTTAATCTAACATCACTGGCACACAGCATTACAAACACCACACGGGGCAGGGGAGGGTATCCGGGCCCAACTGGAGAACCCGGAAATTGGCGGGAATTAACATCTGCGGGGTGTCCCCCCGTGGGTCTCGACCACCACCCGGGCCCCCTTAACATTTCCCGTGACCCACTCTCCCACTCAAGCTCGGAGACATTCCCTCACCTAGATCGGTCCCCTAACCTCAACCCCCAGGGCCTTGGCCCTAACCACAACCCCTGGTATGCTGATCCTAATCCCTCCCCTCCCAATCCTGGACCTAACCCCAACCCACAAACTCAGAACCCTAATCTCAACCCGGACCATACTCCTGGCACCCGTTACTTTCTGGAGGGTGTGACCCCCAGCTATGCCACCATTGTGGGAGGGAGACCAACCAGAGAAATTCAACCGGTACTACACCACGAACCAAACCACAACGGAGAGGGACTGCAGCCCATTAGGTCCCCATCGCCCTCTCTCGCAGGGAACCACACACCCCCCACATTCGACCTAGGACCCACAGAGGAAGTGATGGTTAGTCCATTGGGACAAAAAAGTTATTTGGAGGCAAGGGACATCTCGGGACCAGACAGGGGGGACTTGGGGTTAACACGGTGCATCCTTAGTAACGTAGCCATTAGGGGCTCAGACTCCATCTCCCCCTCCCCTGCAGAGACAGGTGAATTGGGAACACAGAGTGTATCTCACGAGACAACACAGTCGGATTTGGAGGCAGGAGAAACCGAGGGCCCCAGGCCCCAACGAATTCCCCCACAGATAGTTACTGTCCCCAACACTCTACAGAACCCTATCATTCATGAACAAAGTTTCCAAAAAATCAATACCTGGCACTTCACACCGGAGAAACCTATCTTAGTGATTGGCGATACAAACCTGTCCGTGATCCCCAGATACAACTATCCTTTAGTACAGGTGGAGAGTTTCCCGGAGGCCCAGATCCATCACCTTAAAGGCATCTTTGAGAAACTCGACCCCTCTCCTACTACCCAGAAGGTCCTCTTGTCCGTGGGGTTGATTAACTGTAATAGACTGAATCAACACAACACCATCTTTAAGCAGTTCCAACAACTGATGGCTACATCTAGGAGAAATTTCCCGAATGCGGAAATATTTGTCCCAAAAATACAATTCTCAGAGCAGTTGTCACAGGTCAAGCAAAAATTGATTACACAGGTCAATAGTTCCCTAGAGAAAAACTTTAGAACATTAGAGGGAATAGACACACAGCTATTCCAGGTGCAGACTACAGATATACTACTCTGGACCGACAAAACAGCCATGGAAATGTTCCAAAGTTGGATGAATCAGTTAAACTGTCAACCGGGGGACCGAGAAATCTCCCCCCAACCTCCAACATCTTGAATCTCTCACTCACTTTTTCCTTGGAAGAATCAGAACAAAAATTATTAGAGAAAGGTCTGTCTTTCATACCTACCCCAAACAAAGTAGATAAGGATGAACTGCGACGGGATCTGTGGCATTACCACAGACGCCTCAAGCTCTTGAATCATTTTAAATTTTCTAAGGGGGGAGCACAAGGAAGGTTTACGGAACCCACAAACTGGGAACCAGCCTGGGAACAGGTACCATCAACCATTAAAGAACTTATTGCACAAGACAAGAGAGATTTAGAAAACATTTCCACCAGAACATGGCTGAAAGATAACCTATCTATGCATGAGAGAGCAGCATTAAACAATATTAAACACAATCAGGATATTGTTATAAAACCAGCAGATAAGGGCTCTAAGATTGTGATTATGGACAAGACTCAATATCTCATAGAGGCTAATCGACAATTGAACAATATTAGACATTACTTACCGTTGAGTGGGCCCCTCCAGGCGGAGACACAAGTAAGAACACGAGAAATAATTCAGACCCTGTATGAAAGGAAATACATTTCATCAAAACAAAAAACTTACCTCTCCGGTTCAGATCTTCCACGGCCTCGCAAATTCTATTTGCTTCCCAAGATCCACAAAGATCCGGCAAATTGGACAGTTCCACACCAGATCCCTCCAGGGCGGCCTATTATATCTGATTGTGGGAGCGAATCCTACAGGATAGCTGATTATTTAGAGAACTTCTTGGGGCCACTCTCACAAAAACATCCAGGGTACATAAAAGATACATATGATTTTGTCCATAAAATACAAACACTTACCATACCAATTGGAGCCATGCTGTTTTCCATAGACATAGACGCACTCTACACCAACATTGACTCTGTACGGGGACTTAGAGCTGTCAAACAGGCCTTTGAAAAATCCCCAGACCCTTGTAGACCAGATGACGAACTGCTCTCCTTGCTAGAACTAGGTCTAACCTGTAATGACTTTGAATTTAATGGGAAACAATATCTACAGATACATGGGACTGCAATGGGTAAGAAATTTGCACCATCTTACGCCAATATCTATATGGCGGACTGGGAGCAGACAGCACTGATGAAATGCCCCAAAATCCCCCTCTTTTATTGCAGGTATCTAGACGACATCTTTGGAGTCTGGACCTACACAGAACAAGATTTTAGACAATTTATTGATATCCTCAATAACCACCACCCAGCCATTTCAGTCAAACACAACCTCCAAACACAAAAAGTTGAATTCCTGGACACAGAGGTTTTTAAATTAAACCAGACGGGACAACTAGGCACTAGAGTTTATTTTAAACCCACGGATACCCATGCTTTATTGCACAAGACCAGCTACCACCCCAAACATACCTTTAAAGGAATAGTCAAATCCCAATTGATCAGATACAAGAGGATATGTACTTACCCAGAAGATGCCGAAGAAGCCACCAGGACACTCTTCAAAGTCCTTAGAACTAGGGGTTACAACAGAACCTTCTTACGGACCATTAGGGCCGAAAATCGCAGACTTCAACAGATACAGGGCCCTGTAGAAAGAAAAACAGAAAGAAATATGGTGCCATTTATCACCATACTCTCACCAGCAGCCCTGAAAATTGGAGAGAAAGTTAAAAAACAGTATCAGAAACTGCAGGACAAGATAACCCCTTTACAGGATTTCCAAATTATATCTGCCTTCAAGAGGAACACCAACCTCAAGGACCTTCTAGTACACGCTTCCTTGATCAATAAACGACCAGAAAAAAACATACATTTTGTACACATTAAATATATACACAATGAACATTCATCACAAAATTCACCGATCTTACAAACCTTTTGCCTGGATTCCTCCAATGTAGTATATGGAATAAAATGTCAGTCCTGTGGAAAAATATATGTAGGTCAAACAAAAAACACAATAGCACAAAGACTAAAACAACACATATATTTAATCATCAGACAGACCAAAAAAACTAAACTCTACAGTCACTATGAAGAACACGGGAAGGAAAACCTGAAGATCTTTGGACTGGAAGCATCAACAAGTTGGTCCAGTGCCCAGAGATACAGGACAGAAAACCATTGGATCCAGAAACTAAAAACAAAATGGCCGAGTGGCCTCAATGAAAACTAAGCAGTTGCATCTTAGGAGAAGGAGAGGAATAAAATGGAGGCTGGTGAGCCCGTGCACTCCACGCATCCCTTGGATGAGTGGAAACTTTATTTCCCCACACCCTAACCGGCCAGTGCCACGAGTCTTCTGCCATTTTTTACACTCCTTACTTAGATAGAACTCCAAGCAAAAGAAAGCCAATAGGCATCACTCATTCGGTACCAAAATAATCTCCTAAGGAGAAACATATATGAGAGGAGGTGCCTACAGCACAATTTTCTTCTCATTTTTTTCACATTTTATTGGGGAAATAATAGATGTGGAATTAATGTTCAAAGATAGTCATCCGAGTGATTATTTACCTGACCTTATTATTTTATTTTCTGGACCTCAAAATCAATAAAGTAGGAAGGAATCTTTTAATTTAACAATACAAATAGAACACGGCCAGGTGGGGCCAACAGGTGAGGACAATCAGTCCCGATTAAGCCTCCCAATAAGAGGGAGATGATTAACAGGTGTGTTATCCCCAGACAGCCAATCACAAGGCTCCCTGGGGCCCAGCCTTAGTATATGTTGTCCGTCATTGTCAGTCCTCTTTCATTCCTCTGAAGAAGGCACAGCGTGCCGAAACGTCAGGAGCTCACTTTGCTTTTATTAGCACTTATTCAACACAGCACTTATACCCTCGGGTACGCTGGACTTTTAAATACTTGGATTTTTTAAAATCCGTTTTAAAGTATTTATAGTTCATTCTCTCTGGCAGACTTTTAAAATACTTGGTTTTTTTAAAAACCATTTTAAAGTATTTTACTAATAGATTCCCTCCATTTACGATAAACATCAAGAAGCACCTTTTAACAGCCAAAAACCCAGCACTCAGCTCAAAGCCATCTTAGTGTGTGTGTGTGTGTGTGTGTGGGTGCATACACGATTGAAGTGTTTTTACACAGCGTGGCCACTTTTTATCTTAGTGTGATTGATTGTGTTTTTATAAACACCTTAAGGCATGCTCTTTTAATATATTGGCAGCACCAGAGTGCCTGGGAGTCACAAACAACAGTTTTATATTTGGCATAAAAACTTCATTAGATGTTAGCTTTCCCTATTTTTACACAGGGCCTTGTATGAATTAGGCCCCGTCCATATAAAAGGGAGGAGAGAATCAGAGAGAACAAAAGCCAGCAAACCTTTCCCTCTGTGTTCTATGTTGTAGTGTTTTTTAACACTTTTTAGAGAGTATACATTTTTTTATTCTTTTACTTACCTTGGTTTATCATTGGGTCTTAGCAACAGAAAAAAACATCATTGTTTTCTTACTCACCTTGTACAATACTTACCTGGTTTTTTCAAACCAACTAGTACTTGGACTTATATAGGGAGAAAGGATGACTTACCGAAATAATAGACAGCCACCATTCCGGGGATCCTGGGGAGGACCTCGAAGAAGAGATGGGGGTACCATACGATCTGTTCCTGTAAACCAAACTGAAAACACATTAGAGAAACAATATTTCAAACTGCTTCAGGCAGTACATCATGCAGAGGTTATAGAAAATACAATGCTATCTCAGAGATTCCCAGGGGGAATGCTGAGACAAGTGAACAGACTAACTCACTTCATTAAACCTTCATCTCCTAATATTGAAACTAGGGATAAAGTTAAAGCCAACACGGACAAATGGATGAGGGTCAATATGGCTATCCTAAAAGAGCACTATGACCAAGTGATAGCAGGGATCCTACAGGATCTGCCTCCGGTTAACAAAACGGCACTGGATAAAGCTATAAATTATGGTCAAACCAGATACCGCAGCCGGCTCACTCCTTCATCCATCGTTAATCTAACATCACTGGCACACAGCATTACAAACACCACACGGGGCAGGGGAGGGTATCCGGGCCCAACTGGAGAACCCGGAAATTGGCGGGAATTAACATCTGCGGGGTGTCCCCCCGTGGGTCTCGACCACCACCCGGGCCCCCTTAACATTTCCCGTGACCCACTCTCCCACTCAAGCTCGGAGACATTCCCTCACCTAGATCGGTCCCCTAACCTCAACCCCCAGGGCCTTGGCCCTAACCACAACCCCTGGTATGCTGATCCTAATCCCTCCCCTCCCAATCCTGGACCTAACCCCAACCCACAAACTCAGAACCCTAATCTCAACCCGGACCATACTCCTGGCACCCGTTACTTTCTGGAGGGTGTGACCCCCAGCTATGCCACCATTGTGGGAGGGAGACCAACCAGAGAAATTCAACCGGTACTACACCACGAACCAAACCACAACGGAGAGGGACTGCAGCCCATTAGGTCCCCATCGCCCTCTCTCGCAGGGAACCACACACCCCCCACATTCGACCTAGGACCCACAGAGGAAGTGATGGTTAGTCCATTGGGACAAAAAAGTTATTTGGAGGCAAGGGACATCTCGGGACCAGACAGGGGGGACTTGGGGTTAACACGGTGCATCCTTAGTAACGTAGCCATTAGGGGCTCAGACTCCATCTCCCCCTCCCCTGCAGAGACAGGTGAATTGGGAACACAGAGTGTATCTCACGAGACAACACAGTCGGATTTGGAGGCAGGAGAAACCGAGGGCCCCAGGCCCCAACGAATTCCCCCACAGATAGTTACTGTCCCCAACACTCTACAGAACCCTATCATTCATGAACAAAGTTTCCAAAAAATCAATACCTGGCACTTCACACCGGAGAAACCTATCTTAGTGATTGGCGATACAAACCTGTCCGTGATCCCCAGATACAACTATCCTTTAGTACAGGTGGAGAGTTTCCCGGAGGCCCAGATCCATCACCTTAAAGGCATCTTTGAGAAACTCGACCCCTCTCCTACTACCCAGAAGGTCCTCTTGTCCGTGGGGTTGATTAACTGTAATAGACTGAATCAACACAACACCATCTTTAAGCAGTTCCAACAACTGATGGCTACATCTAGGAGAAATTTCCCGAATGCGGAAATATTTGTCCCAAAAATACAATTCTCAGAGCAGTTGTCACAGGTCAAGCAAAAATTGATTACACAGGTCAATAGTTCCCTAGAGAAAAACTTTAGAACATTAGAGGGAATAGACACACAGCTATTCCAGGTGCAGACTACAGATATACTACTCTGGACCGACAAAACAGCCATGGAAATGTTCCAAAGTTGGATGAATCAGTTAAACTGTCAACCGGGGGACCGAGAAATCTCCCCCCAACCTCCAACATCTTGAATCTCTCACTCACTTTTTCCTTGGAAGAATCAGAACAAAAATTATTAGAGAAAGGTCTGTCTTTCATACCTACCCCAAACAAAGTAGATAAGGATGAACTGCGACGGGATCTGTGGCATTACCACAGACGCCTCAAGCTCTTGAATCATTTTAAATTTTCTAAGGGGGGAGCACAAGGAAGGTTTACGGAACCCACAAACTGGGAACCAGCCTGGGAACAGGTACCATCAACCATTAAAGAACTTATTGCACAAGACAAGAGAGATTTAGAAAACATTTCCACCAGAACATGGCTGAAAGATAACCTATCTATGCATGAGAGAGCAGCATTAAACAATATTAAACACAATCAGGATATTGTTATAAAACCAGCAGATAAGGGCTCTAAGATTGTGATTATGGACAAGACTCAATATCTCATAGAGGCTAATCGACAATTGAACAATATTAGACATTACTTACCGTTGAGTGGGCCCCTCCAGGCGGAGACACAAGTAAGAACACGAGAAATAATTCAGACCCTGTATGAAAGGAAATACATTTCATCAAAACAAAAAACTTACCTCTCCGGTTCAGATCTTCCACGGCCTCGCAAATTCTATTTGCTTCCCAAGATCCACAAAGATCCGGCAAATTGGACAGTTCCACACCAGATCCCTCCAGGGCGGCCTATTATATCTGATTGTGGGAGCGAATCCTACAGGATAGCTGATTATTTAGAGAACTTCTTGGGGCCACTCTCACAAAAACATCCAGGGTACATAAAAGATACATATGATTTTGTCCATAAAATACAAACACTTACCATACCAATTGGAGCCATGCTGTTTTCCATAGACATAGACGCACTCTACACCAACATTGACTCTGTACGGGGACTTAGAGCTGTCAAACAGGCCTTTGAAAAATCCCCAGACCCTTGTAGACCAGATGACGAACTGCTCTCCTTGCTAGAACTAGGTCTAACCTGTAATGACTTTGAATTTAATGGGAAACAATATCTACAGATACATGGGACTGCAATGGGTAAGAAATTTGCACCATCTTACGCCAATATCTATATGGCGGACTGGGAGCAGACAGCACTGATGAAATGCCCCAAAATCCCCCTCTTTTATTGCAGGTATCTAGACGACATCTTTGGAGTCTGGACCTACACAGAACAAGATTTTAGACAATTTATTGATATCCTCAATAACCACCACCCAGCCATTTCAGTCAAACACAACCTCCAAACACAAAAAGTTGAATTCCTGGACACAGAGGTTTTTAAATTAAACCAGACGGGACAACTAGGCACTAGAGTTTATTTTAAACCCACGGATACCCATGCTTTATTGCACAAGACCAGCTACCACCCCAAACATACCTTTAAAGGAATAGTCAAATCCCAATTGATCAGATACAAGAGGATATGTACTTACCCAGAAGATGCCGAAGAAGCCACCAGGACACTCTTCAAAGTCCTTAGAACTAGGGGTTACAACAGAACCTTCTTACGGACCATTAGGGCCGAAAATCGCAGACTTCAACAGATACAGGGCCCTGTAGAAAGAAAAACAGAAAGAAATATGGTGCCATTTATCACCATACTCTCACCAGCAGCCCTGAAAATTGGAGAGAAAGTTAAAAAACAGTATCAGAAACTGCAGGACAAGATAACCCCTTTACAGGATTTCCAAATTATATCTGCCTTCAAGAGGAACACCAACCTCAAGGACCTTCTAGTACACGCTTCCTTGATCAATAAACGACCAGAAAAAAACATACATTTTGTACACATTAAATATATACACAATGAACATTCATCACAAAATTCACCGATCTTACAAACCTTTTGCCTGGATTCCTCCAATGTAGTATATGGAATAAAATGTCAGTCCTGTGGAAAAATATATGTAGGTCAAACAAAAAACACAATAGCACAAAGACTAAAACAACACATATATTTAATCATCAGACAGACCAAAAAAACTAAACTCTACAGTCACTATGAAGAACACGGGAAGGAAAACCTGAAGATCTTTGGACTGGAAGCATCAACAAGTTGGTCCAGTGCCCAGAGATACAGGACAGAAAACCATTGGATCCAGAAACTAAAAACAAAATGGCCGAGTGGCCTCAATGAAAACTAAGCAGTTGCATCTTAGGAGAAGGAGAGGAATAAAATGGAGGCTGGTGAGCCCGTGCACTCCACGCATCCCTTGGATGAGTGGAAACTTTATTTCCCCACACCCTAACCCTAACCCACCCTAACCCTAACCCTAACCCTAACCCTAACCCTAACCCAACCCTAACCCTAACCCTAACCCTAACCCTAACCCTAACCCAACCCTAACCCTAACCCTAACCCTAACCCTAACCCTAACCCTAACCCTAACCCAACCCTGATTCTTTTCTGCATCCAACATAGCCCTCTGAATATGAAACACCTGCAATTTGGTGTGGATTGCTAAAGGTTAAAGGCCACAAATCCACCTCTTGAAATAACATGGGACACTTATAAGACATTTCTGTCACACAGTCTTTTAATTGCATTTTAATACTTTAAAACAAGTTAGAGACATGGATTCTTTTCTGCATCCAACATGGCCCTCTGAATATGAAACACCTGCAATTTGGTGTGGATTGCTAAAGGCTAAAGGCCACAAACCCACCTCTTTAAAGTACATGGGACATTTACAGGACATTTCTGTCACACAGTCTTTTAATTCTATTTTAATACTTTAAAACAAGTTAGAGACATGGATTCTTTTCTGCATCCAACATGGCCCTCTGAATATGAAACACCTGCAATTTGGTGTGGATTGCTAAAGGTTAAAGGCCACAAATCCACCTCTTGAAATAACATGGGACACTTATAAGACATTTCTGTCACACAGTCTTTTAATTCTATTTTAATACTTTAAAACAAGTTAGAGACATGGATTCTTTTCTGCATCCAACATGGCCCTCTGAATATGAAACACCTGCAATTTGGTGTGGATTGCTAAAGGTTAAAGGCCACAAATCCACCTCTTGAAATAACATGGGACACTTATAAGACATTTCTGTCACACAGTCTTTTAATTCTATTTTAATACTTTAAAACAAGTTAGAGACTTGGATTCTTTTCTGCAGCCAACATGGCCCTCTGAATATGAAACACCTGCAATTTGGTGTGGATTGCTAAAGGTTAAAGGCCACAAATCCACCTGGGACACGGCAAAGACATTTCATGAAACCAGTCTTTTAATTCTATTTTAATACTTTAAAACCAGTTAGAGACCTGGATCCTTTTCTCAGCCCGAGAGGAGCACCTGAACATAGATGGCCTAAAGTTTGGGACCAGTAGCTGCACGTTAAGGCACCCAAAAACCGTCCAAAAGGTCAAATTGGCTCCAGATTCCCTCCTTTTTTCATATCCTTTGATCAATGTAAAAGTGTCCATAACTTCACAACGGCTTGTACAATGTATCCGAAATTTTGCACAGACGCTCTGTACAGGGCCCACAAGGAGGCCATGTGGTGAAATTTCCTCCAAAGCATTCACAAGAGTTAATTGGCTGTCTGAAATCAGGGAGCTGGGAAGGCTGTACGCTGTAACGGATCTGAGAGCACCTGCAGATATTGAGCTGAACAAAGCTTTTTTTCTTCTAAACATGGCAGAGCTTAGCTCTCTTTTCCACCTTGTACCCACTCCCCAGTGGGGCCCAACCATGCCGGCCCTGACTCTGTAGCCCTCAGCATCTCTGCCTGAGAGGGTTTTGAAAAGCCCGAAAAAAGACCAATTAAGCCCCTTCAAAGGTTAATAACTCCTCAGGACAAGGTCAAAACTGCTCAATACTTGATGGGAACATTGACCCGGTTGCCTTGAGTGATAATCATAAAGCACAATTCTGCAGACCCTTTAGAAAGCTAACTTCCGGTAGCAGCTAGCCAGTGAGCTCAAACCAACAGATCTTGCAAGAGGGTGCTCTGGTGGATCCTCCAATATAGTGCTGTGTCAAAAAGTCCTTTAAATGTGTTTTTATTGCACCCAGCAATAACCCTGTCTGCTGGATCTTTCAAAGTAGCACAATTGCATGTTTTACCAGTCTGCTCCACTAGTTGGTGCCAGAGTACCCTCATCACTGATCCACCTGACCAACACCAACAGCAGGGGCCAATGACAGCTATATCAAGGAAAGCAGCTGGGGGCCCCAGACTTTGCTCAGGCGTGTAGCCCTGTAGTTTAGGCCATCTAGCCCCATCTAGCCCCTAACCCTAACCACAACCAGTGGGGTACACGCCTAACCACAACCAGTGGAGTGCACACCTAACCACAACCTCAGTGTTTATATATTAAAAAAAAGAAACCTAATTGTGTTCATTATATATATATATATATATATATATATATATATATACAAAAAAACTGTTATATTGTAAATAATATTGTGGGATCAATGTCACCTGGCCATCCAGTGGACAGCCTGATTTTTCGGCCTGAGGCCCTCCCACCGACTGACACAAGGCGGTGCCCGTGTCTCATGGAAGCCCAGCGGGTGTCACACAAGCACTTCAAGCCCCCTCCAGACACCCACAATACATTTAATAATGCCACAGGCACAAAACACTGTGTTTGATCCGAAGAAAGTGCACTTTTACGGGCAGGGGGCGGCTTAACCCTCTCTGATTCGCTCCTGGAGGACTCTGAGGTGTAGACCCGGGTCTCCTGAGCACCACAGTCCAAACCGCATCCTTCTAGGTGGTCCACAGCCTGATCCAGACCTGATTTAGTGTTGAAACCACTCCGCAGGAGACATTGATTTAAAAACGCTTTGGTTGTACCACACCACTCTCGCCAGCAGATGGCAGCATCGCCTAAGGAATGAAATGAAAGCAAAGGACTCAGCTCCTCCAATGTATTTGAATACAAGTCAGGGAGTTCAGTTCAATTTAATTCATTTTAATTCAATTTGATTCAAGTTTATTCAATGTAATTCCTCACCACCAGGGGTCTAACCCGGCCCACAAGTACCCAGCATGCATGCACTGAGACATGCACGCACACACACACACACACACACACACACACACACACACACACACACACCCATGCACACACATACACACAATGACAGCTATATCAAGGAAAGCAGCTAGGGGCCCCAGACTTTGCTCAGGCGTGTAGCTCTGTAGGGCATATATACACCCCGAGTTTAAGCCACCTAGCCCCAACCGGGCCTCAGCTAGAGACGATCATCAAACACACAAATCAACAGGGGTCAATGACAGCCATATCAAGGAAAGCAGCTGGGGGCCCCAGACTTTGCTCAGGCGTGTAGCTCTGTAGGGCATATATACACCCCGAGTTTAAGCCACCTAGCCCCAACCGGGCCTCAGCTAGAGACGATCATCAAACACACAAATCAACAGGGGTCAATGACAGCCATATCAAGGAAAGCAGCTGGGGGCCCCAGACTTTGCTCAAACGTGAGGCCCTGTACAACAAACCCACACACCAAATTTCAGGTCTCTAGGACGAACACAAAGAAATCTACAGACGATCATCAAACGTTTCATCGGGTCATCACACCTTAACCTAACCCTAACCCTAACCCTAACCCTAACCCCAACCCCAACCCCAACCCCAACCCCAACCCCAACCCCAACCCTAACCCTAACCCTAACCCTAACCCTAACCCTAACCCTAACCCACACACACACACAGACACAGACACACACACACACACACACACACACGTACACATGTACGCACACACTCACACACACGCATACAAACTCACTCACCCACACAAATGGCCATGAAACCAGTCTTTTAATTGCATTTTAATACTTTAAAACAAGTTAGAGACTTGGATTCTTTTCTGCAGCCAACATGGCCCTCTGAATATGAAACACCTGCAATTTGGTGTGGATTGCTAAAGGCTAAAGGCCACAAACCCACCTCTTTAAAGTACATGGGACATTTACAGGACATTTCTGTCACACAGTCTTTTAATTCTATTTTAATACTTTAAAACAAGTTAGAGACATGGATTCTTTTCTGCATCCAACATGGCCCTCTGAATATGAAACACCTGCAATTTGGTGTGGATTGCTAAAGGTTAAAGGCCACAAATCCACCTCTTGAAATAACATGGGACACTTATAAGACATTTCTGTCACACAGTCTTTTAATTCTATTTTAATACTTTAAAACAAGTTAGAGACTTGGATTCTTTTCTGCATCCAACATGGCCCTCTGAATATGAAACACCTGCAA
This sequence comes from Cottus gobio, assembly GCA_023566465.1. Classification (NCBI taxonomy): domain Eukaryota; kingdom Metazoa; phylum Chordata; class Actinopteri; order Perciformes; family Cottidae; genus Cottus; species Cottus gobio. The sequence goes on along the minus strand of CM042220.1, from coordinate 29,316,031 downwards.
TTTGGTGTGGATTGCTAAAGGCTAAAGGCCACAAACCCACCTCTTTAAAGTACATGGGACATTTACAGGACATTTCTGTCACACAGTCTTTTAATTCTATTTTAATACTTTAAAACAAGTTAGAGACATGGATTCTTTTCTGCATCCAACATGGCCCTCTGAATATGAAACACCTGCAATTTGGTGTGGATTGCTAAAGGTTAAAGGCCACAAATCCACCTCTTGAAATAACATGGGACACTTATAAGACATTTCTGTCACACAGTCTTTTAATTCTATTTTAATACTTTAAAACAAGTTAGAGACTTGGATTCTTTTCTGCAGCCAACATGGCCCTCTGAATATGAAACACCTGCAATTTGGTGTGGATTGCTAAAGGTTAAAGGCCACAAATCCACCTGGGACACGGCAAAGACATTTCATGAAACCAGTCTTTTAATTCTATTTTAATACTTTAAAACCAGTTAGAGACCTGGATCCTTTTCTCAGCCCGAGAGGAGCACCTGAACATAGATGGCCTAAAGTTTGGGACCAGTAGCTGCACGTTAAGGCACCCAAAAACCGTCCAAAAGGTCAAATTGGCTCCAGATTCCCTCCTTTTTTCATATCCTTTGATCAATGTAAAAGTGTCCATAACTTCACAACGGCTTGTACAATGTATCCGAAATTTTGCACAGACGCTCTGTACAGGGCCCACAAGGAGGCCATGTGGTGAAATTTCCTCCAAAGCATTCACAAGAGTTAATTGGCTGTCTGAAATCAGGGAGCTGGGAAGGCTGTACGCTGTAACGGATCTGAGAGCACCTGCAGATATTGAGCTGAACAAAGCTTTTTTTCTTCTAAACATGGCAGAGCTTAGCTCTCTTTTCCACCTTGTACCCACTCCCCAGTGGGGCCCAACCATGCCGGCCCTGACTCTGTAGCCCTCAGCATCTCTGCCTGAGAGGGTTTTGAAAAGCCCGAAAAAAGACCAATTAAGCCCCTTCAAAGGTTAATAACTCCTCAGGACAAGGTCAAAACTGCTCAATACTTGATGGGAACATTGACCCGGTTGCCTTGAGTGATAATCATAAAGCACAATTCTGCAGACCCTTTAGAAAGCTAACTTCCGGTAGCAGCTAGCCAGTGAGCTCAAACCAACAGATCTTGCAAGAGGGTGCTCTGGTGGATCCTCCAATATAGTGCTGTGTCAAAAAGTCCTTTAAATGTGTTTTTATTGCACCCAGCAATAACCCTGTCTGCTGGATCTTTCAAAGTAGCACAATTGCATGTTTTACCAGTCTGCTCCACTAGTTGGTGCCAGAGTACCCTCATCACTGATCCACCTGACCAACACCAACAGCAGGGGCCAATGACAGCTATATCAAGGAAAGCAGCTGGGGGCCCCAGACTTTGCTCAGGCGTGTAGCCCTGTAGTTTAGGCCATCTAGCCCCATCTAGCCCCTAACCCTAACCACAACCAGTGGGGTACACGCCTAACCACAACCAGTGGAGTGCACACCTAACCACAACCTCAGTGTTTATATATTAAAAAAAAGAAACCTAATTGTGTTCATTATATATATATATATATATATATATATATATATATACAAAAAAACTGTTATATTGTAAATAATATTGTGGGATCAATGTCACCTGGCCATCCAGTGGACAGCCTGATTTTTCGGCCTGAGGCCCTCCCACCGACTGACACAAGGCGGTGCCCGTGTCTCATGGAAGCCCAGCGGGTGTCACACAAGCACTTCAAGCCCCCTCCAGACACCCACAATACATTTAATAATGCCACAGGCACAAAACACTGTGTTTGATCCGAAGAAAGTGCACTTTTACGGGCAGGGGGCGGCTTAACCCTCTCTGATTCGCTCCTGGAGGACTCTGAGGTGTAGACCCGGGTCTCCTGAGCACCACAGTCCAAACCGCATCCTTCTAGGTGGTCCACAGCCTGATCCAGACCTGATTTAGTGTTGAAACCACTCCGCAGGAGACATTGATTTAAAAACGCTTTGGTTGTACCACACCACTCTCGCCAGCAGATGGCAGCATCGCCTAAGGAATGAAATGAAAGCAAAGGACTCAGCTCCTCCAATGTATTTGAATACAAGTCAGGGAGTTCAGTTCAATTTAATTCATTTTAATTCAATTTGATTCAAGTTTATTCAATGTAATTCCTCACCACCAGGGGTCTAACCCGGCCCACAAGTACCCAGCATGCATGCACTGAGACATGCACGCACACACACACACACACACACACACACACACACACACACACACACACCCATGCACACACATACACACAATGACAGCTATATCAAGGAAAGCAGCTAGGGGCCCCAGACTTTGCTCAGGCGTGTAGCTCTGTAGGGCATATATACACCCCGAGTTTAAGCCACCTAGCCCCAACCGGGCCTCAGCTAGAGACGATCATCAAACACACAAATCAACAGGGGTCAATGACAGCCATATCAAGGAAAGCAGCTGGGGGCCCCAGACTTTGCTCAGGCGTGTAGCTCTGTAGGGCATATATACACCCCGAGTTTAAGCCACCTAGCCCCAACCGGGCCTCAGCTAGAGACGATCATCAAACACACAAATCAACAGGGGTCAATGACAGCCATATCAAGGAAAGCAGCTGGGGGCCCCAGACTTTGCTCAAACGTGAGGCCCTGTACAACAAACCCACACACCAAATTTCAGGTCTCTAGGACGAACACAAAGAAATCTACAGACGATCATCAAACGTTTCATCGGGTCATCACACCTTAACCTAACCCTAACCTAACCCTAACCCTAACCCTAACCCTAACCCTAACCCTAACCCAGCATGCATGCACTGAGACATGCACGCACACACACACACACACACACACACACACACACACACACACCCATGCACACACATACACACAATGACAGCTATATCAAGGAAAGCAGCTAGGGGCCCCAGACTTTGCTCAGGCGTGTAGCTCTGTAGGGCATATATACACCCCGAGTTTAAGCCACCTAGCCCCAACCGGGCCTCAGCTAGAGACGATCATCAAACACACAAATCAACAGGGGTCAATGACAGCCATATCAAGGAAAGCAGCTGGGGGCCCCAGACTTTGCTCAGGCGTGTAGCTCTGTAGGGCATATATACACCCCGAGTTTAAGCCACCTAGCCCCAACCGGGCCTCAGCTAGAGACGATCATCAAACACACAAATCAACAGGGGTCAATGACAGCCATATCAAGGAAAGCAGCTGGGGGCCCCAGACTTTGCTCAGGCGTGTAGCTCTGTAGGGCATATATACACCCCGAGTTTAAGCCACCTAGCCCCAACCGGGCCTCAGCTAGAGACGATCATCAAACACACAAATCAACAGGGGTCAATGACAGCCATATCAAGGAAAGCAGCTGGGGGCCCCAGACTTTGCTCAAACGTGAGGCCCTATAAAACAAACCCACACACCAAATTTCAGGTCTCTAGGACGAACACAAAGAAATCTACAGACGATCATCAAACGTTTCATCGGGTCATCACACCTTAACCTAACCCTAACCCTAACCCTAACCCTAACCCTAACCCCTAACCCTAACCCTAACCCTAACCCTAACCCTAACCCAACCCTAACCCTAACCCTAACCCTAACCCTAACCCTATGAATTTGTCGAAAAACTAAAACACCTCATAGTGCCCTCTGGGGGGATGCTCTTCTCCATCGATATTGACGCCCTATACACAAACATAGATACCGGATTGGGCCTCAAAGCAGTTCGGGAAATTTTTAACAAGTATCCGGATTCCACGAGACCGGATGAGGCCCTTTTAACCCTTTTAGAACTTGGTCTTACAAGGAATGACTTTGAGTTTAACTCTGAATTTTATCTACAGGTACATGGCACGGCGATGGGGAAAAAGTTTGCCCCAGCTTACGCCAACATTTATATGGCTGACTGGGAGCAGACTGTTTTTCCCAAATGCAAATTAAAGCCGAGCCTTTATATGCGCTTCCTAGACGACATATTCGGTATCTGGGATCACTCGGAGACAGATTTTAGCGATTTTATTTCGGTTTTAAATAATCACCACCCCGCCATCTCAGTGAAATACAATTTACAAACAGAAAAAATTGAATTTCTGGACACAGAGGTATTTTTAATTAAAAAAAACAGCGGAGAGAGCAGCCTCGGGACTAGAGTGTATTTTAAACCAACAGACACTCACGCTCTGTTGCACAAGTCAAGTTACCATCCCAGACACACCTATAGGGGAATTGTAAAATCACAACTAATACGATATAATAGGATTTGCACAGTAGCTAGTGATGTGGAACTGGCTACAAAGACACTGTTCCGAGCGCTAAAACAGCGAGGATATAGTAGGACCTTCCTTAGAGACATCAAAGTGGAGGTCCGAAGCTCTCTCCAGCGATCTGCGGGGGAGGTGACGACGCCCAGGAGGGACAGAGACCACCACTTGGTCCCCCTGGTAGCTACATTTTCCCTGGCCTCGGTGGTTCTTAACACAAAGGCCAGGGGGAATTTTAGAAGGGCCCAGGACCGGATGGAATCGCTGAAGGGGTTTGAACTCATTTCTGCTTTTAGAAGGAATAAAAACCTGAAGGATATTTTAGTACACGCCTCCCTTGAGAACAAGCATAAAAAGGACATATATGCCGATCATTTTAAAAGCACAAAGTACATTACAAACACATATACTCACCTGCGTGCACCTGTCCTTCTGGTGACAAAACCAGAATCCACTAACATTGTTTATTGCATAGAGTGTAGAGTTTGCCTAAAATTATATATCGGTCAAACTAAAAACCGATTAAAAATACGACTACTACAACACTTGTACTGGATTCAAAAGGGCACGAAAAATACTCACCTGTATAACCATTTTAAACACGGCAGGGAAAACGTCCTAATCTTGGGACTGGAGTCAGCAGCCTGGTGGTCCAATAGACAGAGGCTGAGGAAAGAGAAAATATGGATTAAAAAATTACAAACAATGTACCCACATGGATTGAATCAAACCATGTGGGGATAGTCCTACTCACCTTGAAAATGGCTCCTCCACTGGACACCTGTGCACACAAAAACAGACTAAAAAAGACGTTTAACATGATTTTAATGGGTTAGTGAGCCCGAGCATCTCGGTTGTCTAAACAATTAGACACCGTCCTCTTCTTCCTGCACCTAACCCTAACCCTAACCCTAACCCCTAACCCTAACCCTAACCCTAACCCCTAACCCTAACCCTAACCCTAACCCTAACCCTAACCCCTAACCCTAACCCTAACCCTAACCCCTAACCCTAACCCTAACCCTAACCCTAACCCTATTCAATGTAATTCCTCACCACCAGGGGTCTAACCCGGCCCACAAGTACCCAGCATGCATGCACTGAGACATGCACGCACACACACACACACACACACACACACACACACACACACACCCATGCACACACATACACACAATGACAGCTATATCAAGGAAAGCAGCTAGGGGCCCCAGACTTTGCTCAGGCGTGTAGCTCTGTAGGGCATATATACACCCCGAGTTTAAGCCACCTAGCCCCAACCGGGCCTCAGCTAGAGACGATCATCAAACACACAAATCAACAGGGGTCAATGACAGCCATATCAAGGAAAGCAGCTGGGGGCCCCAGACTTTGCTCAGGCGTGTAGCTCTGTAGGGCATATATACACCCCGAGTTTAAGCCACCTAGCCCCAACCGGGCCTCAGCTAGAGACGATCATCAAACACACAAATCAACAGGGGTCAATGACAGCCATATCAAGGAAAGCAGCTGGGGGCCCCAGACTTTGCTCAGGCGTGTAGCTCTGTAGGGCATATATACACCCCGAGTTTAAGCCACCTAGCCCCAACCGGGCCTCAGCTAGAGACGATCATCAAACACACAAATCAACAGGGGTCAATGACAGCCATATCAAGGAAAGCAGCTGGGGGCCCCAGACTTTGCTCAAACGTGAGGCCCTATAAAACAAACCCACACACCAAATTTCAGGTCTCTAGGACGAACACAAAGAAATCTACAGACGATCATCAAACGTTTCATCGGGTCATCACACCTTAACCTAACCCTAACCCTAACCCTAACCCTAACCCTAACCCCTAACCCTAACCCTAACCCTAACCCTAACCCTAACCCAACCCTAACCCTAACCCTAACCCTAACCCTAACCCTATGAATTTGTCGAAAAACTAAAACACCTCATAGTGCCCTCTGGGGGGATGCTCTTCTCCATCGATATTGACGCCCTATACACAAACATAGATACCGGATTGGGCCTCAAAGCAGTTCGGGAAATTTTTAACAAGTATCCGGATTCCACGAGACCGGATGAGGCCCTTTTAACCCTTTTAGAACTTGGTCTTACAAGGAATGACTTTGAGTTTAACTCTGAATTTTATCTACAGGTACATGGCACGGCGATGGGGAAAAAGTTTGCCCCAGCTTACGCCAACATTTATATGGCTGACTGGGAGCAGACTGTTTTTCCCAAATGCAAATTAAAGCCGAGCCTTTATATGCGCTTCCTAGACGACATATTCGGTATCTGGGATCACTCGGAGACAGATTTTAGCGATTTTATTTCGGTTTTAAATAATCACCACCCCGCCATCTCAGTGAAATACAATTTACAAACAGAAAAAATTGAATTTCTGGACACAGAGGTATTTTTAATTAAAAAAAACAGCGGAGAGAGCAGCCTCGGGACTAGAGTGTATTTTAAACCAACAGACACTCACGCTCTGTTGCACAAGTCAAGTTACCATCCCAGACACACCTATAGGGGAATTGTAAAATCACAACTAATACGATATAATAGGATTTGCACAGTAGCTAGTGATGTGGAACTGGCTACAAAGACACTGTTCCGAGCGCTAAAACAGCGAGGATATAGTAGGACCTTCCTTAGAGACATCAAAGTGGAGGTCCGAAGCTCTCTCCAGCGATCTGCGGGGGAGGTGACGACGCCCAGGAGGGACAGAGACCACCACTTGGTCCCCCTGGTAGCTACATTTTCCCTGGCCTCGGTGGTTCTTAACACAAAGGCCAGGGGGAATTTTAGAAGGGCCCAGGACCGGATGGAATCGCTGAAGGGGTTTGAACTCATTTCTGCTTTTAGAAGGAATAAAAACCTGAAGGATATTTTAGTACACGCCTCCCTTGAGAACAAGCATAAAAAGGACATATATGCCGATCATTTTAAAAGCACAAAGTACATTACAAACACATATACTCACCTGCGTGCACCTGTCCTTCTGGTGACAAAACCAGAATCCACTAACATTGTCTATTGCATAGAGTGTAGAGTTTGCCTAAAATTATATATCGGTCAAACTAAAAACCGATTAAAAATACGACTACTACAACACTTGTACTGGATTCAAAAGGGCACGAAAAATACTCACCTGTATAACCATTTTAAACAACACGGCAGGGAAAACGTCCTAATCTTGGGACTGGAGTCAGCAGCCTGGTGGTCCAATAGACAGAGGCTGAGGAAAGAGAAAATATGGATTAAAAAATTACAAACAATGTACCCACATGGATTGAATCAAACCATGTGGGGATAGTCCTACTCACCTTGAAAATGGCTCCTCCACTGGACACCTGTGCACACAAAAACAGACTAAAAAAGACGTTTAACATGATTTTAATGGGTTAGTGAGCCCGAGCATCTCGGTTGTCTAAACAATTAGACACCGTCCTCTTCTTCCTGCACCTAACCCTAACCCCTAACCCTAACCCTAACCCTAACCCTTTTTGGCTCCTCATGTGGCCCCCCTTCCCTATATATTGTATGTCTCTGTCAATCCTCCCCAGATTCCTCTGAAGAAGGCACAATTTGCCGAAACGTTAGGAGCTCACACCACCTGGGAGGGGAATCTCCTTTATTTTTCTTTTAGCAGACTTGTTTTTAAAGCAACCACAGCCTTTTTCTTAAGAGACTCTTGAGCCGGAATCCGGATCTTCACGGCTTCCTGGGACAGCAACTGGATGAGCAGAGACCAACAGGAGAACATCAGAGGACCTAGCAGGACGGGACGGAGACTCCCCGGGAAGGTGATATCACCACAAACACAACAGCAAACCTAAAGAAAAGTCTCAGGACGAAAATGAAACCTCACCTGTCACCATCACCTCTGCGAAAAACATTCAATGCTCCCCCTGGGAGACTGTGTGCCTTTTTTTGGCTTGACTGTCCCATTCTAAGTTGCTGTTTTTATTGCTTGCTTCCAAATGGGTGCCCTACCTATATCCTCATGAAGGAAAATTATGGGGGGGCTCAACCACCAGGGGGCTGCAGAGATCTGCAACAAGGACCTGAATCAGGCTTGAGACACACCATGGACTTTTTTAAACTGTTGCTGTGTACAGGAGATTCCTCTCCCCTCCCTTTCCCCGCTCCCTTCCCCCTCCTTGATTGTGATGTTTTTAGGTTTCTTTATGGACCTATTAGTCTGTTTTTAAGTTCTTTTGTTTTATGTGATTTATGGGTATGTTTTAACTCTCTTGTTTTAGATATTTTATGGGGTTACTCTTTTAAAGGGGACTTTTTAAACTGTTTTCTCAAACAAAGAAATGGTAATAAAAACATTAAACAGGGGCCCCGCATTGGGGACATATGTCCCTCCATCCCTTGACAAAATCCTGGAAACAGACATAAGTAAACAACTTACCTTATTAATAACCTGGTTCTGGACTTCCATCTTCTTCCCCTTATCTTCCCCCAGATCTCATGGAAACCTTTGGAGGGAATCAAGTAAAATAGACGTAACTGCAGATTGGAGTCTATTGTTGCATGTACTTACCTTGTTTATATGATCTTGTGAGGGGGCTTTTCTCCCTATGTTGCATGATTCTTTTGATTAAAGCACTTCAAATACAGCACTTATATAATGAGCACTTATACCTTGTATGTTGAATGCGTCACTTACCTGATTCCTGACAAATGACTATTTGAGATCTATAGAAATGGTTCCCTCTCCTATCCCGACATTATCAATTTCCCTATTTTTGATCCGGACCCAGCCACAAACGGATTCCCATCCCCGACCTCCTAACCCTAACCTCAACCATACCCCAATGTGCAATTTTTTAATCTGTAACTGTTGGTCAAAATCTTACATGTAATCAAAACAATCCTTTTTTCCCAATGGTTTGTCTCCAGTTCTCCAAGGGATCCGGCCCCCACCGGGAACCTCCTTAAAACCCATCCACCAGCCAGCCGTAGCCAGCTAGCTTAAAAACATCCCCTCTGTCCATTTCAGAGTCGGTGCCCCCAATTAGATGGAGATTGGGCATACCGTTTGATTTCTGATCATATTCATCTCAATGTAGACATCTTTTAGTTTAGTCTGGATGATGTATTTTTATCTTTTTTTATATATAGATTTTATTTTTATAATCTCAATAATTTGTTTAATATTATATATAAAACTTTTTTATTTTATTTTTTGACTTTTTTATCCGCCTATGGTCCATTGTTTTAAACAAAGGTCTATTGACAAATTATAAACCCTAAAGTGCTTTTAAACAACGAGAAGACTTGGAGTTTTAAAGTTGATTCGGAGAAATAAGAGGATTAAAAAGTTGCTCCTGAGCCCGTGCACTTCAGTCCAGCACTAGTTTGGACTGACTTTCCTTTTTCCCTAACCCTAACCCTAACCCTAACCCTAACCCTAACCCATGGAGCCAGACCCGGACCCGGAGTCCCGGATCGAATAGAAAGATCCACATCATTAACCCAGTGGAGAGACACTGAGGCCCGGGTAAAATAAGTCACAAGTGCACCCTGGAGCCCTCTGAGGGTCTTTTAATATTTTTACCCGAAATAAGAGCACCATCAGACCCTTCAATAATTATTTCAGAGACCCAGGACCCACACAAAGCAGTTTAATCCGACCAGAGAGGCCTCATATTCGGCTTGATCCATTCACATGAGGCCCTGTGAGTGTTTTATTTCTAAGTCAGAACTGCATGTTATACCAGTTGATTCCACCGGAGGGCGGGCATTGACACACTTCAGCACCCAGCAGACTGACTGCATAAACCCAGCGGAGAGGCACTAAGGCCTGGGTAAAATAAGTCACAAGTGGACCCTGGAGGACCAGACCCACCCCTGGAGCCCACCCCCAGACCAGGCCCTCCATCCGAACCTGGGTACCCACACTTAAGCACACCCCTCTGGGTTAAAACCCCCATCCGCGCTCCCTGGAGTTTCGTGCCCCTGGTCCTCTAAAAAAAAAAATTAAAGTTTTTTTTCGTGCCCCTGGTCCTCTAAAATTAAAATCTCTGAATTTTTTCTAAGTATTTTCTCGTGCCCCTGGTCCTCCAGATGAGGACCAGAGCCACAGGGACCGGCCTCTCGGTGACCGAGGCCGGCCCCAGTGACTTTGGGGCGGGCAGCGATTGTCAATTTTTGCAGTGACTGTCACAGCATGACATTGTGCGGCAAATCTGACACTTACCCATTCACCTCCATGTTAAATCCGTGCCACCAAGCTGCCTTTCCCTAGCCCTAGTGAGCCCGTGCACTCCACTCACCCCTTTGGTGTGATGGAAGTTCTTATTTTCCCATTCCCCAACCCCAACCCCAGAGAATGCGGGAGAGACAAAGTGTTTTGGTTTACGTGACCTGTGACCTTTTCCTAATATATGTCCTATCTGTGTATGCATGAGATTTAACCTCACGTACTTAGCTGTGTGTTGAACACAGAAAAGAGAGAAAAGGGAACTGTAAAATGTCAATTGTTATGCACCTTCCGCCAGGACAAATTCCTTGAATGTGAAAATAAACATGGCTATAAATGGTTGATTCTGCTCTCTGAACAGTATTAAAGCTTGGCTTGCATGGAGAAACAGCATCAGACTTTTATCCATCTTCTCAAAGGGATGAAATACTCTGAAGCTCATGTGTGATGACTTGTAACCTCGTTATAATCTTACTATATCTTATCTTGTAATAAATTGTTCAAAGACTAACTTGCTTAAAGTACAGTTGATTTCGCACAAGGAAACTATTCATTTCGACCACACGTAACAACCGAGAAATGCCCACTCTGGACGCCTGGGGACCCAGGCGAGAGCTCTGGGAGTCTTAGGATGGATCGCGAAGTGGCCAGTGCACAGGTGTCGTACCGTTTTTAGCAGTAGACGGCGCCAAAACCCTAACACTACCCTGTGGTTATAGAAGGACCACTCATCCCCATGAGCTACAGCCACACAATTAGCTTGGTTTAGCTGGAGCTGAGAAAAGTACGTTATCAGATAGCAGACACGCAGGCAACCGGAAGTGAGGCAATACGCTCAGGGGGCTCCCACAAGAGTCCCACCCTGAATACATTGAATAAGACTTCAGTTTCCACAAAACAGTTTGAGATAAATATCACTGATTATTCTGATTTTATTCTTGTTTCAAATAAAACACACACACACACACACACACACACGGAGGGATGTTGGAATTAAATCACGAGTTTCTGAAACATTAAAAGCTTCTCAAAGTGTCCAGAAGTTAAAACGTAAACAACATGCTGTTTATGTTAAACATGTAGCAACATGTCCACATGAAGAAGGAGCAACATGTCCACTCTGTCAGTCCAAGTTAATCAACAAGGAGCTCCACTGTTCAACGTCCTCCTCATCATCACCTCGGCTCTTCAGGCTTCTCCTTCTCAGGCTCCAGCCGATCACATGTCGGACCACAGGATGGCCCTGCTGCCTTTCTCCACACTGGCAACGAACGCTCCTGAAGGCGACCAGGACACCGAGTTGATGGCAGAGCTGCAGAAAACAAGCATCTGAGTCTCTACAATACAACATGAAACACAACCTACAAACATCAGTTACTACTGTATATTATGTCTGTTAACTATGTTCATTACATCTATTCTGGGGTCAATCTGGTTCTTACTTGTGGTTTCGGTCCAGAGTTCGGTCCACTTTCCCTGTCAGTACGTTCCAGATGTACAGAACTCCATCAGCTGATCCTCCAGCCACGTAGCTGCCGTCAGGACTAAACAAAAACACAAAATAAACATGTCCGCTCACTGCCAGACTCCAGTCAAGTGCAGTCCATTCAACAACTCTTCTTCTAAAATCTGTATCTTATATCTCTTTTCTAGTATTCTAGGCAGACTGCTCAAAACTCTTTAACACTACAAGTCATCATTCACACTCTGATGGGAGGAGCTACACGGATGGGAGGGGATACCATGACGGGAGGGGATACCATGACGGGAGGGTATACATATATTTTTACTACAGGGCCCTTCAATGTGAAACTAACACCACAAGTTTAATTTTAGGAAAATTAACTCACCTGAAGGTGACTCTGGTCCAATCTGCTCCACACTTGAAGCCCTGAGCACTAAACAAACAACACAAACACAGGTTAAGGATCTGGATCAGAACATGACGCCCCACGCCCCTCATCCCCCTGGGCTGAACTCACCTGAGTGTCTGTCTCACAGTGTTGGTGCGCAGGTCGATGATCTTCACCAGGTCGTCTCTGGAGCAGGTGAGCAGCTCGGTGCGGTCGTGGTTCAGGTCCAGAGAGGTCACTCTGCCCAGCAGCTCCAGCTCCTGGACTATACTCTCCGCTCTGACGCACAATATAACACAATATTACACAATATGACAAACTCCTGCAGAAGATTGCAGTCTTGGAAACCATCGACTCCACCGACTAGAAGTAAACGTTAAGGAAAATGGACCATGTGAGAATGATACCACTTTACCATGGGCTCAAAATCCTGGACAAGTGCAAGCTAAGACACAGCTAACTAGCACCATCAGGCCTAAGAAACAGGAGGGCTGTGTAGCTGCTAACGAACCCTAAATTGGTAGTCCTCCCTGGAACTCTCTTGATGCAAAGCCAAAGAGGAAATCATACCCTCAGGATGTGAGAGGATGACTAACAGGCAGAGCCCAGCACCCTGAGATTTGTGACGTGACTTTCTGGCCCGCACTACCTCGCAGGCAGAACTCCTCAATCTGCACGCAGCTGGACAGTCAAGAACAGCTGTGAAACGTAAAACACGCAAAGAACCTCCACAACCAAGCCCACAACTTGAAAACAGATTTGCTCCATTGTTGCAGGATCCTAAATCTGATGACCTGGAAAAACAGCTATCGTCTCAAAGCAGGGTAAGAACTGAGAGTAAATTAACACAAAAGGCAGCAGGAAAGGCTACTGACTAGGCCTGAGACTGATTGGTTTGGTTGGTTGGTGACTATGCTGTAAAAGATGTCAGAACTGTCAGTCAGCTCTGTCAATGCCACGGTGTTTAACAGTAACCCTCTTCCACTAGCCATTAGAGGAGATGAAAGAGGCTGTTTATACTGAACAGATGGCTGTCAACTGCATGTATTGACCATCCAGTACATTTTATCAACAATTTCACCTTTTCTGGGAGCACACAATTCTTTTTAAGGGAAATGGCGTTTGCCTCATCAAGTCAGGGGTAAAACTGTTTATCTCTAACCCATTATCACCCATCTGCCAAGGACAAGAGACAAGGAGTCTAAACAAGAAATAACCACACAACATCATCGTGGAGACCTCATGGGAAGGATGCCTAAAGAGAGCCAAGAGGAGTCTCCACCCTCATCAAGGACTGATCCCCACTCCGAGAGGAGGAGTCTCCACCCTCATCAGGGACTGCAAGACAAATCATCTATTAAATCCAAACTTGACATTAAGGCCACTAATCTAGAATTGCCTCCCTCAACCTCACAATTAATTAATATTACCTTCTCAAAAGAGTTAATCTAAAAAATATTATAATATATTATCACAGTCTGACAAAACATCCATACAGTCAAGAAAATGGGAATTAGACTTATCCATCACGCCTGATGCTGACTTCTGGATTCAAATTGGCAATAACATCTACTCCATGACTAATATAATATAAAATACTTCACAGAATTGACTATACTTGGCAAAAATTGTTTAAAAAATTGGATTCACGTCAGACATCTGTCCACATTGCACTCAAAATAGTCCGGATAGCTACGTTCAGGCCACCTGGCACTGAACACCAGTTCAACACTTCTGGGAAAAAATAACTGAGTCACTGTCTTCCTGGGCTGCCTCGTCCCATTATCCCATTCACTGGGGTTACTGGGAGAAATTTCAACAATAAACCTAAGCAAAACAAACCGCCGATTACTTCTTGAGGCCCTGAATAATCGCCAAGAAAACTATCCTCATGGGCCAGTTTAACATCTACATGCTTCCACTGGCTCATATTATGAAAGAAAAAAAGTGTGTTATCATAATTATGCAGACAACACACAAATCTACATAACTATATCACCAAGGGACTATGATCCATGCGAGGGCTGGGTAACATAACTATATCACCAGGGGACTATGATAACAAACAAGGACCCTAACCCATACAAAAAGACATCAATCAATTACAAAGGAAAGTGCATTATTACTGATTATTAGACATGTTATTAATAAAAATAAATACAAACTGACCTGATGTCCCAGAATCTGACCTTCTTGTCAAAGTGTCCACTCATGACGCACTGCTCCGTGCACACGATGTCGTTACAGCTGGAACCAGCGAATACCGTCTTCATACCTGCACAAGTGAGATGGCAGGTGACAAGTCGGCAGGTGACGACTTGACAGACTGGACCAACGTGCCGACTCATAACAACACGACTGAATCACGTACAGACTTTGCTGCGCAGGTCCCACAGCTTGAGTGTTCGGTCGTAGCTCCCAGAGACGATTCGAGCATTGTCCAATAGGAAGCGAGCGGACAGCACCTTCCCACTGTGACCCGTCAAGGTGTGCTAGAGGACGAACGGACGGACATGCAGTCAAACTCCCACAGCCCATAATGTAATATGAAACCGTCTCAGTCTTGTGGTCTCAGTAGAAGAGTGAGATCAGCACTCAGGCCCCACCCCCTCAGCCTCATGCTCCATTTCAGATTGGTTCTGTTGGATGTCAGTCATCATCACACTGAGCCTGTAGGGTCTCTGTACAGACTCACAAGGTGATGTCACATCCAGTCTGTCAGCAGCTCCTGGGACCACCACTGCAGCACTAGAGCATGATGGGAGCACAGAGCAGGGGCTGCTGGGAGCTAAAATGGCCGACGAGGGGGGATCTGAGATTCAGACCTTTTACATGACATCACTGACCAAAAGACTGGACGTGTTACAGCAGAAAAAGGTTCAGAAGACTCACTCTCAGTCTGTAGTCGTCTACAGTCCAGATCCGGCTGGCAAAGTCGTTGGAGGCGGCCAGCAGGTAGGAGCCCTGAAGAGGAGACATTATTAGATATTATTATTCTATATTAACTACATAACATGCTTATGTCTGACTGGTTTGGCATTATACAACCTGATTTAACTAGTCACAGTAAATGTTTTGAACACTAAACACTCACAGTATGACTAAACGATGAAACATATTAAACTATTAAACACTCACAGCGCTGTCGAACTCGATGCTGGTGATTCCAGCGTTGCTGCCAGTCAGAGAGCCTTTAAGCTCACAGCGTCCTAAACTCAGGGAGAAACAGTCAGGATTAAAGCAGGTTAACTTCAGCCTGAGATCAGAAACACAAAGACATTAACAGAGAGTGATGGTGAATCTGAGTTCAGCTCAACAAATTGTTCACCAGGTCGTGAGCAGAGTCTTCCATGCAGGAGCCACATCATGACATACGTTTATTTACACATTACAGTCTCATCTGCAGATGTTTATCAAACGAACAGCAACAAACTGAAAGTTTCCTGTTTTATGAATCAGATTCAGTAGGACACACGGCTCAAAAGTTAGAAACCAACACACCTACCTGAGGGAACCATTTGTCCCTGAAACCTGCAGACCGGCTAAAGAGGACTCACCTGCGACAACCTCCCACAGCTTCACCCTGCGGTCCATCCCTCCTGTTGCTAGGAGACGAGATCCAGGGCTGAACCTCACTGCGTTCACCTCGCCGTCGTGTGCTTCCTACACACACACACAAATAAATAAATAAATCCATCCGTTTCTCTCTGCTGGGAGCCAGAGGGCGGCAGAAGAGGATTGTGGATAGTCAGACCTTTTACTACTCATCCCTGACCAATGAGGATTTCATTGATCAGCTGGAAAGCGCTACAACACTCACACATCACATTGCAATGAGCATTGAGTCATGTGGTATTTTCCAGCATTCTAAACTGGTCTCCCAGTCCAACATCATGTGTGGCTCCACTGGTTACTTACAAACACGTGCAGAGCTGTTGAAGGGACTCGAACCTCTGCACACACTCCAGAAGGGGCTTCTGTGTTTTCAGGTGAAGAGCTGAAAGAGTTGGCGGGTCGACGCCTGCTGAGGAAGAGGAGCACATCCACAAAGCAGTCTATTAACAGGCGGGGTTCATACACATTTGAACCAATGGTTTTCCAGGACTTTTCCAGGACTAAACCAAATTTCCATGACCAAACATTTTGTGAAATCTGGGCGCATACATGAAAAAGTGAGAAAATGTAGTATTTAAACTAACAATGAGGATTCAAAAGCATACAGTATTCCATAAAGGAAACAAATGAATGAGAAAATAGTTTGATTAAAAGAACATTATATTATATATATATATATATATATATATACATACATACATACATACATACATACATACATACCCATACATACATACACACACACAGCGTATGCCTGCTTATATTTTGAGCGTCTTTCTTTTAAAAGATTATTAATGATTTCAAACTAAGAACATATGAATATAACAAAATTCCATGACTTTTCCAAAACCTTTGGGATTTTATTTTTTTTCAAGGACTTTTCCAGGCCTGGAAATAACCATTTTAAAATTCCATGACTTTTCCAGGTTTTCCATAACCGTATGAACCCTGAACAAGATAACAACCCAAGTCCCAGTCCTACCCACCAACCCTAGTCCCACCAACCACAGCTCTACCAACCCAAGTCCAACCAGTCCCAGTACTACCAGTCTTAGTCAGAGTCCTACCAACCAATATTAGCTAGTCCTGATGGGCAATTGGAACCTTAGCTCCTCCCAACACTGAGTGAATGGGTGTGACAAGAAGCTTGAAAGTGCTTTGAGCGGTCAGAAGATGAGAAAAGCACTATATAGGTCCAACCCCAGTCTAACCAGCCCAAGTATAAGCAACCCTACTCCTAGTCCCAGTCCCAGTCCTACCAAACCCAGACCAACTATCTTCTTCGTAAGGGCCGTTAGCTCCGTTCCCTGGTGTTAAGGATGGCGACACCAAGTAACAGGCAGCTAAGTACACCTGAGGTTATAAGTGGAGCTAATAGTTTTAAGTGATTCATAATTCTGTGTGGGTTAATGTGCAAGACTGTCTGTTTTTGGTCAAACTAAATGTAAACAGGAGATCAGACATGCGTTAATTAACCAGTTCAAGATGTCTTATGAGCACAAATTAATAACATTTTAACAACAAACAAATTATTTTCAACTCCTGGACTAATTAATTAATTAATTAAGTATACTTAATTATTTGTAGGTGAGGCAGCGAGCCAGTCCCACTATGGAGAGCACAACTCAACGCTGTAGCCATAACAACATGTCCATTCACATGAGTCAGCATCGTTAGGACAAGTTAGGACCAGGTTTAGTAAAGCTGGTCTGCTGACCGTCTTCAGTCGGATCCTGAGGGTTGTATAGTCTCAGAGTACAGAGCCAGTGCAGAAACCTTTGCTTGGCATTTGTCAATAATCAATCAATCACAATAATGTGAGGAGTGAAACTGGTTCTATTCACCAGAGAGACATGTGATTAGAGCTGGACCAGAAATAATCAGGCTGAATACTCCATTATGATGAGGATAATCATCATTATCACCATCACAGACTGAAGGTTGAATGTGAATTAGAGGAACTTTAAACAATCAAAGAAACAACCTTTCAGCAGCTGTAGATTAATTTTTTTTAACAAAAATATCAGCTGCTGCACCTCCCTCTGAAACGCCCTCCCCATCCCCATCTGTCAGGCTCCCACCCCATCTTCATTTAAGCAAGCCCTCAAAACCCACCTCTTCAAACTCACCTTCACCTGCTAAACACCTGCACCCTAACCCTCCACGACATGACTCATTCCTCACAGCTTCTCTAGTTCTTTTTTTTTTTTAAATTATGATGATTATTGATTTAGTATTAAAATTATTGCATAATTACTTCACCACAATCTTCACCGTGTGTTCACACTGACAGCCAATCACAAGACGCTCCGCCCGACGGCCAATCACAAGACTCTCCGCCCGACGGCCAATCACAAGACTCTCCGCCCGACGGCCAATCACAAGACTCTCCGCCCGACGGCCAATCACAAGACTCTCCGCCCGACGGCCAATCACAAGACTCTCCGCCCGACGGCGAATCACAAGACTCTCCGCCCGACGGCCAATCACAAGACTCTCCGCCCGACGGCCAACCACAAGACTCTCCGCCCGACGGCCAATCACAAGACTCTCCGCCCGACGGCCAATCACTAGACTCTACGCCCGACGGCCAATCACAGGACTCTTCCTCTAACGGCCAATCACAAGACACTCCTTCTGAAACCTGTGATATGAACTTAGTGGGGTTGATGTTATTATTGATTGATAAACAATCAAAACAAATCAGACCAAGGCAGATGTTGCCAGTGAGGAGAGTAATTAATAATAAGTATGAATGAATAGAGTATTTTATTTATAAAAGTATGAGACCGAGTCAGCTAGCTGTCAATCAAAGAGCTGACATTGTGAACAGGTGAACACACACAGTCCTTCACCTGGAGAGTGGGGGGATGAGTCCAGGCTGGACACACTCAGACACGCTGCAGACAGACAGGTAGATAGACAGGCGGTCAATAGCAACACAGACAGTCCAGACCCCAGACACCTGTAGAGACCTGGACCAAAGATCTAACAGCTACATACCCAAATATGTTGGAGATGGAGTCCAGCAGACCACCAGGAGGAGGCTGGGAGATGTTCTTACTGCAGAAACATAGAAACTAAAATCAGAAAGAGTCAACACCATGTCTTCCAATGCCTCGTGTTTGACCAACACCACGTCCTCCAACGTCTCATTGTGTTTGACCAACACCACATCCTATGTCTCGTTTGACCAACACCATGTCTTCTAACGTCTTGTTTGACCAACACCACGTCCTCTAACGTCTCGTTGGACCAACACCACGTCCTCTAACGTCTTGTTGTGTTTGACCAACACCACGTCCTCTAACGTCTCGTTGTGTTTGACCAACACCACGTTCTCTAACGTCTCGTTTGACCAACACCACGTCCTCTAACGTCTCGTTGTGTTTGACCAACACCACGTCTTCTAACGTCTCGTTTGACCAACACCACATCTTCTAACGTCTCGTTTGACCAACACCACGTCTTCTAACGTCTCGTTGTGTTTGACCAACACCACATCTTCTAACGTCTCATTTGACCAACATCACGTCCTCTAACGTCTCGTTGCGTTTGACCAACACCACGTCCTCTAACGTCTCGTTTGACCAACACCACGTCCTCTAACGTCTCGTTTGACCAACACCACGTCCTCTAACATCTCGTTTGACCAACACCACGTCCTCTAACGTCTCGTTGTGTTTGATCAACACCACAGCCTCTAACGTACAGGTTATATGAAGACTTCAGGTGACTACAAGTTATACATCTTCCTCACGGCCTCGGGGCCTGAACCCAACACCCTCTGCTGCAACAGAGGATGCAGGAATGTTTTACTGCAACAGTTTGAGTGTCTACATGACATTACATTTCATTTAGCTGACGCTTTTATCCAAAGCGACTTACATGCTATAAAGTAGACCGTAGACACAGCAACGGTGAGCAATTAGGGTTAAGTGTCTTGCTCAAGGACACATCGACATAGACTAGCGAGCCGGGGGATCTAACCACCGATCCTCTGATTGAAAGACGGACCTGCTAACTAGGGCTGGGCGGTTTGGCCAAAAATTCATATCACGGTATTTTGTAAGCTTATGGCGGTTTCACGGTATATCACAGTATTTTTTTTCAAGTGAACACATTCATTTATTGACGCCGAAAAGGACCGGCGTCCACCTGAACAGCTGTTCACCGCTCGTTCACCGCTCTCTGGCCAACTCATTTGCAACTGCCCAGCGAGCTGTGAACAGCTGTTTGTGTGGCGTGACTTCCTGTCTGTCTCTTCCGGGGTTTTTTCACCTGCATTCCCCTGGGTCCTAAGTCCCTCCATGTTCAGCTTCTTTGCAATACATCGTTTTCTAAACTACGTCGGACTTTTCAAACCCTCCAGCCAGCAGACACAGCTCCTCTCTAGGCAACACGTTGTGTTGGTGCATCTCTGCTCTCTCTTGTTCCTCCTGCATCGCTCTGTTGTTTAATGTAGCGACGGAGTTTCTTCTTTCTGTGATAGTGGGCGGGCTGTACCCAGCATGCAGTTCGGCGGTGTAAATTTAATAAATGTACAATTATTAGTGTTATAAGTTGTGTATGTGTCACAAACCGTTGTGTTGTGGTGTTTTAACCTGTTAAAGAGCGTTAATTGCGGGTTATTAATTCTTGTTATAAAGTCAAAACCATGACTCTAACTCAGTGCACGTAACACAAGTAACTCCGACCGCAGCACTAGCGACAACAAATGTTACGGTATTTGCCGGTATGTGAAAAAAATCATACCGCGCGTAAATTTGACACCGGTATACCGGTTGAAACGGTGTACCGCCCAGCCCTACTGCTAACCACTGAGCCACAGTCGCCCCCAGTCTACCACCAGCCATTAGTTTATACTGGTCTCACCTGGGCGTTCTGCTGAGCGGCACCTTCGGGGAGGTCTCTACGCCCCCCTTGCCCCCGTCCTCTGCCAGAACCTCGATGTCGTCGTCCCTGAGGACCAACAGAGTCAGTTGGGAAATGACCCAGCATTATTTCTGTAAAGCAGATGAAAGAGTACTGACGGCTCGATGGGCAGCGGCTCTTTGGCTGCGTCAGCCAGTTCCTTCTGCAGTTTGGCCTGTCTGCGCCTGAAACACCAAACGGAGGATCAACCAGCAGTCCATCAGCCTCAGCACCCCACCCCCACTCTAGGTGTGCGGCTAACCTGCTGTCCTTCTCATTCTCAGCGTTCAGCTTGTTGGCCTCCTGAGCCTTCTCGGCCATCCAGCGGGACACCAGCTCCTGGTTGTCTTCGGTGGTCTTCCTCAGCTTCTCCTCCAGCGCAGAGAAGGTGATCTGCAGGGCGTCGTACTCGTCCTTCAGGGTCTGGTTGGCCCTCTCCAGGTCCTGCAGGCACACAGGAAGCCATGTGTTAGTTATGGTTAATTTCCTGATGGGGGGTTTGATGTGGAAACAGTTCATAGTGTTTCTTTCTTCCCTTTCACAGGAACCAATCACAGACGTTTAGAGAGAAATGAATGGTCTCAGGTTGAAAACTTGAAATCAGGCCCCGCCTCCTCCTCGCCCCCCCATGCTGATTTGTTCTGTTGGATGTTAGTCATCATCACACTGAGCCTGTAGGGTCTCTGTACAGACTCACACTGTGATGTTACATCCTCTTTGTCTGTCAGCAGCTCCTGGCACCACCACTGCAGCACTACAGCATGATGGGAGCACAGAGCAGGGGCTGATGGGAGCCAGAGGGCAGCAGGAGGGGATTGTGGGTAATCAGACCTTTTACTGCTCATCACTGACCTTCATCACATCTCCAAACGCTCAACTGTTGAAGTCTTAAACACCAAAGTCTACTGTATATTTAGCAGCTCTCATCATGTCAGAGAGGAGCACCCGTCAGGTCCAGGTGAGGGTTTACCTGAAGGAAGCTCCTCAGCTCCCTACAGTCTCCTTCCAGGCTAGTGATCTGCTGCTGGTACTCCAACATCCTGGACACACACGGGGAGACACGCCTTTCATCCCGTGCAGCAGGTACACGCTGTGTGTGTATATTATATAGGTGTGTGTGTTGTAAATGCATGTGTATCATATACAGTGCATCCGGAAAGTATCCACAGTGCTTCACTTTTTCCACATTGTGTTTTGTTACAGCCTTATTCCAAAATGGAATAAATACATTTTTTTCCTCGAAATTCTACACACAACATCCCATAATGACAAAGTGAAAAAAGCTTGATCAAAGTTCTTCCCAAATTGATTAAAAATAAAGAAGGAAAATATACCATGTCCATAAGTATTCACAGCCTCTGCTCAATACTTTGAAGCAGCTTTGGCAGCAGTTACAGCCTCAAGTCTTCTTGAGTACGATGCTACAAGCTCGGCACACCTATTTCTGGGCAGGTTCTCCGGTTCTTCTTTGCAGAACCTCTCAAGTTCTATCAGGTTGGATGGGGAGCGTCGGTGCACAGCCATGTTCAGATCTCTCCAGAGATGTTCAGTCGGGTTCAAGTCAGGGCTCTGGCCCCTAAAGGACCTCCAGAGTCCTGAAGCCACTCCTTTGTGGTCTGGGCTGTGTGCTTCAGGTCCTGTTGGAAGAGGAATCGTCGCCCCAGTCTGAGGTCCAGAGCTCTGCAGCAGGTCTTCATCCAGGAGGTGTCTGTACATGCTGCATTCATCTTTCCCTCCATCCTGACTGGTCTCCCAGTTCCTCCCTCTGAAGAACATCCCACAGCGTGATGCTGCCACCACCATGCTACACTGTAGGATGGTGTTGGCCCGGTGATGAGCAGGCCTGGTTTCCTCCAGACAGGACGCCTGGCCTTCAGGCCAAAGAGTTCAGTCTTTGGTTCATCAGACCAGAGAACGTTGTTTCTCATGGTCTGAGAGTCCTTCAGGTCCTTCAGGTCCTTTTGGCTCCAGGCAGCTGTCATGTGCTTGTTACGAGGAGAGGCTTCCACTGTACAGGCCTGATGGGTGCTGCAGAGATGTTCTCCTCCTGAAAGGTCCTCCCCTCTTCATGGAGCTGGAGCTGTGAGAGACCATCAGGTTCTTGGTCACCTCCCTGAAAAGGCCCTTCCCCCCCGATGGCTCAGTTTGGCTGGGCGGCCGACTCTAGGAAGAGTCCTGGTGGTTCCAAACTTCCTCCATTTCCGGATGATGGAGGCCACTGTGCTCATTGGGACCTTCAATGCTGCAGAAAGGTTTCTGGACCCTTCTCCAGATCTGGGCCTCCATACAATCCTGTCTCGGAGGTCTACAGACAATTCCTTGGACTTCATGGCTTGTGCTGTGACATGCACTGTCCCCTGTGGGACCTGATATAGACGGTGTGTGTGCCTTTCTACATCATGTCCGATCACCTGAACACAGCAGGGTGGACTCCGGTCAAGGTGTAGAAACATCTCAAAGATGCTCAGTGGAAACAGGATGCACCTGAGCTCAAAGTTGAGTTCATGGCAAAGGCTGTGAATATTTATGTACATGTTATATTTTCATTCTTCATTTCTAATAGATTAGCAAAAATTTCCCAAAAACGTTTTTCACTTTGTCATTATGGGGTATTGTGTAGAATTTTGAGGAAAAAAATGAATTTAATCAATTTTGGACTAAGGCTGTAACGTAACAAAATGTGGAAAAAAGTGAAGCGCTGTGAATACTTTCCAGATGCAGTGTAGGTGTGTGTGTGTCCTCACCTGGCCTCGTTGCTCTGGATCTCTTTGTCCTTCTGTTGAATCTGGTTGTTCAGTTCGATGACGTTCTGAGCGAGCTGAGGACAAACATACGACCACATGAATCAGGGGCTGCAGTCGAATACTCCTTTTGGTTAGAACCTTCCTAACTGAGTGAAATGACCTGAAGTACCTAAGTGAACGCCATGATAAGTGCTGGTTGAATTCTCTAAATGCGAAGGAAAGGAGCTTCAATGCTTCCTTACTTAGCTCCTTTAGTCTAGGAACCACTGGCCCCGCCTTCACGAAGGGGAAGGAGATAATCCACAATTCCTTGAGGCGGCCACATTTAAAGTGACGCACCATTCGGCTGGTTACGAGAACAAACGATCATGACCAAGAAACGCAAATCATGTAAATAAACGTTAATTTCTTCTGAGCTTGTTGTTGGTCAGTTAATTCATGTGTAATCATATTCATTCATGTGTTAGGGTTCTGATCATACTCCTTCATGTGTTAGGGTTCTGATCATATTCATTCATGTGTTAGGGTTCTGATCATATTCATTCATGTGTTAGGGTTCTGATCATATTCATTCATGTGTTAGGGTTCTGATCATATTCATTCATGTGTTAGGGTTCTGATCATATTCATTCATGTGTTAGGGTTCTGATCATATTCAGTTTCGCATTGCTGCTTTTAATATCGCTGAACATGAGACATACTGCTTTTGAACAGACTGTGGGAATAATAAACATATACGAGTCTGTCCATTCCTGGTTACAGGCTCTTTAAGATGTCCACATTTCTCTTTTGGAGCACCAAGTGAAATTACATTACATTTAATTTAGCTGACGCTTTTATCCAAAGCGACTTACATGATATACAGTGTACAGTAGACCGTAGACACAGCAACGGTGAGCAATGAGGGTTAAGTGTCTTGCTCAAGGACACAACGACACGGACTGCCGGAGCCGGGGATCGAACCACCGACCTTCTGATTGAAAGACCGACTTGCTAACCACTGAGCCACAGTCGCCCCCAGAAATAACCTCTGACTCACGTACTTTTTCCAACTACCGGGTCTCTCCTGTCGCTCCCGTGTGTGAACATCTCACTCGATTCGAGCGCGGGCTTAACGGAATACACACATGTGATTGGTCGAGTTGGATCACGTGACATGATTTAAAAAGGCGTGTGATTGCTCGGAGTGTTTCCTGGTCTGCTGAACGAGAGCCGTAAAGGCAGGAAAAGCTGCGCCGGTGAAATAGAAGCGATCCATCAACAGTTAATAATTCTGTAATAATAATTGGTTTTCGGTCCAGGGTCCAGAGACAACGACGTCTGGGTTCGGACCAGCACCGCAGCCCACCAGTTAGTGACCCATGGCTTAGTAGCTTTGTACTCTGAAAAATACTTTGTTTCACTTTCATATTCCTTCTTTCATTTCTATTCCAACCTCGTTAATAAAATACTATGAACCAGGTTGTTTATTAAATCATCTGCATGACGCAACACTATAAGAACACACAAGTATTTAAGATGGTCTTTCTTGTGGTCCAGATGGACTACAATATTGTAGTTTCAACACTACAGACACACTAACATCACCTGCCGTTGCGTCATAACTACGTCACTTAGTGAAAGTGGAGTCGGATACTCTAAACACCGTGGTTGTCTTTTCCTAGCTCCTCATGAATTCTCCTTCCCATCTTTCCTTAACCCTGTGATGTCTTCGACAGAGGTCAAGGAAAAGTGATTAGGGTTAGACGTTAGGAGGTAATTTTTTGACTATTCGACTGCAGCCAGGGACTTTCAAGCACTTCCTGTGTGAGATGCTGATGACTGCCTGTGAAATACATCACTACTGGTTTTGATATGCGTTATATAAATAAGCTTTATTATTATCAACCACACACAATATGTCTTCAGATTAAACATGAGACTAATAGTCAACAATCCAGCATTAAGTATTAGAACTACACATAAAAGAACTTTCTACAACACGTTGTGTTCACTGTCAAATCTAAGAGCCAATCAGCTCTCTGATGTGGAGACAGCCAGGTGTTTCCCATCATGCACTGGTCCACGCAGTCGGTGGAGAGCTACTGCGGCAGCTTCGCTCTCGTGAGGTCATCGTTGACCACGACGTCAGAGCAAGTCGGACACAAATCTACCCACCATGCATTGCGCGCCGATCACCGGTGATCGATTCTGATCAGGACTGGCTGGCGCAACGAAGCTACTACTTCCTGTGTGAGATGCTGATGACATCACTTCCTGTGTGAGATGCTGATGACTTCACTTCCTATGTGAGATGACCCACCTCTCCTCGTTTTTTGTGCAGCTCCGTCAGCTCCTCCTGGTGTTTGATTCTCATCTGAGACATCTCCTGCTGCAGGACGTCACTGCGGCTGGAGTCTGTCCCCAAGCTGGGGGGGGGGGTTAGGGGACACGTCAGGGGGGGACACGTCAGGGGGGGACACAACAAGGGGACTCACCTGGCCTCGTGTCCTCTCTGGACGTCATACTTGTCTGTCTGGTATCGTTCTGACAAAACCGTCTGCAGGTCTGATTTCTCCAGCAGACGGTTATCTACACAGAAAGAGAGACGGGTCATGAAACTGTCTGTCCACACTGAGCCAAGACAGTGTGCGAGACAGGAGGCAAGACTCACACTGGAGGACGATCTCCTCAAAGGCTTGTCTCTGAACTCTGTCTCTGATCTTCAGCTGCTCTGAGACGTGTCTCTTCCAGGAACACACACACCTCTCAGCCATTACCACCTGACACACACACACGCAACATTGCATCGATACAATTTGATTATTAGCCCTATACACATTATATTTATAGTGTGATATATATACACTTCTACTGTAACTGTATCGATAGAAGTGTGTATGACAATAGAGTTGAGTACTTCCTCCATTACTGGGTTTGATGTACTTCATTGTTTATTGTATTAAGTCTAAACAAGGTAAAGTATATATTCCGCATAAATCGATGGCAAGTCGCCATGTGATGATGTAGCTTGTTAGGGAACCCGTGTTTAACCTAAATTAATTGAACCGGTAATACGGGGACCCGGTGAAACACGCACCATAATTCACAATAACGTGACGTCCGCGTTAACACAGGTGACTCACCTGTCGAACTTTAATTAACGCGCAGTACGTCATCAATAAGCATGGTCACGTGTTGAGCTGCTGTAGCTTCTGTTAGCATGTATAGCTAACCCGCTAAAGGCGCGGTCCTCTCTAAGAAAACAGCAGCAGGAACAACATCACGTCTGTCTGAGACCCGGTCCCGGTGGGTCCGGGTTCCCCTAGAACGCTGCAACGGGCCCTCGTGACTCAACATGTTAGCATGCTAGAGTTAGCTACATGCTGCAGACCTTCGTTCAAAAGAAAGAACATTCAAACTTACACCATTTAACGACGTTCTTCTTCTTCTATGGTTTAACTGCGTTAGGTTCTTCTTCTTCTCCGGTCTTACTGTGGCTCCTTTCTTCTGCTCCGGTCTTACTGTGGCTCCTTTCTTCTGCTCCGGTCTAACTGTGGCTCCTTTCTTCTTCTCCGATCTAACTGTGACTATTTTCTTCTTCTCCGGTAACCTCAGCGGTGTAGACTCACGCTGCTCCGGGTTTTCTTTTTCTTAACCGACATCAGCTTCTTCAGCTGCCTCCCTCCAACTCGGCGGCATTTTGGCTTCTACACACACTTCCGGAATCGTCGTGCGAATATGACGTCGTGTTGTGATGAGTGGGACCACAAAGTATGGTAACTCATTAATCCTAGTATCACACACACACCCCTAACCCTGGTTTATAGTATTACTTATTATTAACATAAACAAGCTGGTTCGTAGTATTACTTTAATAACATAAACAACCTGGTTCGTATTATTACTGTAATAACATAAACAAGCTGGTTCATAGTATTACTTTATTAACATAAACAAGCTGGTTCATAGTATTACTTTATTAACAATATAAAGAACCTGGTTCATAGTATTACTTTATTAATAATATAAACAACCTGGTTCATAGTATTACTTTATTAACAATATAAACAACCTGGTTCATAGTATTACTTTATTAACAATATAAACAACCTGGTTCATAGTATTACTTTATTAATAACATAAACAACCTGGTTCATAGTATTACTTTATTAACAATATAAACAACCTGGTTCATAGTATTACTTTATTAACATAAACAAGCTGGTTCATAGTATTACTTTATTAACAATATAAACAACCTGGTTCATAGTATTACTTTATTAATAACATAAACAACCTGGTTCATAGTATTACTTTATTAATTAATACTGTGGCTCAGGGGCGACTGTGGCTCAGTGGTTAGCAAGTCAGTCTTTCAATCAGAGGGTCGGTGGTTCAAACCCCGGCTCAGCCAGTCCATGTCGTTGTGTCCTTGAGCAAGACACTTAACCCTCATTGCTCACAGTTGCTGGGTCTACTGTATATCACGTAAGTCGCTTTGGATAAAAGCGTCAGCTAAATGTAATGGAATTAATATAAACAACCTGGTTCATAGTATTACTTTAATAATATAAACAACCTGGCCACTCTGATGGTACTGCATGCATCCATTGGAAAAGAAAATCTGTATAACACCTTTATGACTATGAATCTTTGATCTATGGAAGTTTTATATTTGGAAAACTTTCCTCAAACTGAGAAAATCTGTGACATCACAACTTAAAGTCTAATTGGACGACGAGGACCTTGCAAGTAAACCCAGAATATAGAAACATTTTGGTCAGATGCGCAGAGCTATCCCCTAACCGGCCATTCCCTACCCCTAAATAAAAAACGAACAATTTGAATGTTGACTGAGTGTAATGTTCAGGATCTTGAACAGAAAATATTAAAAAAACATGAATGTACATCCAGTGAGTTCCTTTCTGGGATTCAATAACATCAAACATGATATTTTATGTACGAAATATATTTTTCATACCATAACATACGGCTTGCATAGACATGTATGATCAGTGAATGTTTCTGTGAATGTAAATTTGAACGTTAAACAGGTCAACGAGGTATTAATAAAGTTTTATTGAGACAATTGAGTACAGTTTAAAGACAGAAACAGAAATATCTAGCATCATTATTATATCTTATTGAATCATTGATGAATCACAAAGAATATTAAACTCAGACTGGTTTCTTATGCTGTAACAGATAAACTATAATTATTATTATGAAAACACACAACTTCCCCGTTTCCTGTCAGTTGATATCAAAACAATGTATTTCTCAACAATAGAATTATTGACTATTAACTATTGACTAATAAGGATCTTTAAGTATCCTAATTATCATTAAAGATTTCTTCAAATGTATTTTAATAGTAAAATAACAAATGGGTGCGTTTACTTTTAATATGAAACTAATATTTCCATGTAACAGTACTCCAAACATTACCTGACACGATCTGTAATAATAAAAGCACACTTTTGATCACATATGTATTTGTTTAACTCATCAAATATAAAAAGTGAGGATGTCAAGTCACCATAATTAAAGTGATGCCTTCATATGGCTGATTTTGAATTAAAAAAAACACAAGTAATTTCTGATTATTAAAATACAAACATTATAGAAACACTCAAAATAATAATTGGAGAGTTTACTTAATACATTACTTAAAATGAAAGTTTATTGTAATTTAAATCATAATTCAATTTTCTGTTTTCTAACTTATCATTGAATTAATGTTCACACTACAGAAGTAAAGTTTAAAAACAAGAAACCAACCAATCTCAAGAGTTCTGAAGATTTCTATGAATAATCCAGATTATAGAAGGTTTAAGATCAAACCAGGACCTGTAAAATAATGCTAGAGAACTGGTTCTGGTCCAGACCCTCTGTGCGCTCCGGACCCTCTCCTCAGGCCGTGTCCGATTTGGGGCTCTCTGGGAGAGCCAGAGACTCCAGAGAGGACTGCTCATCTGGATCTGGAAGCAACTCCTCTTTATCACTGCAGGAAGAGACAAATATCATCATTACATAAAGTCAGTCAGTCAGTCAGTCAGTCAATCAGGCATTACATCAGTCAGTCATTACCGCAGTCAGTCATTACCTCAGTCAGTCCTCCATCAGAGAGACCCTTTAATTGAGGGAACAAGGAGACCTTCAACACACACTTTCCTGAAGTCTGCCATGTGATAAAGATTACAGCCACAGGGGGCGCTGGTGTGACCAGACGGATGCATTAACCAGCTTATAAGCAGCAGATAGAGTTTAATGTCAGCAGGGGGCAGCACTGAGGCAGGTTGTTGTACCCAATCGGGCAGAAGACCACTTATCCTACTGATACAGTCTGATTACTTGAGATGACAACGTGTAACAAGGACATGTTCTGTTAGTCTGGTTCACTTCGTTCTCCAGCTAGTAGATGGTCGATGGGTTCTGACGTCACAGTTCAGCCATTGCGTCCTTCCTCTTTTGCTTTCCACAAGGATTACAAACGGAAACCAGGAAAACCAGAAACTGGTCCTGTTTACATCCGATTCAGTAAATTCATGTGCAGAATCTGTTTATAGAGATTAAATGTTACCTGATGAAAGATAGACGGCGGGACCGACTGTGACGTCTAAGCGTGATGACGACGAGCGTAACCAGAAGCAGAGCAGAGATTGCTGCCAGAGTGACGAAGAGGAAGACAGCTATGAGAGACAAGAAGAAGATTGTGTTGGTCACCAACACGAGTGGGGACAAACGGGTATCATTAAAAACAGGAATAATGGAATCATACAGGTATTAATATCTTATACACAAGTACAATTGCAGATGGGTATTACTATCTTACACACAGGTATCATTATAGAAGTAAAACAAACTGAAGGACTAAAAACTGACCCGCAGTCCAATGCTCACGGACTTTTCCATGATGGTCAAAGGAACCTCGAAGAAGAACACGTACACATTATTATATACATGCAGGATAGAGACACACACACACACA
Source organism: Cottus gobio (assembly GCA_023566465.1). Taxonomy (NCBI): domain Eukaryota; kingdom Metazoa; phylum Chordata; class Actinopteri; order Perciformes; family Cottidae; genus Cottus; species Cottus gobio. Next base: position 29,285,432 of record CM042220.1, on the reverse strand, counting down.
GCACCATATAAGACAATTTATATAGATATACGACTATATCTATATATAGGGCGACTGTGGCTCAGTGGTTAGCAAGTCTGACTTTCAATCAGAGGATCGGTGTTTCGATCCCCGGCTCCGGTAGTCCATGTCGATGTGTCCTTGAGCAAGACACTTAACCCTCATTGCTCATCGTTGCTGTGTCTATGGTCTACTGTATATCATGTAAGTCGCTTTGGATAAAAGCCTCAGATGAATGAAATGTAATGTAATATACATTTAGATAACGGTTGAGTGTCTTTACCGTCTCGTCTGCAGCGGCTCAAACACTCGTCCTTGGTGATGTAGCGGTTCTGGTTTCCACTACAACCTCCATAAAGGAATAACTGACAGGTGTTGGTGTTGGGGTCGTAATAGAACATGGGGAAGGCCGCACGGCAGGGACCGGGGTCAGAGGTCGCCATGCAGCCATCTTCAGACAGACACACACATATCGTTTACAGGTTTGATTTTCTCCCCACAGTCGGTTTACTGGTTTCATTCAATTCACGCCACACCAACAGTTTTTTCCCGTCTGCCGTCGGGCTCATCAACAGAGCCCGGGTCCCCCACTGACTCTAATGACTAATGACTCTGTCACCCCCAGACAATTTCCCACTGGACACTCCCCTGCACATACCCTTATATTTAAATACATTCGACACTTTAACTTTACACTTGCCACTTTCACACAACACTTACATTCCATCCACATTCCATGCACTTTATCTTATTTTTGATATTCTACTGTTCAATTGTAAATACTCATTCAACCTTTCATTCATTCTCATTTATTGCACTGTGTTTACTGTTAAATGCGTATTGTTAAATGTTAAATGTATGCACCTTCCCGCCAGGACAAATTCCTTGAATGTAAAAACAAACATGGCAATAAATGGTCAGGAGTCAGGACTAAAATTATCTACTTGTGTTGAGATATACTCTATTGAATGATAGAGTTGTATAGTGTTGTACCTTTGTATTCTGTTGAAACTTCATCATCAGCGGAAACGTTTTTGGAAGAGGAAAGCACTCTGACTGCAGGAGAAGAGACAACTTTTTCAATTCAATGTATTTTGTAAAGCCACTAGACGTAACTACAATAATGGTAAACCCCTAATTACCTGTACAGGTACAGACAGGTGTGTTACTGACCTGTACAGGTACAGACAGGTGTGTTACTGACCTGTACAGGTACAGACAGGTGTGTTAATGACCTGTACAGGTACAGACAGGTGTGTTACTGACATGTACAGGTACAGACAGGTGTGTTACTGACATGTACAGGTACAGACAGGTGTGTTACTGACCTGTACAGGTACAGACAGTTGTGTTACTGACCTGTACAGGTACAGACAGGTGTGTTACTGACCTGTACAGGTACAGACAGGTTTGTTAATGACCTGTACAGACAGGTGTCTTAATGACCTGTACAGGTACAGACAGGTGTGTTACTGACCTGTACAGGTACAGACAGGTGTGTTACTGACCTGTACAGGTACAGACAGGTGTGTTACTGACCTGTACAGGTACAGACAGGTGTGTTACTGACCTGTACAGACAGGTGTCTTAATGACCTGTACAGGTACAGACAGGTGTGTTAATGACTTGTACAGGTACAGACAGGTGTGTTACTGACCTGTACAGGTACAGGCAGGTGTGTTACTGACCTGTACAGGTACAGGCAGGTGTGTTACTGACCTGTACAAGTAGAGACAGGTGTGTTGCTCACCTGTACATGTTGCCATGCAGCTCTCCTTGCTGACGTAGTTGTTCTTGTTTCCCCTGCAGCCTCCGTAGATGAATGATTGACAGTCACCTGTCTTACTGTTGTAGTACCAGTGCTCAAACGCTGCTCTGCAGGGACCCACCTGAGGCTCCGCCCAACAGTGCTCTAACAGGACAAACCACACAAAATGTTATTTTTACATTTTCATTTCTATAGTTCTGTTTATCTTTTACTGACACTTCCATAAAAGTATGTTTATTAATTAAACCATGTTTCTTGGACTGGAAGATGAGTCTCCTTAATTGGACATTTATTCATATATTTTCTAAGGGAAAACAGAGCTGAGCTGTTTGTTTGGTTCAGAAATGTCTTTAACTCCTGTTTCGTGTTCAAGAGGACAAAATAAACTGTATCTGCCTTCACTGATGATAAATTCATAAGACAGATGTTAATCCTGAGTTATAAGTTTCATTGAGACTCATTCAGGCAAATATCTGCTGCTGTAATAACCTCAGTGATGGACACAACAGTGAACATACAAATAATAATTAATAAATAATCTTCACATGAGATAAGAGTTAGTTGAAACATACCAGCAAAGTCAGCAGCAGACATTTCTGTTGGAGAGAAGAAGAAGTTACTGGGTGACAGACACACACACACACACACACACACACACACACACACACACACACACACACACACACACACACACACACACACACACACACACACACACACACACACACACACACACACACACACACACACACACACACACACACACACACACACACACACACACACACACACACACACACACACACACACACACACACACACACACACACACACACACCTTTTTCCTGAGCAGGAGTCAACTCTGTAGCAGCAGGTTCAACATCTTGGGACCGTTCTAGAATGACAGAAAATCATAAGGGGGTTAATCAGCAGTACAGTCATTACTACCAGCACTACAGTCATTATTGCCAGCACTACAGTTATTACAACCAGCAGTACAGTTTTTACTACCAGTACTACAGTCATTATTACCAGCACTACAGTCATTACAACCAGTACTACAGTCATTACAACCAGCACTACAGTCATTACTGCCCGCACTACAGTCATTACTGCCAGCAGTACAGTCATTACTACCAGCACTACAGACATTATTGCCAGCACTACAGTCATTATTGCCAGCACTACAGTTATTACAACCAGCAGTACAGTTATTACAACCAGCAGTACAGTTATTACAACCAGCAGTACAGTTATTACAACCAGCAGTACAGTTTTTACTACCAGTACTACAGTCATTACTGCCAGCAGTACAGTTATTACTACCAGCACTACAGTCATTACTGCCAGCACTACAGTCATTACTGCCAGCACTACAGTCATTACTGCCCGCACTACAGTCATTACTGCCAGCAGTACAGTTTTTACTACCAACACAACAGTCATTATTACCAGCAGTACAGTTACTATAAGTGATGTGATCACATGCCATTATGTTTGATTTGCAGGGAGTCGATTGCCTCACAGCATTTAGGAACCTGTTGATTCTGGCTACTGGGTGATGAGGTCCCCATAGTCCACCATGTTGAACCATTAAGATTAACCAAACTACCCTGAACCTCCCTCTCACTCAATAAGAACAGCGAGTGGTGTTGGTTTAAGTTGGTCACTCCCAGTTGGTTTCAAATTCCTTCTAACTTATAGAGCTTATAGTACCATTTTACCCCACTAGAGAGATTATAGTATCATATTACCGCACTAGAGAGCTCATAGTATCATATTACCCCACTAGAGAGCTCATAGTACCATATTACCCCACCAGAGAGCTCATAGTACCATATTACCCCACTTGAGAGCTCATAGTACCATATTACCCCACTTGAGAGCTTAAAGTACCATATTACCCCACTAGAGAGCTCATAGTACCATGTTACCCCACTAGAGAGCTCATAGTACCATATTGCCCAACTAGAGAGCTCATAGTACCATATTACCCCACTAGAGAGCTCATAGTACCATATTACCCCACTAGAGAGCTCATAATACCATATTACCCCACTAGAGAGCTCATAGTGCCATATTACCCCACTAGAGAGCTCATAGTACCATATTACCCCACTAGAGAGCTCATAGTACCATATTACCCCACTAGAGAGCTCATAGTACCATATTACCCCACTAGAGAGCTCATAGTACTATATTACCCCACTAGAGAGCTCATAGTGCCATATTACCCCACTAGAGAGCTCATAGTACCATGTTACCCCACTAGAGAGATCATAGTGCCATATTACCCCACTAGAGAGCTCATAGTACCATATTACCCCACTAGAGAGCTCATAGCACCATATCATTAATTATTATATCATTCTGGTCACATGACATATATTGCCCATCCTCTGTTCTGAGGTTAGGATCTAAGAACAGAGGATGTGGTATTTTGTACCTCTGATGAATATTTTAGATATTTTGCCACCTCAACACTGATCATGGACCTGTTGGATTTAAAGGTAACTCTTGTGTCACTTTATAAAACAAGACAATAAACTGCCATGAAATGTTAATATTATTTGTCATCTTTTACCTTCCTGATCTGAACTATTAAATATTTATCTATTTTCAGAATTTGAACCCTTTAATCGTCAGTTTGTTTCTATAATAATTGTAATAATACCACTGTTTTAATAGGTTTCAGTAGAGTCAGGCTGTATTTTGGCTCATGTCACATGATTGAAATTTAAGGAACATAAAAAAAGTAATTTTAAAGTTCAGGGGAGAAACCTAATTTTAACACGTGAAATCTCTTCATGGCAACTGAATTAATTCAGTTTTATAGCAACCTTACAAAATAAAGCAACAGTGATTGAGCAGCGATACATAAGTGTAGGAGTTCATGATGGAACCCTCTCAGAGGAAGTGGAGCGACCGGTCGGACCTGAAGCCCTGAACAGAGCCAGAGACCTGCATTCCTCACAGATGACTCACGCTCACCTGACAGGTGAGTTTGATGATGTCATGGCATTATTGCTTAATAAAGTTATTAATTAGGCTTGATCATAAAAAAAGAGTCTTAAAGTATTAAGATCATCAATAATTATTGTTGGCTAAAAGTATTAAGATAATCAATGATCAATATTGAGATAATCAATCATCAACCCTGACTAGATGTATTGATTCTCTTACGGTTCTCGGTCCCGTTGGTCTGCGGCTCCCAGGAGACCATCAGCGGGAGGATGCGTATCTTCTCACCGCCGTCCAGCGGCTTTCCGCCGGCCTCCCTCTTGCTCTTCCTGCGGTAAACCCTGGACTGGGTCGCGGGCCCGAGGACGCACACGTCCCGGTCCCCGACCACGCAGGTGACCAGCAGGCACTGTGGTGGTCCGTCCGCCGGGAACAGCACCAGGACCAGGTCGCAGTCCGGCCTGGTGCAGCACTTAGCCTGGCAGCTCTCCGGGTCTGGAACCTGCAAGATCTTGTCCAGGCTCATCATCATGGAGGCGTTCATGGCGGCCAGACCCTGTTCCGGAGCAACTGACTGGTCCCAGTCACAGCCCAGTGTCAGACCGGTACACAGCATGACCCAGACCGCCAGCAGACTCGACCGGCCCATCTTCTTCTGATCCGGATCTCGACTTGAACCCGTTCGAAAGCTCTTAACGATGAAGGTCTCTCGGCTCCGCGCGCACTTCCTTGTTTGGTGAGTTTTTGTTGTCGCAGATACATTTACCTGAGAAAGGTGAGGTCCCCGTAGCCACGCCCACCGGTACGTCATCGCACGTCTCGTGTTTGAAACATTCAGTCCAATGTTTTCTAGATGATCCATCATTTCATTAATTATATTAATACAATTGATTTATGATACTGATTACATTTAAGTATTGTTTATAGAATAATTCAATTATATTATTTATAATATAATTACATTTATTTATGATAATAAAGTTAATTCATATATATATATAATAATACAATTTAAGACTCTTCGGATTGCAATAATAACGTGTATTTCGAGCCAGCTCAATATGATATTTAATAATGTTATCTTGATGAACATTGTAGGAGAAATATTCAATAAAGTTTGATTAATGAAGCCGTGAATACTAAAGCTTGTATTCTGTAGAGAAAATAAAAATGTATTCTCATTGTTTGACAAGTTTCAAACAATGTAACAAGTATTTTATAAAATGTAAAAATAAAAGAATTTGAATAATAAAACTTTTTGCAAAACTTAATTTTTATGTTTTACTGAAATTGAAAATAAACTATTTGGGACACTAAAACAAAAAAAACATATTATTATTACTTTATCTATTATGGTGTGTAAAATAGATTATTATTATATCTATTATACTGTCTAAATAGATGATAATTATTGTCTTCATCACAGTCTTCATCCACTGAGCGGATTTTATTAGACTTCATGATTTCTACACTTCATATCTACTTAGAAGTGTAAATATGCTGCAGTACACCCGTTTACCACTAAGTGTCGGTGCTGTTGCTTTATTTTCTGTCTAACCCATGAACTCGAAGAGCATTAGGACTCAGCAGAATCCTCCAATGCTGCGTTCTTGTCTCCTCGGAGATGTCAGCATCAAATAAAAGTGCAACGCAATGAAGGAAACTGTATTGCACATAATAATGGGATATAAAATATCTTCTGGTTTCTGAGAGAATACAAACAATATAATTAGTATAATATAATAAAAAACTAGCATTGAAAATAGTCATTCCATCATCATGATTGCAGTGTTGTATGGTGATTATACATATTAAATAAGATTGACTATACCTTGAATACAGAAAGTAGAACTTTTAGCAGCAACTTAAATGGCTCTTATTGATAGCACTTTGTAGTTTAATTTCTTGAAGAAGTTGTACTTTCCTTGTTGTTCTGAGTTTGTATTCATTGTTGAATGCACTTATTGTAAGTCGCTTTGGATAAAAGCGTCAGCTAAATGAAATGTAATGAAAAAGATTGAGGACTTACATTTACAAGAGATAGTATTTCAAAAACACAAACATGTCAAGAATTATTAATGCAAGTGGCTGTGAGAGCAAATTAATCAAGGAAGAGGAGAAGAGGATCTCTCTCTCTCTCAAATCCCCACAGCCCTTGAAGGCAGCGCCAGCAGCGTGGTGCCGCCCTGCTCCGTTTCTGTGCGCAGCTCTGACGGGACTTTATATTATCTTCTATTTTCAAAGCTTCACGAGGATTCATTCATTTATTAATTCATTATTATTCAAAACATCAAAACAGAGAGAGATTTTCCACAACAAGAGAAAAACGAGGGAATTTGGGATTTTATTATTATTGTTATTATTATTATTATTATTATTATTATTATTATTATTAATAGTAGTAGTGGTAGTAGTATCAGTAGTAGTAGTAGTACTTTTTACTGCAATTCATACAGATTTCTTTACATTTTATTTTATTCAATAAGGTAAATATTTTACCATTGGAATACTTGATCCGGTTCTGGGGTGTTGGTTTGGGTGGCGGACTGTCTGGGTTAAGGTCTGATCGGTCCTGATGGCGGCCAACCGGGTGGGGCGGCGGTTGAACAAGATGTGTAGTAACCAGTCACCAAGCCAGCAGCGGCGGCGAGCCCGGGTCACCGTGAAGTACAACCGGAAGGAGCTGCAGAGACGGCTGGATGTGGAGAAGTGGATCGACTGTGGACTGGACCAGCTGTACAGGGGCCGGGTGAGTACTACTGCAAACACTACAACAAGTATTCCTACAAAAATGCAAATGACTTTGTTTGAGAACATGAGTCAAGGAAAGTAGAGAGGCAGTACAGTGTTTATCTCTGGTGAGATCAGGACCACCATTAACTGTTTGTAGGTTCTGGGTTTTTCATTTAACTTATGTGTCCTTGCAACTACATTATGTGCTCAGAAAGTATTGAATCCTAAATATTCCACCTCCTGGAGTCTCTTTAACATGCTGAGAAATATATATATATATATATATATATATATATATATATATATATATATATATATATACGTATATTACATGTTTATCATGAGTCAGCACCTCCAGGGAGGAGTTATTGACGTGTCAGAGACAGTAAAAGCTACATTAGAGGGGAGATTGATGACCCACCCCCACGCACGGGAAGAGAGTATTATGCGTGTGTTTGGTGATAAATAGATAATCAGATCTGCCCTTTGGCTCATTTCCTGTCAGAGACCCCAGCTTGACACACACACACACACACACACACACACACACACACACACACACACACACACACACACACACACACACCCCAAACTAAGAGCGGTTAAAAAAAACCTGACTGGCTAGGGAAACTGGAGCAAGACTCAGAAGGGGAGCTCGCCAGTGAGTGTCTGGTCGCCGGGCCTTCGCCAATAGGGCCCGGTCGGGTTCAGCCCGAAGAAACACCATGGAGCAGCCACCCTGTGGACCCACCACCCGCAGGGACAAGCATCGAGGTCAGGTGCTATGTAGACCGGGCGCGGGCCAGGCAGGGGGCCTGGGCGAGCCGATCATCGGCTGCATAGACTAGCCTATGCTATGACTCTCGGGACGTGGAACGTTGCCTCGCTAGCAGTGAAAGAGCCAGAGCTGGTGCAGGAGGTGGAGCAGGAGGTGGAGCTGGAGGTGGTGCAGGACATGGTTTAGGAGGTGGAGCAGGAGATGGAGCGGTACCAGCTGGATATAGTTGGACTCACCTCCACTCACATTGGAGGTGAGCCCAACTATATATAATAAGTATAACATACTTATTTAAAAAATATGACATAATATTAATTACCTAAAATTATATTAATATTATTTGAACATATGTAACATTATATAACAGTATTTTAATACATTATTATTTGAACATTATTTTATGATATTATTTGAACATGATATAATATTAAACAGGAAAAGGAGATGCCAGAAGAGGTGAACATTGACGACCTGCTGGACTTCAGGACGGACGAGGAGCGAACTCAGAGACTGCAGGTAAATATATGTATATATATATATATATATGAATATTTATATATGTATATCTGTTCTTCTGTCTGTCCTGTTGGTGTCTCATGTGTCTTTCTATCTGTCCTTTCAGGACCTCTTTCTCTCCTGTCACAACAATACAGAGGTGAGAACCATAAAGAAGCTGCTTTGAGGGAAGTTTAAAGGAAACACAAACATATAGATGGGAAAGGGAATGAAATGAGGGGGGCGCTGACGTCTTCCTGATAATTAATAATTATAATATAATGGACTGAGTTACATGTAATGTTAGAGGTGTTATTGTGTTTACAAGAAGAAGTTGTTTGAGATAAGAAGTCATTAGTTATTGCAATTACTCTTGACTTTCGCCTCCCGTTGCCTGTGAGATCATATCTCATACACACAGGAGCCCAGACCCTGTGGCATTTGTGTCGAGCTACGCCTTTCACTGTGATTTGTCGATTCCTGTGTACGTCGACAATTTGTGTGAAACTAACCAATGAACATTCAGGAAATCCCTAAGGACCTACCCACCTTCCACTGCAAAGACACTGGTTTTCAGCTAGTTGCATGTTACTCGCATCCACACGCGTCTGTGACTGTATGTAATCTAATCGTGCAAAATATTTGCATCGCATTTAGTGTAAACGCCCAGTTCTGCATCAGCAACGTGATCAGCGAGTGTCTTTCCCTTTCCACTTGAGCCGTAACAGCCCTCCTACCAATCAGCACTACTGTCTCTGTGGGCGGGGCTTCTCCAGCCATACCTGTCTCTGTGGGAGGGGCTTCTCAGCTCTCTTTCAGCTGAATACTAACCACAAGGATAGACTGGACACTGTGCATGACTTCACTACCCACTACTATGACCTCACTACTCACTACTATGACCCCACTACTATGACCTCACTACTCACTACTATGACCCCACTACTATGACCTCACTACTCAGGCCTCACTACTCACTACTATGACCTCACTACTCACTACTACTTCCTCTGTGAGGTGATCAGTGCATCCTGTAGGGAGGTAACTCTTCCTCTGTGCTCCTCCTCTCCATCAGGTCTTTATCTGTGAGCTGCTAGTAAAACTTCACAGTCTAAAGAAGCAGGAGGATCTGCACAACGACGGCATCGACCTCCCTCAGCTCCACATCTACCCTACCCGCCCTGGATCAGATGACAGGCAGGTGCTGCACTAGAAAGAAGGCAGTGGGTGCAAACTGCTACTCAGCACCGACATACCACCTGGAGGCCCTGGACGTTAAAATAAACTCACCTGAACTGAGTTCCTCTGACCAGGTGACACAGAGACTGAAGTTCATCTTCACGGTTCCTTTTGTGTTTTTATGTATTTCCGTTTGAGTCATTAAACTATGAGGATTGCTACTCATCAGTGTTGTGTGAACTCCTTCATCCTTCATTTGGACACCTTTAACAAGACCCATGTAGTCCTGGACCGCAGAGCCCTGGTTCAGTTTGGACAACTTTAGAACCAAATCAGTAATTCTGATTGAACTGCTTTTCTTGAATTCCCTTTAATTATTATGATCTCTAGTCTCAATACTAAACAACTAACCTAAAAGTTTAAGAACATCAAACACACTTCAGTCTTTTTGGCCCATTTTATTAAATTAATTTGAATAAGAATATGAAAATTAAATTAATTATCTTTACGTCATTATTTTTCTATAGTGCAGCAGTGTTTTTTGTTTTCCTATTTAACAGCTGGGACTGAGTCTGAAAATAAAAAGAGGGTCCCGTCAAAATAAAAGTCTTTATAACTTTGCATTATGAAGAGTTTCCTCGTTCAAGATCCAGGACTGACCTGTAAAAAAACACAACGTATTAGACCGTATGACAGTGCTAGACCGTATAAGACAGTATGAAACCTTATAAGACCGCATTAGACCGTATAAGTTTGCATTAGATCGTATAAGACTGCATTAGACTGTAGAAGACCGTATAAGACAGTATGAGACCGTATAAGACCGCATTAGAACGTATAAGACTGCTCAATTGAACAATCAATAACCCCAACACTTTCACTGTATATACTATACAATATTTATCCACAGACTTCATATACTTTGCATTTTTGAACTTTTATTATTTCATTTCTTAAATGTAACTTGATTGCTGCTGCCACAACCACATTTTCTTTTGGTGATGAATAAAGTACATATCCTATCCTATCCTATAAGACAGTATTAGACCGTATAACACAGCATTATAACGTATGACAGTATTATACTGTATAAGACAGAATTAGAATGTATGCGACAGTATTAGACCGTGTTAGACAGTATTGGGCGACTGTGGCTCAGTGGTTAGCAGGTTTGACTTTCAATCAGAGGATCGGTGGTTCAAACCCCAGCTCAGCTAGTCCATGTCGTTGTGTCCTTGAGCAAGACACTTAACCCTAATTGCTCACCGTTGCTGTGTCTACGGTCTACTGTATAGCATATAAATCGATTTGAAGAAAAGCGTCAGCTAAATGAAATGTAATGTAATTAGACCGTATGAGACAGTGTGAGACCAAACACAGACCTTGTTGTGGCAGAGACCCTGTCCCAAGATCAGTCCCAGCAGTGAGTTGAGGATGTTGGCTCCACAGAGGACCGTTTGAAGCCCACTGGCGCCCCCCATCACACTGAACAGAACTATATTCCACTGAACCACTTCTCTGGGCTCCACACACACTTCAGACCACAGAGTCCTGTTGTACAGATAGCCTGCATGACTGGGACCGAGACAGGAGGGCTACAGTTAGAGACAGCGTTAAGGTACGAGTCAGGGAAGCAGAGGCTATTCTCGTGGTAGGAGATTGAAGGCTATGGCGATTTCTTGGGGTGGAGGAAATTCAAACATGCAGGGTCGGCAACAGTCGTGGGGTAAACGCTGCAAAATCTTGTATAATGTGGAGAACAATCTTGCAGTGAGTGTGTGTGAAGCTGGGGTTTAAAAACTAAAGAGAGCAGGTGGACAGGTGAGAGTGATTGAGCTGATGAGGTAGGTAAAAAATAGAGTGGCAGGAGAGAAGGGAATAGTTAGAGTCAGAGTGTTCGGGTAACAACATGACGTCCATTTTGTTATTGTGTTTGTATGTCTCACCAGTCTGGGTGGGGTTGTAGCGGGACCCCCCAGATTGGAGCGGAGGTGGTGTTATACAGACAGAGGGGACCCTGAGAGAGACCAGTGGCACTGACCAGACAGCAAAACCCAGCAGTCAGCAGACACACACAGGAGTACACCACCTGACACAACATCTGGACACAGAGAAACATTAATCTAGCCTCACTTTTAAACAAAGCAACTCTCTTGTAACCAGGGTGACGTTTTCCTCATAACTTGTCCTCAGCATTACTTGTTATAATCATCAGTACATTCTTTAAAAAAAATCACCTTTTTTTCATATAAAGCCTTTACACCTTCAATTAATTGCAAAAAAACAACCCTTGTAACTTGTGTCTAAATTCCCTTCTTGTTTTTACAAATTAAATTTTCTCGTCGTCAATAATCAGAAAACATCCATCAGCTCACCTGGCGTCTGAACGCACAGCACCCTCTGGTTTTGCTGCTCTGCACTAATGCTCGAGCTCCGAGCAGAACCTGAAATGAGATGAAATACCAATGTAATGTTACATGAATATTCATATTAATAAATAATTATATTTTGGAGAGTGGTTAGTTTCCTTTCAAGTTTCTTTCATAATCATCGTCTTTATATTTGAAAAGATTTCATTGCTAACATTCGAAGGACAAAAATACAAAACTACAGAATCACTGGTTGACTTAGACACTTGTCTTTATTATTGATGTCTGAGGACAACGCTGTTCTTCCATCTCAACCACATGAAGTGTTGGTTGAGATGGAAGAACACCACTCTGTGTTGGAAAATCACATAACTGGGCTCCAGAGCTACACGGCCTGCCATGAGTGAACATGGTGTTAATGGGGGTCAGATGAAGCTGGAGAGCGACAGGCGGATGTATCGATGCGGCAGCAGCAGTAAAACAGGCGTTGCACCGGGCCGTCTTGGTGAAGAGGGAGCTAAGCCGGAAGGATAAGCTCTCAATTTACAGTTCGTCTACGTTCCGACTCTCACCTATGGTCGCAAACTACTTTGGTCTAGTAACTGCCAGAGTTTAAAGTAATGTTTATACAACTTCTACAGGGTTCATTTTAAATGGTGAAAATAAACACATTTAAGCTGAGAGAAGAAAATAACCAGAAAATGTGACGATACACCAGAATACCCAGCAATACACACACACCAGGAAGCCGGACCCCCACAGGCCCGTGGCCCAGGTGGCCTCTCTGGTCACATGACCCTCCAACAGGAAGTGGATCTTCAGTTCAGGGAGCAAAAGCAGGATGTTGGACAGTATGCAAACGATTGCCAAGGCAATCAGAGAGACAGCGACACACCTCAGACAGCTGGACACACACATCTGTAAGAGGTCAGAGGTCAGTGTTAATGCTGATCCTCTTCTTCAAATATAAACATGTTGTATTGAACAGTAAATATCAACATGTTGTATTGAACAGTAAATATCAACATGTTGTATTTAACAGTAAATATCAACATGTTGTATTTAACAGTAAATATCAACATGTTGTATTTAACAGTAAATATCAACATGTTGTATTGAACAGTAAATATCAACATGTTGTATTTAACAGTAAATATCAACATGTTGTATTTAACGTAAATATCAACATGTTGTATTTAACAGTAAATATCAACATGTTGTATTTAACAGTAAATATCAACATGTTGTATTTGAAGCCAGCAGCTCCTCAGGTAATTAAACATGAGAGTAAATTTACAAATAGACGTTATTTGGATAAACTGATGATATATCGGGGTTTACTTTCTCATTTAAACAACTCAAATCAGGTCTTTTAAATCTTAAACTTATTTTTTAGTAATCTCCAAAAGTAAAGTTAACATTTTTGTACTACCGTGTCATTTGCAAGTGCCTACATTATTTCAAGTGCCGATTGTAAAAATAAATGTTATTTTTGTTCAGAGTTTAACTAATAATAATAATAACAATAATAAAACATAAACTCAGTCACAGCTCCTCAGACCAAAACATCAAACAAGTTTATCAGCACTTTTAATAACAGCACTTTTTAAATTGAATGATGTTTACGAGTCTAATCTGACTCCCCGACGGTTAAAGTCTGGTTTGGGTTAGGAAACTAAAACATTTTATTTTTTGCTTTTTCTGTAGTGAAAATTATCATCTCATTGGGTTCCACTATGAAACTGAATCCTTTAACATCTTTGACGTCTTATAAGTACCTGGGTGTTCACTTGAACAATAAACTGGACTGGTCCGACCACGCACATGCACTTTATAAAAAGGGACAGAGCAGACTCTTTCTGCTGAGGAGACTGAGGTCTTTTGGGGTGCAGGGAGCACTCCTGAAGACCTTCTTTGACTCTGTGGTGGCATCAGCCATCTTCTATGGAGTGGTCTTCTGGTGCAGCAGCATCACGGCAGCTGACAGGAGGAGACTGGACAAACTGATAAAGAAGGCCAGCAGCGTGCTGGGGTGTCCTCTGGATACTGTGGAGGTGGTGGGAGACAGGAGGATGATGGCCAAGCTCTCATCCCTGATGAACCACGCCTCCCACCCCATGCAGGACACCCTGGCAGCTCTGCACAGCTCCTTCAGCCACCGGCTGATTCACCCCCGGTGTGTGAAGGAGAGGTACCGCAAGTCCTTCCTCCCTGCTGCTGTCAGGCTGCACAACAAGCTGACCTCCCAGTAGCCCACAAACATTCTGGACTCTCAATACTTGAACACTTTTTGGTCACTTTAATCCATCCTGGTGCAATATTTTGTAATTTGTATATTCAATATTCTACTGTACATTCCATTTCTTCTTTACTGTTTATTTTATTATGTTTATTACTGTTTATTTATATTACTTGATTTCTTTTATCTTTACGTACTGAGCAATGCTGCTGTAATCCTGTAATTTCCCCACTGCGGGACTAATAAAGGATTATCTTATTTTATCTTATCTTAAATGTTAATAAATAAATGAAATGGAATTTTCTTAAAGGTTCACTGTGGACTTTCAGACGATTAGATATTATTGTATGAGTGTTAATTTATTCATACCAATATTTATTAATAAATAGGTTTTCTGTTTCTGATCAACAGATCCATTAATTGAAAAATCCTTTCAATTCTATTTTCTTTTTTAAATATATGTGAATCGTATTGAGACTTTAACCTGGTCATTATTCACCAATTTAAAGAGAAGTCAGAGTGGAGACGCTGCGGCTGACAATAATGGTTAAATGTCACATGATTCATCTGTTAATTTGATGATAAAACTCACCCTGAAGATCTTCTGCTGAGAACAGATGAACGATCCAATTCAGAGTCTGAACATTTATTTCTGTTCTGCTGACCGTCGCATGAGGACACACCCACTGCCATATTTGGAAACAGGAAGTATCCTGAGCCATTTTTTAAGGCCATTTCTAGAATGTAGGCAACAAAGAACAGAGAAGTTAGAGGTTACTAATTCTCCTCAGGCATTGGCTTTGAATGCATTTCATCACATCTGCTCCTGTAAATAGGAGCAATTATTACTCAGGGCAAGTGTGGCTCAGTGGTTAGCAGGTCTGTCCTTCAATCAGAGGATCGGTGGTTCGATCCCAAGCTCCACTAGTCCATGTCGTTGTGTCCTTGAGCAAGACACTTAACCCTCATTGTTGTGTTTTCTGTAAAGTTCTGTCATTTGTAAAGTTTTGTTATCCTTATTTACATGTTTAATCAAATGTATACCTTAAAACCAGAGCTACAAATGAAACCTTTGCGGTTTAGCTGCGCAATAGTGTAGTGCCTCTTTAAGGGGAGTGTGCTGCGGGTACAGGCGACCGGCTGTTTACTACGTGAAAAGGAAGCGCGAGATTCATTTAGTTGTAAGGACTTTCAATCCGGTGTGCAGCCACTTGGTAAGCTCTCTTAAATTCAGATGGTTCTTGTCTGCTTTATAATGTACGCTTCATGTTGTCTGCTGTCGCCATGCTAGGTTGTTGTACTGTGTTTACGTCCGTTGCACGTTAAAGATAACGCTATGCTCCAGTAGGTCTAAGCAGTTTAGTTAACTGATAAAGATAACGCTATATTCTAAAGTTATAAGTTGACGAGGTGGCGAGGCTATGGGACATGAAGCTGACATTTAGACTTATAACATTGCTGCACCATACGTGTCCATTCGTGTTTACGTACTTTAGCATTTCAAATGTTTGATGAAGTATGAAGCGCGGACCGGTATTTAATGTAACGTTGCACTTCCTGGTTTACCGCGGAGCATTTTGGGAGATGTAGGTTCCAGCTGCTAGCAGAAAACACTGCATGCATCTTGACTAGGCTTTGGTAGGACTTGAATGGTGCATAATGTTTAAAGTGTGAAGCGTGTACATGAAAATTGTTATTATTATTATTATGGTATATTAATAATAGTATTTTTGTATTTGATTAATGTTATTTATTGTTGCTTATTATTTTTATTGGGCTATTGAGATAAAGAACTAGGGAGTTGTGCTGTTTGTAGTATGCATATGAAAATTGAAATGTTGCTTTTCTTATTATTTCAGGTTTATTACCTGGTCACTCTCATTTGAAATAAATAAACAAACAAATGTGGAATACCGAGTAATATCCTTATGCTTTGCACACTGGGTTGCCCTTTCCGTGGGGAGAACACGGAACAGTAATAAACCAACGGTTCGAGCGCTAAGTCTGCCACCACCCTGTCGGCATTGACCTGTGAAGGAGCACCAAGAGAAGAGGAATAGGCCGAATAGACCCCTCTGTGTAACAGTGCCTTGATCAGTGCAGAAAAAGGAAGATGGATTCGGCAGAATTAGTGGCTCTAAAAGGAAAGCGCTCAACAGCACAAAGCTCTTTCAGCAAGAGAGCCAAAAAGCTGTCCCTCACAGTAGACCTCCTAGGGAAGAGGGTACTTATCGATGAGATCAGAGCACTTGGTGTGGACTTTGGAAAGGTGCACGACACTGGGCTGGAATATGTTGATGCTCTAGGAGACGTGGAAAGCGAGGAAGAAACAGCAGCAAAAGAAGAAGCTCGTGTAGAGGAGAAAATGGCGATGTGCCTTGCCACCTATAGAGAGACGCTCCAGTTCGCTAAGGAGACGTTATGGTCCAAATTTGGCTGTGTCGACCTTGAACTGTACGCTGATGGTGCAGAGGAGAAATGTACTGAAGTGGAGAACACTGATGTGAAGGAGTTGCCGGAGGAAGACTTTCAAGTCCTGAGAGAGGGCCTGGTGGAGAGAATCAAAATGCTGGAGCAGAAGGTGCTTGAATGGGAATGTCTTTTCTCTGGAGCCAAGACAACAGTGTACAAGCAGCAGCTATACAAGCTGGTCAATAGACTGCATGACTGGGTGCGGAGCTGGCAAAAGTTGAAGCGGGCAGATGGGGTTGACGGGGGAACAAGTACTGATGAAGTGCATGAGTCCGGTGAGGGGCTCACTAGAGCTGGCATGCAGCCCCAAATCCCCAGTGGAAACCCTGTACTGAGCATTGGAGCACCTGCGTTTCCACAAGCACCACCACAAAGCATCCTTGGCCTGCATCCCGGGGCATACGGCTTCAGACCACAGATCAGTCTTGAAAGAACACGCCTGCCCACGTTCGCAGGAGACATGACTGACTACTATCGGTGGAAGGCTGAGTGGGAAGAGCTGGAACAGCTGGGAAACCCACAGAGGACGGCTGGTGTTACAAGGTTCCACTTACTGGCAAGTCTCGGCGACAGGGTGAAGAAAGACTTGGTTCTGTCCAGCTGTGCATCGGCGGATGAAATGTTCAGGCGCCTCGACAACCGCTTCGGGAACAAGGCGAAGATCGTACTGAAGATATCTGACGAGGTTCAGGGCCTACCCCCCGTAAAGGGAGACAACCCTAGGAAGGCAATTGAGCTGATCCAAGCAGTGGAGCGGGCCCTTAGTAACCTTGTGATCCTTGGGGAAGAGGAGGTTATAAAGAACCGGTGGGTGGCGCAGTCCCTTGAAAGTAAGCTACCAAGCTCTCTGAAGGAGAAAAGGATTGCGCACAAGACTGAGCCTGTGAATGGGTTTGCTCCACATGATCACTTCGACTGCTTACTGCGCTTCCTGAAGAAGCAGGAGGCAATCCTGGAGGAGCTGGATCAGCTGGAGGCAAGCCCTAGAGATGGAAGCTCCTCAGGAAAAGGCCCGGCAGACAAACCAGTCCAGAAAGCATTCTCCAGAGCTACCTCAGGCCAAAGAAAGACTCAGTCGAAGCCACGCTTGGGCTCGTGCACTGCCTGTACTGATGGAAGGCATGCTGGTAGGCTGTATGCCTGCAAAGCCTTCAGGGATATGGATCTCCAGAGGAGAAAGGACCATCAAAGGACCCATGAGATATGCAATCGGTGCCTGTGCTTCCATCTAAAGGATGACCGTTGCAACACGAAGTTTCTCTGCAGTAAAATAGACTGCCGCAAAGAAGAGCCTCACCATTACTTGCTCTGCCCCAAGTCCATCGCTCAAGGGAAAGACGCTGGCAGCGAGGTGCAAGGTACCAAAAGGATGGAGAGAAAAGGCCTCGGGCTGACCAGCAAGCAAGAAGAGCTCCTGGCGAAAGTCACTCCGGAACTAAGAGCAGAGATCAGGAAGGCATTTTCCAACAAAGCCTCAACCTAGATCTGCACAGCTGGAAGTGGATGGAAAGAGTACCCAGTTATAATGATGTTACTGGAAGTGACAATGAACTCAGGCCAGCTGATAGGCACTCTGATTGACCTTGCCTCTGACACCAACTATATAACAAACAATGCTGCCCAGCGCCTTGGACTGATTGGGGAGCGCATCAAATTAATTGTCCATGGAATAGGAGGGATGAGAACAACAGTCTCAACCAAGAGGTACTCCCTGCGACTGAGAGTTAAGACCACCAAGGGGACAGTAATGGAACACAAACTGCTCTGCTATGGCCTGGAGAGTATTGCGGAGATAAGTCAGTCTGTTACTCCGCAACAACTGCAAAAGATCTTTCCTGATGTTGCTGCAGGAGAGCTGGTCCGCCCTGAGAACATCGATCTTCTCATCAGTCACAGGGAAGGTCGTCTAGTTCCACAGCCGGTCAAGTTGGAGGGAGATCTGGTCCTCTGGGATGGCCCATTGGGAAAAACTGTTGGCGGTACGCACCCGGATCTTTTCGAGGTGGTCAACCTAACGCTGCACCAGTCTGAAACTCACTTTGCGAGGTCCATGAGAACATCCTCAAGGGTGTACAAGGAGGTCCTTGTGGACACCAAAGACCTGAGTGAGGACCCAACAAGGATGGAAGAAGTGACTCTCAGCAGCACCACTGCCACAAATAAGGAGGTGTTTGAGTGGTTCAAGTGGGATAGCATTGGGGCAGCGTGTGACCCGAAATGCGGGAGCTGCAAGTGTAGCAAGTGCCCTCCAGGAGGCAAAGAAATGACCCTTGGAGAAGAAAGGGAATTAGAAAAGATAAAGGAGTGCCTCTCTTATGTGCTAGCGGACAAACACAGCGACGCCCCACACTGGGATGCGGCCTACCCATGGAAAGTAAGCCCAGCGATTCTGCCAGATAACCGCCGAGCAGTGGAAGCAACCTTCAAAAACACAGAGGCTCGGCTGGTAAGAGAGCCTTTATGGAAAGCGGCATATGGAGAGCAGATCCGCGAGATGGTTTCAAGAGGAGCAGCCATCGAGCTCAAGGAGGAAGAGATCAAGGGCTGGAATGGCCCGATCTGGTATATCAGTCATCTGGTTGCCCCAAATCCTCATTCTAGCTCAACGCCAGTGAGGATAGTCTGGAACAGTAGCCAGGAGTTTAAAGGGTTGAGCCTGAACAACCTCCTGCACAAAGGCCCTGACGTCCTCAACCCAATCCGAGGTGTCCTGCTGAGATTTAGGAGCAGATTGTATGCTGCTCTTGGCGATATTAAGAAAATGTATAATTCAGTGTGGCTGAAGGATGAGGAGGTCCACCTTCATCGATTCCTCTGGAGGGATAACCCTGAAGATGAAATTGGTGTGTTTGCCATCGTCAGGGTCAAGCCTGCTGGATGCATCGCTCAGGTTGCCATGAGAGAGACGGCAGACCTGCCCCAGTTCACTTCCATGGTTGAAGAGCGCCGGATCCTGACAGAGGACTGCTATGTGGATGACATCTTGACGTCGCATGACGATCTCCAAACTCTGATTAGGATGACTGAAGGAGTGGAAGAAATCTTGAAAGCAGGTGGTTTCTCCCTCAAGCCCTGGGTCCTGACAGGCAAAAGTGGGAGGAGTAAAGAACCCACTGACTGCAGCAATGTCAGTTCAACAGAGCCTAAGACCCTGATACTCCCCAACCAGATGCGGGACGAGGAAAATAGAGCATTGGGATTGGGATATGAACCAGAATCTGACAAACTCCGTGTGCTGACGGCGGTGAACTTCTCAAGGAGGCGAGGAAAGATGAGGACCGGTCTGGATCTACGAGAGGATGAAATCAGAGGCAGCACCCCCGATCCTCTCACCCGACGCATGTTGCTGAGTCAGATCGCAGGGTTCTATGACCCCATCGGCCTAGCCTCACCTGCCAAGCAACGAGGAGTGATGCTCATAAGAGAGTCCTTTCAGGAAGCAGGAAGAGACCATCCCTCCAAAGACACCTGGGACGATCCTCTTTCGCAACGTCTTCGAGAGGCTGCAATAAAACTCTTTGAGCAATATGTGAGGCTTGGCCAACTCAGATTCGACAGGAGTCTCACACCTCTTGGAGCCATGGGTCGCCCAATGGGGATCACGTTTTCCGATGGTAGTGAAGCTTCCTACGGAGCCGTTCTTTACCTACGGTGGGAAACAGAAGATGGAGTCGTAGTAAAGCTGGTTGAATCAAAAGCCAAGCTTACCCCTCTAGACCAGAAAGGTGATGTTATTAAAGCAGAGCTGTGAGGGGCTGTCTTTGCATCCCGCCTGAAGACATACTTTGAGAAGCACTGCAACATCAAGGTTAATCGGTGGACCCATTTTGTCGATAGTCAGACAATCTTGGGAGCCATCCAGAAGGATAGCTATGGCTGTCAGACATTTTTTGCAAACCGGATTGGAGAAATCCAAAAGGCCGGATCAGTAGATAGCTGGAGATGGGTCGAAGGGAGACAGAACGTCGCCGACCTCATCACAAGGGGGGCATCCCCTGAGGAGCTTGCTGAAGGATCAGTTTGGCAGGAAGGCCCAGAATTTTTGAAGTTGCCTGAATCAGAGTGGCCTGTAAAAACTGCCAGAGGGATCAACCCCTCTGTTGCTGAAGAGATCGGGGGACTTCGGAGGAAGGCGTTCTCGGCACTGGTCACAGCAGGAGCCCAGCCCAGGAAATGGTCAGGCCCAACCAGTGTTGCGCTTGTGGGCCTTGTGGACCCCCGAAGGTTCAGTTCACTGGCGCGGTTATGCGGGACCATGGCCTGGATGAGACGAGCAGTAGAAATCTGGCTGGGCTACAGACTGGCCCCAGTTCAATCAAAGTGGGAGGCAAGACCATACCTGTCTGTGGAAGACAGAGGAACAGCTTTCCAAGATCTAGCTCTCGCAGCTCAAGATGGTGTCGGGTTCCGCAATACAACCCTGGATCGCTTGGTTGTTCAGAAGGAGGAAAAGACAGGGCTCTTGCTCTGCGGAGGGAGAATCCAACGCTGGGATAAGGATAGAGCTGTACCACTAATCCCATGCCATTCGTGGCTCGCGACCCTACTGGCCAGGGAGGCACATGAAGAAAACCATGAAGGTGTTGCCTCTACCCTTCTACGGACAAGAAGGAAAGCCTGGATCATGCAGGGACGAAGAACAGTTAAGAAGGTGCTGAACAACTGTGTCACCTGCAAAAAGCGATGAGCCAAGATGTGCCAGCAAGTAATGAGTGATCTCCCTCAAGAGCGTACCAAAAGAGCAAGCCCATTTGAGTATACGACCCTCGACCTGTTTGGCCCCTTTGAGGTAAAAGACGCTGTTAAAAGAAGGACAAGCAAGAAGGTCTGGGGCATTGTTTTCTGTTGTATGGCCTCGAGAGCCGTCCATGCGGACCTCACCGATGACCAGTCAGCAGAAAGCTTCCTCCAAGCATACTCACGCTTTGTTGCTCTGAGGGGGCATCCAAGGAAACTATGGTCCGACAGAGGCACTAACTTTGTTGGCGCCAAGCCGGCTCTGTGCGAGCTACATAAACATCTGGCTTGCCTGCATACTGCATCCATAGAAGATATAGCCGCTAAGAACGGGACTGAGTGGAAGTGGGATTTTCACCCTGCAGATGCACCCCACAGGAATGGCGCTGCTGAGGCTGCTGTGAAGCTTGTGAAGAGGGCGCTCATGAGCCTCGGAGGAGCTACAGGGTCCCTCACATGGGGGGAGCTCCAAACTCTGTTCTATCAGGCAGCCAATCTGACGAACGAACGCCCAATCGATGCCAGAGCTCAAGAACAGGAGGATTCGGTCGAATACTTGACACCTAACTCCCTCATACTGGGTCGAGCATCACTTGGAGGAGACACCTGCGGGCTTGACCTAGAGACCCATCCCTGGCGTCGCCTAAGGGCTATTCAAATCGGAGTGGACCAGTTCTGGGCAAAGTGGAGAGAACTAGCTTGTCCAAATATGTTCATTCGGCACAAGTGGCACCGGACAGAGAGGAACGTCAAAGTCGGCGACCTCGTCTGGATTGCTGACCCAAATGCTTTGAGAGGTCAGTTTCGTCTGGGCCGGATTCTGGCAGTTAATCCTGACAGTAAAGGGATTGTCAGGGATGCTGACATTGCAACATGTGTTGGCCTTCCTGTTTCCCTGGCAGGTGGACAGAAGAAGAGGAGTTCTTCACTGCCCATGACAGTTCTCAGAAGAGACGTGAGAAGATTGGTAGTCCTTCTTCCGGTGGAGGACGAAACTCATACACTCCAGCCGCCATGACAACCGCCTCTTCCTGAACCCCTCTCATTCACCGCCCAAACCCCTGTCACCGTCCTTGCCCTGTTGGCTGGTTGATGCAAGCTGAGCGCTGCCACCATGCCCATCACATTGGACATACATTAAGGAAGAGCATGCACATCCCATACCTCGCATACCTGGGCAGTACACCACACACCTGCCAAAGGGATGTGATTGGACATTGGACTAAGCTGCTCCTCCATTGGTCGTGCCTTCATCAGACACTTACATATAGACATTGTGGAGAAGAAAAAAAAAATAAGGTCACTAAGAGGGGTCTTTTTGACTCAAATTTGGTAAGTTCCCTGGATCATAAGGTCAGGAACTTAAGTGGGAGGTGTTGTGTTTTCTGTAAAGTTCTGTCATTTGTAAAGTTTTGTTATCCTTATTTACATGTTTAATCAAATGTATACCTTAAAACCAGAGCTACAAATGAAACCTTTGCGGTTTAGCTGCGCAATAGTGTAGTGCCTCTTTAAGGGGAGTGTGCTGCGGGTACAGGCGACCGGCTGTTTACTACGTGAAAAGGAAGCGCGAGATTCATTTAGTTGTAAGGACTTTCAATCCGGTGTGCAGCCACTTGGTAAGCTCTCTTAAATTCAGATGGTTCTTGTCTGCTTTATAATGTACGCTTCATGTTGTCTGCTGTCGCCATGCTAGGTTGTTGTACTGTGTTTACGTCCGTTGCACGTTAAAGATAACGCTATGCTCCAGTAGGTCTAAGCAGTTTAGTTAACGGATAAAGATAACGCTATATTCTAAAGTTATAAGTTGACGAGGTGGCGAGGCTATGGGACATGAAGCTGACATTTAGACTTATAACATTGCTGCACCATACGTGTCCATTCGTGTTTACGTACTTTAGCATTTCAAATGTTTGATGAAGTATGAAGCGCGGACCGGTATTTAATGTAACGTTGCACTTCCTGGTTTACCACAGAGCATTTTGGGAGATGTAGGTTCCAGCTGCTAGCAGAAAACACTGCATGCATCTTGACTAGGCTTTGGTAGGACTTGAATGGTGCATAATGTTTAAAGTGTGAAGCGTGTACATGAAAATTGTTATTATTATTATTATTATGGTATATTAATAATAGTATTTTTGTATTTGATTAATGTTATTTATTGTTGCTTATTATTTTTATTGGGCTATTGAGATAAAGAATTGGGGAGTTGTGCTGTTTGTAGTATGCATATGAAAATTGAAATGTTGCTTTTCTTAGTATTTCAGGTTTATTACCTGGTCACTCTCATTTGAAATAAATAAACAAACAAATGTGGAATACCGAGTAATATCCTTATGCTTTGCACACCGGGTTGCCCTTTCCGTGGGGAGAACATGCTCACCATTGCGGTGTTAAACACAGAATACTAGTCCCAGAAGTTAAACACAGAAGTTAAACACAGAATACTAGTCCCAGAAGTTAAACTATGACATTCTGATGATTTGAGTCCACTTAATTTCTCAGTTCAGTCGTCATATTTTAGCTCTGTGGAGCCGTGAGTCACCCTTTTGGTATCTAGGCCATGAAGACCATGTTGGACCCGTCGTCAATGAAACCTGTAATTGATCATGTTGGACCCGTCGTCAATGAAACCTGTAATTGATCATGTTGGACCCATTGTCAATGAAACCTGTAATTGATCATGTTGGACCCGTCGTCAATGAAACCTGTAATTGATCATGTTGGACCCGTCGTCAATGAAACCTGTAATTGATCATGTTGGACCCGTCGTCAATGAAACCTGTAATTGATCATGTTGGACCCGTCGTCAATGAAACCTGTAATTGATCATGTTGGATCCGTCGTCAATGAAACCTGTAATTGATCATGTTGGACCCGTCGTCAATGAAACCTGTAATTTATCATGTTGGACCCGTCGTCAATGAAACCTGTAATTGATCATGTTGGATCCGTCGTCAATGAAACCTGTAATTGATCATATTGGACCCGTCGTCAATGAAACCTATAATTGCGTGTCAGATATTTAAACATATAGTTATATTAAAATAAATATAAAATCCAACTCAAAAACAACAAAGTGCATCCTGCCCTAAATGACAGAGAAACAAACTTTTCGAAGACTAAAATAAATATGACTCAGCAGATTCAAACCCCACATGAGACATCTGGGAAGTTTAAAACTGGACATTAATAACCCTCAACAGAGCATAACGAGGTCACATGACCACAGGAAACCAGTGGTGACTAAACTTCCTCAAACTGAAGAACGGCTTCAGGTTTAATCTTAAAAAAACAAAGTCATGAGCTTCATGAGGCAATCTCAGATATATGGATCAATCCCACAAAATATAGCCACAAGCAGTCCTTCTGGGTCCTTCTGGGTCCAGTCCTTCAGCTCTATGAACTAAATCAAAGAACTCAAAGTTCAGGAGACCCCCACCCAGCCAAAACCCGAACACCGATTTAACTCAAACCCCGACTTGGCCCGAATCCTAGCCCCACCCAGAGGGGAGATTATGCTGAAGAATAAGTCATGTGACCTCACAAGATGTGTACACAGCCAGTACAATAATAAATTGTGAGGAACAGAACATAACCTGATCATGAGGAACAGAACATCTGATCCTCCTCTGTTGCTCTGTTTTCCCTGTGAAAGGGTTTTTAGTAGTTTTTCCTGATCCAATGTGAGGTCCCGGGACAGGGATGTTGTATTTGTAGATTGTAAAGCCCTCAGAGGCAAATTTGTATTTGTGATTTTGGGCTACACAAATAAACTGAATGGAAAAAATGTAATTCTGCTAGAGCTTCGGTTCCAGACCTCTCAAGCTGAAAAAGCCAGCAGCAACATTAAACTGTCACTTGTATTGACTTTAAATCTGAGAACAGAAAATGTTTGACAGGATTTTAGACAAAAACATTTTTCAACAAAAGAGACAAAAAACATTTAAGTTTCCATTTTCCATTTCAAACAAAATTCAATGGAATAGTCTGTTTTATTTCTCAGAAAAGTGTTTTTTACAGTCTTACGTGATTAATCTCACCAGAAACAACTGCTGTTACCGATCAGGACTAATAAGATAAAGTAGTGCAGGGACCTAAATGCAAAAGGGGTGGTCTCTATGGTGGCCTTCTTAGGACAATTCAGACTCCGCTCTAAGGAGAGGTCACCCGCTCAGGCCGGGGAACATCTCGGTCGGAGTGGCTTATTTCTCAGGAGGAGGGGGAGGGGGGTAACTTTGCAGAGGAGGAAGACGAGGGAGTCTATTTAGTCTTTGCAGAGGAGGAGGTGGAAGTCTTTGCAGAGGAGGAGGAGGAGGTGCGGGTCTTTGCAGAGGAGGGGGTGGAGGACTTTGGAGTCTTTCTGGGCGGTCTGATGGGGGTGTTGGAGCTGCCGGAGTCCCGTCTGCTGTGTTGGCGGAGCAGATACGGGTCAGAAGATCCACTACGTCGGTCAGTGGATCTCTGTTTCTCCTGCTGGTCCAGCTCCTTCTGCAGAAGCAACGCTAGCCGCCGGTCCTCCTCTTCCTGCCGCTGTCTGCTCAGAAGCTCCACCTCCAATTCAGCAATTCCCAACAAGGCTGGCCCCCCAACCTCCAGAGAGGAGGAAGAGGAGGAGGAGGGGATGGAGTGACAGTCCCATTTGGTGAGCGTGTCCTCCTCTTCCTCTGAGGTCTCCAGCTCCGAACTCTTCCTCTTGGCCAATCCATCTCCAGTCATGTGACTCCCGGGAGTCAGGGGGTGAGTCTGGACCTCCACTGAGGCGGACGGAGGATCTGATCCACCTGTCTGTTGGGGGAGGGGACGCTCCATCTGCAGCTTCTCCTGAGAGAGCAGGATGTTCTCCTGAAACAGGAAGTGAAAGAGTGACTCTTTGTAGTTTAAATTCAACAACGTCAACATCTTCCTTCAGCGTTCCACGTTAAACATGTGTGTTTAGGAGCAGTGGGCCGAGCCCCTTTCTCACGCAACAGTTAGCTTAGCATAAAGTTAGCTTAGAATAAGGTTCACACCATCAGCTCGCGCCCTGTGCTTGGTCAGGCTCACCGTGTTGCACGTGTGTTGCGATCAATCACACATACCCCTAAAGCTTCTTCTTTACCTTCTTTAATTTCCATCATCATTTTCAGCCACAGATCCACTGCATGCTCAGTAGCACACCCTGCTATTGCTAACTATAATAATTTGATTAGAGTTCCTTTACAACATCCCTTACTACCTGCAGATAATAGCTATTTGGCAAATTTTGGTCTTTTAAATATCAGATCCCTCAATAATAAGTCTTTTTTATGCCATGATTTTATTACCTGTAACAAACTGGACTTTTTTATTATCACAGAGACATGGTTATCTGAGGAAGACTGTAGTCCCCTTATAGAGGCAACCCCCCGATTTTACATACCTTCATCAACCTCGGCTATCAGGCAGGGGAGGGGGGGTTGCTGTTATTCACAGAAAAGATTTTAAATGCACTCCCATCTCACATAGTAATTTTACATCCTTTGAACATCTTGGTTTTATGGTAAACTCAAAAGCTCCTGTCATCATTTTAATAATCTACAGGCCGCCAAAGCTGAACAATATCTTTATTCATGAGTTTGCTGAACTTTTAGCTTATTCTATGTCACAGTATGACAAAATTCTTATTTTAGGTGATTTTAACATACATGTTTGCTGCCCGTCTCAGACTCTTGTCAAAGATTTTATGGATACTCTGGAATCTTTTAATCTCACTCAGGCTATAAAACAACCGACACATTCAAAGGGTCACATCCTTGACCTTGTCCTGTATAACGGTCTCAGCCCTGAAAACTTTGAAATTAAGGATATCTGTGTGTCTGATCACAAAGCAGTTTTATTTCATGTAGTTTTATCCCAACCTCCCACAAATCTCAGTTCACCTGCCCGTAGCCGGGTTTTTAATTCCAGGTCTGCTAGTAAATTTTCAGAGCATTTTATTGCTACTTCTTTAACTGCTTTTAATCCACTTTCTGATACAGAGGAGCTGGTCTCCCTTTTTAATCACACCTGTCAGACTGTCCTGGACTCTGTTGCTCCCTACAAGGTCAAAAAATCTAAAAGAACCCCACAGCCCTGGCTAAATTAATCCACCCAAAAACTCAAGAGAGACTGTAGAAAAAAATGAAAGAGAATGGAAAAAAACTGACCTACATGCATTTTATGAGATTTGGAAAGATGCAATGAAGAATTATCAAATGGCAGTCAAAGAAGCAAGAGCCTCATTCTTCTCCACGTTAATTTTAGATAATCACTCAAACCCAAGAGTTTTATTCAAGGTCATAGACTCGGTCATAAATCCCTCCCCCAGTCAACTTACTGAGGCCTCACAAGAGATGTGTGAGAAGTTCTTAAATTATTTTATTGATAAAGTAAAGGAAATAAGACAACAAATTACCCCCCCAACTCGCATTTTACATACCAGTAGGGACATACAAAGCTATTTTAGTAATTTTGAACCTGTATCACTGTCCTCTTTATCTGATATCATCTCTCACATGAAATCAACAACGTGCAGCCTTGATTTTATTCCCACTAAATTTCTTAAAGAGGTTCTCAGCACTGTAGGGCCTAGTACATTACATTACATTACATTACATTTCATTTAGCTGACGCTTTTATCCAAAGCGACTTACATGATATACAGTAGACCGTAGACACAGCAACGGTGAGCAATGAGGGTTAAGTGTCTTGCTCAAGGACACAACGACATGGACTGCCGGAGCCGGGGATCGAACCACCGACCTTCTGATTGAAAGACCGACTTGCTAACCACTGAGCCAAAGTCGCCCAGTATTTTACTGTATTTTACTGTAGTATTTTACTGATTATCAATAGCTCCCTTTTAAATGGCACCTACCCATCTATTTTTAAACATGCTATGGTCCAACCTCTTTTAAAGAAGCCGAAGCTCGACCCTTCCGTTTTATCCAATTTTAGGCCAATTTCTAAACTTTCGTTTTTATCAAAATTTTTAGAAAAAGTAGTTTCAACCCAACTTTTAGCTTTTATGAACCATAACAAAATATTTGAAAAATTTCAGTCAGGTTTTAGAGCACTACATAGCACAGAAACTGCCCTCCTCAAGGTAACTAACGACCTCCTTTTAACAGCAGACAGGGGGGAGAATGCAGTTTTAATTCTTTTAGACCTGAGTGCAGCCTTTGACACAGTAGATCATGCCATTTTAATTGATCGCCTTAAAACCTGGGTTGGCATCAAGGATGTTGCACTCAGCTGGTTTTATTCATACCTTTCACATAGAACGTTTTCGGTCACCATAAGTAACTACGTGTCCTCTACGGCACATATTACCTGTGGTGTACCACAAGGCTCAATTTTAGGTCCGATTTTATTCTCTATTTACATGCTTCCACTCGGCCAAATCCTCCAACGACACAAGGTATCTTTTCACTGCTATGCAGACGACACACAGATATACCTTCCGCTGAGACCTGGTGACCCAGAGAGCCTAGCGGCTGTCCTGGACTGTCTCTCTGACGTCAACTGTGGCACAAAACCTTTTACAACTCAATAACTCAAAATCGGAAATCATACTATTCAACTGCCCAAACAATAACACTAGCCTCATTCAGAGTGAACTTGGTCCCCTGTCTGCCTGTATAAAACCTGTTGCAAGAAACCTGGGAGTAATGTTTGACACCCATCTAAACTTCGAAACACAGATTAAAAAAAACGTCCAGTCCTGCTTCTTCCAATTAAGAACCATATCCAAAATCAAACCCATACTGTCACACCCTGATCTGGAAAAAGTCATCCATGCACTCATTTTCTCAAGACTCGACTATTGTAACTCACTCCTCATTAATCATAAATCTATCTCCCGCCTCCAACTAGTCCAAAATGCAGCAGCTAGGCTTCTTACTGGTTTTAACAGACATCACATTTCTCCAGTTCTGGCCTCTCTCCACTGGCTCCCAGTTGGTTTTAGAATTGATTTTAAGATTTTATTGATCACTTTTAAGGCCCGCCAGGGTCTGGCCCGAGATTACATTATAGAAATGTTAACGCCATATGAGCCAACTCGCAGCCTTAGATCCTCCTGGCCGTTCCAAAGTCGAGGCTTAAATCAAAGGGTGACCGTGCTTTTTCCATCAGGGCCCCTCGACTTTGGAACGACCTACCGGAGGAGATAAGGCTGGCAGAATCAGTAACTTCTTTTAAGTCACTTCTTAAAACCCATTTTTTCAGAATTGCTTTTAAGTGATGTCGTCCTTTTATGTATTTTTATGATCTTTTATGCAGTTCTTTTGTTCCCATGGTTTTGTTTGTATATTCTAGATATTTGTTTGTTTTCTACAGTTCTTTTTGGCTAATTGTTTTGTTTTATCCAATGCTTTTATGGTGTTTGTTTACCACCATTTAAGCTTATCTGTGGAAGCACTTTGTAAACTTTGTTTTTAAAAGTGCTATATAAATAAAGTTATTATTATTATTATCATCATCAATCACAATGTGGAGAAGAACTTCACTTCATGTTGAACTGTTCCTTTAAAATGTTTTCACAGAATAACTTTCCGTTACCTTGTTGGCCACGAAGCTGCTGTTGGATGGAAGATGGCACAGAAACCTGGGACAGAGACCACATGAGACCACATACCAAATTCATCAACATCACTGATCAGAAACTATCAATGCCCTCTTACTGGTCTTCGTGGAACCCGCTACTCTTACTGGCCTTATTCAATTCTGTATTTTTTGCTTCTTAACTGTTTTTTAATGTTTTAATGAATGTTCTTAATTGTTTTTAAATCGTGTTTTCTTCTGCATTATGTTTTGATGCTTTTATGTGAAGCACTTTGAATCCTTGTTGTTGAACTGTGCTATACAAATAAACTTGCCTTGCCTACTGGCCTTCGTGGAACCCACTACTCTTACTGGCCCTCGTGGAACCCAGTTCATCAGATCACTGGTCCCAGAAAAAACAAGTGGACCTACTTCTCCATCTGTCCAACGCTGACCTCCTTCTTCTTATTCTTCTTCTTCGCTGGAGTGACGGTAGCCGGACCAACGTTCTCCTGAGAGACGGGAGCCGAGTTCTGCAGGAGAAACAAAACTATTAATGTAACCCTGTCTGGGCTCCACCATGACCCAGGACCTCAAGTGGGACCTGAAATGGGTGGTACCCCGTGAGAAACACTAACCAGCTGGCTGCTGAGCAGTCGGGCCAGTCTCTCGTCGTCTTCGCGCCTCCTCGTCTCCTCCTGCTGCAGCTCCTCCTCCTCAGCCAGCAGTCTGTGGATGTAGTTCTCACTGGCCCTCCTCTCCTCCTCGTCCAGGACTCGCTTCTCCTCCGTCAGCTGACAACAAGGATGAATTACATGTTATGAGCAGGAATAGAATATTCATAACCAACATAATCAGTGTCTGATCACCTGAAATTAAGAATGCTTAGACTTTAGAGTAGTGAGGTTTTTTACATTACATTACATTTCATTTAGCTGACGCTTTTATCCAAAGCGACTTACAATAAGTGCATTCTACCGTTTACAACAAGAATCAGAACAAGAATCACGAAGGTACAATTTCGACAAAAAGTTCAACTACAAAGTGCTATCAGTAAGAGCCATTTCAGTGCTACTAAAGTGCTACTTCATTTATTCAAGGTATAGTCGGAAAAGATGTGTTTTTAGTTTGCGACGGAAGATGTAGAGACTTTCTGCTGTTCTGATGTCAATGGGGAGCTCATTCCACCATCGAGGAGCCAGGACAGAGAACAGTCGAGACTTTGTTGAGTGTTTTGCTCGCAGTGACGGAGCTACAAGCCGATTGGCTGAAGCCGAGCGGAGCGCACGAGTTGGGGTGTAAGGTTTTACCATGTCCTGGATGTAGACTGGACCAGATCTGTTCGTTGCACGGTACGCCAGTACCAATGTTTTGAAGCGGATGCGGGCGGCCACCGGTAACCAGTGAAGGTCGCGGAGGAGCGGAGTAGTGTGGGTGAATTTCGGGAGGTTAAAGACCAGTCGAGCTGCTGCATTCTGGATGAGCTGCAACGGTCGGATGGCACCAGCAGGTAGACCCGCCAGGAGGGAGTTGCAGTAGTCTAGGCGCGAGATGACCAGAGCCTGGACGAGAACCTGTGCCGCCTTCTGGGTGAGAAGTGGACGTATTCTCCTGATGTTGTGCAGCATGAATCTACAGGAACGAGTTGTTGCGGTAATGTTGGCAGTCAGGGAGAGTTGACTGTCAAGGGTCACACCGAGGTTCCTGGCAGTCGGGGTCGGGGCCAAGACTGAGTTGTTGAAAGTAATCGTCAGGTTGTGAGTGGGGGAGACTTTTCCTGGAAGGAAAAGTAATTCCGTCTTGTCAGGGTTAATTTTCAGGTGGTGTGCGGACATCCATTGTGAAATGTCAGTCAGACAAGCAGAGATTCGTGCTGCTATCTGTGTTTCCGATTGTGGAAACGAGAGGATCAGTTGGGTGTCATCAGCATAGCTATGGTAGGAAAAGCCATGCGAGCGAATGACGGAGCCAAGAGAGTTGGTGTACAGGGAGAAGAGGAGAGGACCGAGGACTGAGCCTTGAGGGACCCCAGTAGTGAGAGGACAAGGTTCAGACACAGATCCTCTCCAGGTTACCCGGTAGGTCCGATCACTGAGGTAGGATGAGAGGAGGGAGAGCGCAGTGCCTGAGATACCCAGGTCCTGGAGGGAGGAGATGAGGATCTGGTGGTTCACTGTGTCAAAGGCAGCAGAAAGGTCCAGAAGGATAAGGACAGAGGAGAGAGAGGCTTCTCTCGCAGTGTGAAGCTGCTCTGAGACAGCAAGGAGGGCAGTCTCTGTTGAGTGGCCTGCCTTGAATCCAGACTGGTGAGGGTCCAGAAGGTTGTTCTGGTGGAGGAAGGAGGAGACTTGGTTGAAGATAGCTCGCTCCAGGGTTTTGGAAAGAAAGGGAAGGAGAGAGACAGGTCTGTAGTTGTTGACTTCTGACGGGTCGAGAGTGGGTTTCTTCAGGAGAGGGTTAACTCTTGCCTCCTTCAGAGAGTTAGGGAAACAACCAGTTGAGAGGGAGGTGTTAATAAGATGGGTGAGAAAGGGAAGAAGGTCAGGAGCAATAGACTGGAGGATGTGAGATGGGATGGGGTCAAGGGGGCAGGTGGTTGGGCGGGCAGAGGATACCAAGGTAAGAACTTGGTTGGGGGACAGAGGGGTGAAAGAGGAAAGTGAAGGGGAGGCGGATAATGTTAATGGAGATGTAGTTATGGGCGGGGGATCAGTGAATGAGGAGCGTATGTCATCTATCTTTTTAGTAAAGTAGTCGACAAAGTGGTTCGGTAGAAGGGTGGAGGGAGGAGGAGGACAGGGGGGGTCTAGGAGGTTGGAAAAAATGGAGAAGAGTTTTTTGGGGTTAGAGAAAGAAGATTCAATTCTGGATTGGTAGAACAGGCTTTTGGCTGCAGAGATAGAGGCAGAGAAGGAGGCGAGAAGAGAGTGATAGGCGTGCAGGTCGTCTGCGTGTTTGGATTTTCGCCATTTCCTTTCCGATGCTCGCAAAGTGGCTCTCTGGGCACGGACCGGGTCTGACAACCACGGAGCCGGAGAGGAATTGCGAACCTTACGTGTCGTAAGAGGACAGAGAGAATCAAGAGAGGAGGACAGAGTAGAGAGGAGAGTGTCTGTGGCACAGTTAGGATGCATGAGTGAGAAAGAGTCAGTTGAAGGAAGGGCTGACAGAACAGACGAGGCCAGAGAGGAGGGAGAGAGGGAGCGAATGTTGCGACGGATAGGTGCAGAGTCTGTTGCTGTGGGAGGGTTGTCAGTTCCCAAGAGTGGGAGAGAGTAGGAGATGAAGAAGTGGTCGGAGACGTGAAGTGGAGTTACAGTGAGGTTAGATGTTGAGCAGTTTCTGGTGAAAATGTAGTCAAGATGATTTCCAGCCTTGTGAGTCAGAAGTGAAGGACTGAGTGAGAGAGCGAAGGAAGATAGTAGGAGCACCAGGTCAGATGACTTCTCGGTCTGGATGTTGAAGTCACCTAGAAGAATGAGAGGGGGGCCGTTTTCTGGGAAATTTGATAGGAGGACGTCTAATTCTTCCAAGAAGTCTCCCAGGGAACCAGGTGGACGGTAGAGAACAACAATGTTCAGTTGAACCGGATGGGTGACCGTCACAGCATGAAGCTCAAAAGACAGTGGTGTAGACAGTGGAAGCGGGTAGAGAGAAAAACTCCATTTGGGGGAGATGAGTAGACCAGTACCACCACCCCGGCCAGTGGGCCTAGGTGTGTGGCTGAAGGAGAAGGCAGAGGAGAGAGCGGCAGGGGTAGATGTGTTGTCTGGTGTGATCCAGGTCTCAGTGAGAGCCAGGAAGTCCAGAGATTGCTTGATAGCAAAGCCAGAGATGAAGTCAGCCTTGCGGTTAGCTGACTGGCAGTTCCAGAGGCCTCCTGTGACGAGGTGTTGGGTTTGTGTGGAGCGGGTGGGATGAAGAAGCACGGAAGGATTTTGATGCAAGTAAGAACGAGTCCGAGGTCTGAAGTATCTACGAGGTGATATGTACACGGGTATGGGAGGGAAGCACATTTTCACAGGGAAGTGGTAATGCTCAGCCGCCCCCGAAGACTCCAACAAAAGACTCCTTTGTCTTTATCCTCCGAGTCTTGACTCCAACGAAAGACTCCTTTGTCTTTATCCTCCGAGTCTTGACTCCAACGAAAGACTCCTTTGTCTTTATCCTCCGAGTCTTGACTCCAACGAAAGACTCCTTTGTCTTTATCCTCCGAGTCTTGACTCCAACGAAAGACTCCTTTGTCTTTATCCTCCGAGTCTTGACTCCAACGAAAGACTCCTTTGTCTTTATCCTCCGAGTCTTCATACGATGAGTCTTCGCTGACGCTTCAAAGCCATGCCTGCTTCTATACCGGTGTTAGCGATAATTATCTACAGCTGAGTTGACTCCGCCCCAGGTCTTTAGTGTGACGGCCACCAATAGAAAGTACTCTGGCTCAGGACAATAGCAGGGTTTCCCTTTAATCAGTGAGGTGAGAGTTTCCCAAGAACAGCTGCTTCTTGCCAAAAGTCAACAAGGACAGGATCTGTTTTGGTTCGTCCCGTCTGGGCTCCTGTAGAAACATGAAGGAGAGACCTTCAAAGGAGCCCAGAAGGGACCCTGACTCTAGAGAGACCATGTTTCTACAGAAGCCCAGAAGGGACAAACCAAACCCTGACTGCTGTCGAATAGTCAAACAATTACCTCCTAACGTGTAACCCTAAGCATTGAAGCTCCTTTCCTTTAGAGAATCCAACCAGCACTCATCATGCATTCACTTTTCACTCAGTTAGGAAGGTTCTAACCAAAAGGAGTATTCGATTGCAGCCCCTGACTCTAGAGACATTTATGTTCCTACAGGAGCCCAGAAGGGACAAACCAAAATGTTGTAAATCAACTTTAACTTATTAGAGTAATGATCATGATTATTATTGTATGAACTTACTTTGGTGACCTGGTCCTCATATTCCTGCTTCAGCTCTCCAGGCTGACTCACTCTGGGAAAACACACAGAAACTACACACAGACTCATATTCAGCTGTGACATATATACATATGTTTTATGTATATGCATTATGGGACGTATGCGTGTCATCACTTATCAGGATTCTTAAAGACCAACAGTATTATGGGATGTCTGTGTACCTCCCGGCTCGTCCTCGGCAGTGTCCTGCCCAGTGAGGCGGCGCTGACACTGCAGAGGGAAGCAGGTCTGGATCTGGTCCCACAGCTGCTGGTCCACCAGAGTCTGGTTCCTGCTGTTCAGACGGGCCCACGTAGAGACCCTCTTCCTGCACAGTGGACAGCAGAGCGTGGCTTTGTCCACGGACTCCAGGAAGCAGGCCTGACAAGTATTAATAAAGATATGAATACCTTTACTAGGACAGGAAGCAGTGTGCGTGTTACCTTGCAGAAGGTGCGTGTGTGTGCGTGCGTGCGTGTGCGTTACCTTGCAGAAGGTGTGTGTGTGTGTGTGTGTTACCTTGCAGGTGCGTGTGTGTGCGTGCGTGTGCGTTACCTTGCAGAAGGTGTGTGTGTGTGTTACCTTGCAGAAGGTGTGTGTGTGTGTGCGCGCGTTACCTTGCAGAAGGTAGGGGTGTGTGTGTGTGTGTGTGCGCGTTACCTTGTTGAAGGTGTGTGTGTGTCCGTTACCTTGCAGAAGGTGTGTGTGTGCGTGTGTGCGTTACCTTGCAGAAGGTGTGTGTGTGTGTGTGTGTGTGTGTGTGTGTGTGTGTGTTACCTTGCAGAAGGTGTGTGTGTGTGCGCGCGCGCGTTACCTTGCAGAAGGTGTGTGTGTGTGCGCGCGCGCGTTACCTTGCAGAAGGTGTGTGTGCGTGTGCGCGTTACCTTGTTGAAGGTGTGTGTGTGTCCGTTACCTTGCAGAAGGTGTGTGTGTGTGTGTGTGTGTGTGTGTGTGTGCGTGTGCGTTACCTTGCAGAAGGTGTGTGTGCGTGCGCGTGCGTGACCTTGCAGAAGGTGGGCGCGTGTTACCTTGCAGAAGGTGTGTGTGTTACCTTGCAGAAGGTGTGTGTGTTACCTTGCAGAAGGTGTGTGTGTGTGTGTTACCTTGCAGAAGGTGTGTGTGTGTGTTACCTTGCAGAAGGTGTGTGTGTGTGTTACCTTGCAGAAGGTGCGTGTTACCTTGCAGAAGGTGTGTGTGTGTTACATTACATTACATGTCATTTAGCTGACGCTTTTATCCAAAGCGACTTACAATAAGTGCATTCTACGGTTACATACAAGAATCAGAACAACAAGAATCACGAAGGTACAATTTCATCAATAAAGTTCAACTACAAAGTGCTATCAGTAAGAGCCATTTCAGTGCTACTATAGTGCTACTTCCTTTATTCAAGGTATAGTCGGAAAAGATGTGTTTTTAGTTTGCGACGGAAGATGTAGAGACTTCCTGATGTTCTAATGTCAATGGGGAGCTCATTCCACCATCGAGGAGCCAGGACAGAGAACAGTCGAGACTTTGTGGAGTGTTTAGCTCGCAGTGACGGAGCTACAAGGCGATTGGCAGAAGCCGAGCGGAGCGCACGAGATGGGGTGTAAGGTTTCACCATGTCCTGGATGTAGACTGGACCAGATCTGTTCGTAGCACGGTACGCCAGTACCAGTGTTTTGAAGCGGATGCGGGCGGCCACCGGTAACCAGTGAAGGTCGCGGAGGAGCGGAGTAGTGTGGGTGAATTTCGGGAGGTTGAAGGTTGTTACCTTGCAGAAGGTGTGTTACCTTGCAGAAGGTGCGTGTTACCTTGCAGAAGGTGTGTGTGTGTGTGTGTGTTACCTTGCAGAAGGTGCGTGTTACCTTGCAGAAGGTGTGTGTGTGAGTGTGTTGTCTTGCAGAAGGCATGTGTTACCTTGCAGAAGGTGTGTGTGTGTTACCTTGCAGAAGGTGTGTGTGTGAGTGTGTTGTCTTGCAGAAGGCATGTGTTACCTTGCAGAAGGTGTGTGTGTGTTGCCTTGCAGAAGGTGTGTGTGTGTTGCCTTGCAGAAGGTGTGTGTGTGTTACCTTGCAGAAGGCGTGTGTTACATTGCAGAACATGTGTGTTACCTTGCAGAACGTGTGTGTTACCTTGCAGGTGTGTGTGTTACCTTGCAGAAGGTGTGTGTGTGTGTTACCTTGCATAAGGTGTGTGTGTGTGTTACCTTGCAGAAGGTGTGTTACCTTGCAGAAGGTGCGTGTGTGTGTGTGTGTGTGTGTGTGTTACCTTGCAGAAGGTGCGTGTGTGTGTGTGTGTTACCTTGCAGAAGGTGTGTGTGTGTGCGTGTGTGTTATCTTGCAGAAGGTGCGTGTGTGTGTTACCTTGCAGAAGGTGTGTGTGTGTGTTACCTTGCAGAAGGTGTGTGTGCAAGGTAGGGTCACCGGCTCCATGAAGATCTCCAGACACACTGGGCAGCGACAGTCGTCCAGCGATAGAGCTCCTCTTTGTCTCCTCCCTCCTCCGTCAGACACCTTCACCACCCTCATCCTCCTCAGTGGTCACTCTAAAGGGGGAGGAGTCAGTAAATCAAACTGGAGGAGGACAGACACACACAGACAGACAGGGTATACAGTAGTGATGGGTCCGGCAACACCAATGCGTCGGTGCATGTGTCAAGCTCATAGAGCGAAACCCCGTGTCGGTGCGCGTATCGCTTTAAGAAAGTCACGTGACCGATACAGCTGCTGTTTCGCCTGTCACTGAGGCGCCAAACTGTGTTTATAAGGAAGGCGTCTGTCAACGGGATGCATCTCTGCCAAAAGAATCACAGATCTTTTGAAGCGCAATTCTTCCCTTCAAGCCATTGAGCCCGAAAGAAAAAGAAAGGTTTCCGTCGTGTGTGACCATTTTGATCTTATATCGGCAAATAAGGTATTTGTTTTTATTTCCTTGTTGTTTCATCCTGTTCCTCAGTTTCCGCTTGATCTATCAGAATTCAAATCCGTTTCAAAGTGACTCTTAGTCAAAGAAACGTAGCTAATCGCCTGAATGCCAAGACATTGGAACAACTTCTTTTTTTGAATAAAAATGTATTAAAAAAATCCCCTCCCTGGCTCAACGACAAGTACATAAGCATCCTCACATTCACATGTTAAAGATATAAAGATATCAAATATATTTTAAACTTAAATTAAGATATAAAATACAATAACTTAAATTATATTATTGTATATACTAGGTCATTAAATCAGTATGTCAGTTGAGCCTGTCAACTAGGTTGCCTGTAATGATTTTTAAGATCCAGCAGGTGTCAGTATTGAGCGACACAGTATCGATACAGTTTGGGTAATGTGCCGCAACGCTTCATGAGGCCTCATTACATTACAATACATTACATTTCATTTAGCTGACGCTTTAATCCAAAGCGACTTACAATAAGTGCATTCTACGGTTACAAACAAGAATCAGAACAACAAGAATCAAGAAGGTACAATTTCGTCAAAAGTTCAACTACAAAGTGCTATCAGTAAGAGCCATTTCAGTGCTACTATAGTGCTACATCCTTTATTCAAGATATAGTCGGAAAAGATGTGTTTTTAGTTTGTGACGGAAGATGTAGAGACTTTCTGTTCTGATGTCAATGGGGAGCTCATTCCACCATCGAGGAGCCAGGACAGAGAACAGTCGAGACTTTGTGGAGTGTTTAGCTCTCAGTGACGGAGCTACAAGGTGATTGGCAGAAGCCGAGCGGAGCGCACGAGATGGGGTGTAAGGTTTTACCATGTCCTGGATGTAGACTGGACCAGATCTGTTCGTAGCACGGTACGCCAGTACCAATGTTTTGAAGCGTATGCGGGCGGCCACCGGTAACCAGTGAAGGTCGCGGAGGAGCGGAGTAGTGTGGGTGAATTTCGGGAGGTTAAAGACCAGTCGAGCTGCAGCATTCTGGATGAGCTGCAAAGGTCGGATGGCACCAGCAGGTAGACCCGCCAGGAGGGAGTTACAGTAGTCTAGACGCGAGATGATCAGAGCCTGGACGAGAACCTGTGCTGCCTTCTGGGTGAGAAGTGGACGTATTCTCCTGATGTTGTGCAGCATGAATCTACAGGAACGAGTTGTTGCGGTAATGTTGGCAGTCAGGGAGAGTTGACTGTCAAGGGTCACACCGAGGTTCCTGGCAGTCGGGGTCAAGACTGAGTTGTTGAAAGTAATCGTCAGGTCGTGAGTGGGGGAGACTTTTCCTGGAAGGAGAAGTAATTCCGTCTTGTCAGGGTTAATCTTCAGGTGATGTGCGGACATCCATTGTGAAATGTCAGTCAGACAGGCAGAGAGTCGTGCTGCTACCCGTGTTTCCGATTTGGGAAACGAGAGGATCAGTTGGGTGTCATCAGCATAGCTATGGTAGGAAAAGCCATGTGAGTGAATGACAGAGCCAAGAGAGTTGGTGTACAGGGAGAAGAGGAGAGGACCGAGAACGGAGCCTTGAGGGACCCCAGTAGTGAGAGGACCCAGGACGGAGCCTTGAGGGACCCCAGTAGTGAGAGGACCCAGGATGGAGCCTTGAGGGACCCCAGTAGTGAGAGGACAAGGCTCAGACACAGATCCTCTCCAGGTTACCCAGTAGGTGCGATCGCTGAGGTAGGATGAGAGGAGGGAGAGCGCAGTGCCTGAGATACCCAGGTCCTGGAGGGAGGAG
This sequence comes from Cottus gobio, assembly GCA_023566465.1. NCBI lineage: Eukaryota > Metazoa > Chordata > Actinopteri > Perciformes > Cottidae > Cottus > Cottus gobio. The sequence goes on along the minus strand of CM042220.1, from coordinate 29,245,549 downwards.
ATGAGGATCTGGTGGTTCACTGTGTCAAAGGCAGCAGAAAGGTCCAGAAGGATAAGGACAGAGGAGAGAGAGGCTTCTCTTGCAGTGTGAAGCTGCTCTGAGACAGCAAGGAGGGCAGTCTCTGTTGAGTGGCCTGCCTTGAATCCAGACTGGTGAGGGTCCAGAAGGTTGTTCTGGTGGAGGAAGGAGAAGACTTGGTTGAAGATAGCTCGCTCCAGGGTTTTGGAAAGAAAGGGAAGGAGAGAGACAGGTCTGTAGTTGTTGACTTCTGACGGGTTGAGAGTGGGTTTCTTCAGGAGAGGGTTAACTCTTGCCTCCTTCAGAGAGTTAGGGAAACAACCAGTTGAGAGGGAGGTGTTAATAAGATGGGTGAGAAAGGGAAGAAGGTCAGGAGCAATAGACTGGAGGATGTGAGATGGGATGGGGTCAAGGGGGCAGGTGGTTGGGCGGGCAGAGGTTACCAAGGTAAGAACTTGATTGGGGGACAGAGGAGTGAAAGTGGAAAGCGAAGGGGAGGCGGATAATGTTAATGGAGATGTAGTTATGGGAGGGGGATCAGTGAATGAGGAGCGTATGTCATCTATCTTTTTTGTAAAGTAGTCGACAAAGTGGTTCGGTAGAAGGGTGGAGGGAGGAGGAGGAGAGGGGGGGTCAAGGAGGTTGGAAAAAATGGAGAAGAGTTTTTTGGGGTTAGAGAAAGAAGATTCAATTCTGGATTGGTAGAACAGGCTTTTGGCTGCAGAGATAGAGGCAGAGAAGGAGGCGAGAAGAGAGTGATAGGCATGCAGGTCGTCTGCGAGTTTGGATTTTCAGCATTTCCTTTCCGATGCTCGCAAAGTGGCTCTCTGGGCACGGACCGGGTCTGACAACCACGGAGCTGGAGGGGAGTTGAAGACCTTTCATGTCGTAAGAGGACAGAGAGAATCAAGAGAGGAGGACAGAGTAGAGAGGAGAGTGTCTGTGGCAGAGTTAGGATGCATGAGTGAGAAAGAGTCAGTTGAAGGAAGGGCTGACAGAACAGACCCATCACTAGTATACAGTGAGACAGGCACATACACAGAGAGACAGGTAGCTACAGAAGAACGGTCACAGTTCTCAGTAGTGACGTCACTCGCTCTTGCTCACCTTAATATCCCGCTGATGCTAAAGCGTTAGCTCGGGTTAGCGGCTAACGGTTCGCACGGGAAGGATCCAGCTAACTCTTTAAACTACTGGTTAACCGGAACTACCGGGAACTGATCTAAAGCCACCGAAGACCCGCGTCTTTTGACACAGCGCGCATGCGCTCAGTCTCTGTCCTGGCTCCGAGCAGAAAGAGCTGCTTCCCGGAAAACCGTAAAGTACAGCTTCTCCTTTCGACTTTACGACAATTCACATCCACGATGTCGCTTTACTGCCCCGTTCAGGTTGTGCTGTCTCTCGGAATCTATTTGATTTAAAGTCCTCTCCGTCTGTGTGTGTATACACAAATGTCATGCATATATATATATATATATATATATATATATATATATACACACACATCTATATGTATATATACATAGATATGAATATATGTATATCAAAATACACATCTATATATGTGCTCACTTGTCTCAGCCTCATGGCATAGATTACAAAGACCAGTTGGGTCCTGATCATGTTGTGAGAGCGTTAATATTTCATAATATTATAATTGAGCCGTTTGTGTTTATATATCAGGCTGTCAGGAAGCTGAACTCTCTCCCAACCCTCCCACTCCGTCATCTTTAGACACACACGTCTAAATGCTGCTGAACTCTGTCTGCTGCTAACATACATAGTCATTCACAGTTCCTAATTTATGTTGTTTAGAAATGCTTATATGTTTCTCTCTTTTTCTTAGTTTTTTTAAACCTTTTTGCACTTTATTATTATTATTCACTTATTCACTGGGGCGACTGTGGCTCAGTGGTTAGCAAGTCAGTCTTTCAACCAGAGGACCGGGGTTCAAACCCCGCCTCAGCCAGTCCATGTCGTTGTGTCCCTGAGCAAGACACTTAACCCCCAGTTGCTCCCCGGGCGCTTCACGAGGCTGCCCACTGCTCCTTAAAGGATGGGTCAAATGCAGAGGATAAATTTCCCCACTGTGGGACTAAGTGTGGGACTAATAAAGGGGTTTCTTCTTCTTCTTCTTCTTCTTCTTCATGTTGGACAGAAGAGAAACGTACTTTCAATCTTTTGTATGTTTGCACATATGTAAAAATTGACAATAAGCTGACTTTGACCCATTTGTATTTATATATTAATCATTGAGCTGTGTGTGTTTATATAATAATCATTGAGCTGTTTGTGTTTATATAATAATCATTGAACAGTTTGTTTATATAATAATTACACTATTTGTGTTATCATAATAATGTGAGCTGTTTGTGTTTATATAATAATTATTGAGCTCTTTATGTTTATATAATAATCACTGAGCAGACAGACAGGCAGACAGGAAGTGAACCAGCCCTTTAATTTAACAGTTAACTGATTGAACTGAATATGTTTCAAAACAAAACAAGAGATTGCCCTTCCACTATACAACTTATATAAAAAAAATAACTACCAACTATGTCTGTATCATGTTTTTCACAAATTTAGTTTTTTAAATATAAAAATACACAGGACATTTTTTAAAGCAATAATACAACATTCTGGGATTATTCAATCATGAGAGGATGAATATTAATCTCATGTCTGTGTGTCAAGAACTGGGCGGATGGATAGGCTGTTGACAAGAAATAGTTCCGTTTGTTTGAAATCAACGTGTTTGATGCTTGCTATATTTCTGAGTTTTGGACAGAGCTAAGCTAGCTGTTTCCAGTCTCTATGCTAAGCTAGGCTAGCTGGTCCAGTCTCTACGCTCAGCTGGGCTAGCTGCGTGAAGCTCTCGGTCCAGGGGAAGCCGCTCTTCTGCTTCCTGCGTTTGCTGCTGGACTCACAGCTCTGGAACTCGTCTCCACATCGGTGTTTCTTCAGCTGCCTGGAGTCGGAGAAGCCCTGACCGCAGCACTCGCAGGTGTACAGCTTCACCCCGGTGTGGATCTGCATGTGAGACTTGAGCTGGTTGGACTGCCTGAACTTCCTGCTGCACACCACGCACTCGTAGGGTTTCTCTCCGGTGTGGACCAGCAGGTGGCGGTGGTAGTTCTGCGGCGTTCTGAACTCTTTTCCGCACTCTTCACACTTGTGAGGCTTGACTCCGGTGTGCAGGAGCTCGTGCTGCTTCAGCTGCGACATCAGCAGGAAGCCTTTCTGGCAGATGCTGCAGACGTAAGGCCGGTCGCCGCTGTGCTGCCTCATGTGGTACAGGTGCAGGTGGCGCAGGTGAAAGGACTTCCCGCAGGTGTCGCAGGTGAACTCCTTGTTCTCGGCGTGGCTCTTCTCGTGCGTCCTCAGCGTGGTGTTGCTGCTGAAGCTCTTCAGGCAGATCTTACAGCTGTAGGGTTTGGCTCCGGTCGGCCGGCGTCTTCCCGCCACCCCCCCGGCCTTCTGCCGGTCCTTGTTGTTGTGGACCAGCTGCTGGTGCTTCTGCAGCTGGCAGTTGTAGAAAAACGTCTTTCCACAGAGGTCGCACATGAACGGCTTCTCTACGCCGTGAACCAGCATGTGGGTCTTCAGAGCCCAGGTACCCGTGAAGCCCTCTCCACATTTATCACACCTGAGACCGGAACCAAGAACAGGTTACACTTCAGATTTGTTACAGTGTTATAGAATATATACATATATTCATATGTCATCATGATGAGGATATTATGAATTATGAATGTAATATTAATATAATGATTAAGCAGAACAGCCTGCTGAAACATTGGATGAACTTCCTGCAATGGGACCGAACGTGGACTATCTAACCCCCTAACGCTGGATGGGACAAAACGGGGAATACCTAACCTTCTAACCCTGGATAGAATTACGGGGTTAAATTAAAATGTAATAAAGGTAATTTGCTGTTATTTATTGTGCAGTACCTTCTGTTAAGAATATTTGATTCTCTTCATTATCGATTAATCAGCCAATCAATCAATGACTGAATCCAATAACAACATCACTTTACTGAGAAAACAGAGACCAAGTATTTTACAAGATGCAACTAGAGAAAGATCAACGTTGGAAATATTTTGTTACTGATGTTTTTAACCTCTGGCCCAGAAGGAGCAGTGAGACTGGCCGAGTACCTGAAGGGCTTCTCTCCGTTGTGGAGGCGCAGGTGTCTCTGGAAGTTGTACTTGAGGCCGAAGCTGAGGCCGCAGGTCTGACACATGAAGGGCTTCTCTCCGGAGTGGACCACTCGGTGCTGCAGCAGCCCCATCTTACACTTGAAGGCCTTGTCGCACTCGCAGCACTTGTACGGCCGTTCCTCGGAGTGTGAACGCTTGTGGACACGCAGGTTGCTGGCGGTGGAGAAGCTCTTCCCGCAGGCGGGGCAGGTGTACGGCCGGGCGCCGGTGTGGACGGTCTGGTGCTCGCGGAGGCTCTTCTTCCTGGTGAAGCCTTTCCCGCAGACGTCGCACATGAAAGGCTTGACCTGCGCGTGCGACACCTCGTGGTACCGCAGCGCGCCGGCCGAGGTGAAGGTGCGGTCGCAGACGCGGCACTGCAGCGGCGTTTTCTCCAGCCGGTGAGCCGCCTGGTGGACTCGGAGCTGCCGCAGCAGCCTGAACTTCCTGTCGCACAGGTTGCAACGCAGCAACTTGTCGGGGTCGTTCTCCTGAGCCTCCCTCAGCTGGTGGCTCAGCAGGTGCTTCTGCAGACTCTTGGCCTTGTAGAAACCTTTGTCGCAGGAGCTGCAGGGGAAAGGTTTGAGGTGACAGGACACGTGTTTTCTCAGCTGGTGTTTCTGATGGAAACCTTTGTTACAGAGTTCACAGAAGAACCTCTTCTCTTTGTACAGCTCCCTCCTTCTCTTCCTCTCCAGCTCCTTCTGCTCCTCCTCACACAGAGCTGCACAGGAAGACATTTGACATGTGGGGTCAGATACAAACAGTAGAATGCTGTGGGACACTTTCTGCTCTTCTCGAGTCAGATAATAAGATCAAAAACAGATTTTACAGAGATACGATCCTGCAGAACAACTGCTGACTGATGGACTGTTGCCTCCTGGTGTTAAACCAATAAGGAGGTGAAGAGGAGCGATAAAGCCCAGACTGTTAAAGTTTAAGATCATTACAATAGTTCTGATTCAGAACCACATGCTCACAAGTTACCTTCCAAATTGAGACAAATGCAGTCTGACTGAGTCATTATATAACTACCTGTCTCACCTGGTTGGCTGTCAGCGAGGGCTGCTTCCACAGTTTCCATCTTTATTTCTGTTTCCTGGAAAACAGAGACGTGTGATTCTATTGTTCAGATACTCATTATTATCAGTTGTTTAGAAACAATTAGAAAAATAAGATCCATTATTAATCATGAATGATATCAGGTTCAGAAAAAACACCAAATATGAGACTATTCTGAGTCATGAAAACGGAAATTATTATTTGCATTGATGATCCTTTACTGATAATTTGGATTTCATGTTAATTATAAAAAACATATACATATATATAAGAAACAAATAAGTCAGCAGAAAGCTACCTAGCTGCTAGCAGGACTCAGGAGGAGTAAGAACAGTTCAGATGAAACATAAGAGAAGTTATGACAATTTTAGTGTTTTGCTTGGTGTAGTTTTTTTAACACTCAATGGCTGAAGGAGAAACGGACTTGGTGGTGGATGGACTGACAACGCCTTTCTCACGGAGGGTTACAGGCATGTCTGGCGGTGACGATCCAAATATGGACTGCTACTGTTGAGCGGACATTTTCAGCCCTAAAACACATGGAAACTTATTCCAGGACACAACTGGGAGGCTCAGCTGTCCTCACGCCATGGACCAGTATATATATATATATATATACACACACACACACACACACACACACACACACACACACACACACACACACACACACACACACACACACACACACACACACACACACACACACACACACACACACACACACACACACACACACACACACACACACACAAAAAGGCTTACAACAACAGAGCAGTCCTCTTCAGGTGAGGGCGTGTCTTTCCTGACGGTCACTGGAACACCTGTGGGCTCACTGGTTGACTGATCGCTATCCACAGGAAGAGATGTCACTTCCCCAGGTGATTCATCAAGATCTGTGGAAATCTGGTTCATTTCTAACACCACCTCAATCTGAAGATCAGGGTTAGCTGTGGTTTGATCTGGTTTCTCTGGCGGTACCGGGGCGGAAGTGCTGCTCTCGCCTGTGATTGGTCCGGGGATCGGCTGGCTGATGATGACCAAAGGCACCTGAGGGTTGCTGCTGGCTCTGCTTCTGGATTTAGCAGAGTTGAGGATGGCCATGGCAAGGCCCGCAGGGTCGGCAGCTGGTTGGTTGATGTCCAGTGACAAGATAGGTCCATCTGAGAGATTATAGTCCAGGAAAAACAGACAAACCGGAAAAGACTCAAATGAAGTTTCCTTCACTTCATTCAAATATTGTTGGGGTAAAACAATGTGATTTAAGGGTCTACGAGGTCACGTTGTTCCTACAAGGTCTACGTACAGTCTACGAGGTCACGTTGTTCCTACAAGGTCTACGTACAGTCTACGAGGTCACGTTGTTCCTACAAGGTCTACGTACAGTCTACGAGGTCACGTTGTTCCTACAAGGTCTACGTACAGTCTACGAGGTCACGTTGTTCCTACAAGGTCTACGTACAGTCTACGAGGTCACGTTGTTCCTACAAGGTCTACGTATAGTCTACGAGGTCACGTTGTTCCTACAAGGTCTACGTATAGTCTACGAGGTCACGTTGTTCCTACAAGGTCTACGTACAGTCTACGAGGTCACGTTGTTCCTACAAGGTCTACGTACAGTCTACGAGGTCACGTTGTTCCTACAAGGTCTACGTACAGTCTACGAGGTCACGTTGTTCCTACAAGGTCTACGTACAGTCTACGAGGTCACGTTGTTCCTACAAGGTCTACGTACAGTCTACGAGGTCACGTTGTTCCTACAAGGACTACGTATAGTCTACGAGGTCACGTTGTTCCTACAAGGTCTACGTATAGTCTACGAGGTCACGTTGTTCCTACAGGGTTACGTAGTCTACGAGGTCACGTTGTTCCTATAAGGTCTACGTACAGTCTACAAGGTCACGTTGTTCCTACAAGGTCTATGTACAGTCTACGAGGTCACGTTGTTCCTACAAGGTCTACGTATAGTCTACGAGGTCACGTTGTTCCTACAAGGTCTACGTACAGTCTACAAGGTCACGTTGTTCCTACAAGGTCTACGTACAGTCTACAAGGTCACGTTGTTCCTACAAGGTCTACGTACAGTCTACGAGGTCACGTTGTTCCTACAAGGTCTACGTAGTCTACGAGGTCACGTTGTTCCTACAAGGTCTACGTATAGTCTACGAGGTCACGTTGTTCCTACAGGGTTACGTAGTCTACGAGGTCACGTTGTTCTTACAAGGTCTACGTACAGTCTACAAGGTCACGTTGTTCCTACAGTGTTTACATACAGTCAACAAGGTTACGTTGTTCCTACAGGGTCTACGTACAGTCAACGAGGTCACATCTACACAAGGTCAAGACGTTCCTACAACCCTAAACCCTAACAGCTCTAAACTTGAACCCACCTGGACCCTTGAAGTATTAAGAGAAACTGGTCAACAACTTTTATCTTGGCATCTTTGGAAGCAGGTGAAGTTTTTTCTTGAGTTTTTACACTCCCCAGAATGTGTTTAGGCCAAATCATTCACTAGTAGAATATACCAGTTTTTCTGCAGTGAACCAGTACAATTAAGTTTTTGTTTTTGTGTAATTAAAAACAGTTTGAGTTTGAAAGTGAAACATAAACAAAGATGTCATCTGTCCATCTCACCTGATGGTTTTATCTTATAAACTGTCTGTGTCTTCTCAGCCTTTGACCTCAGTTCACACTCCAGATGTCCCACTTTGTCCTTCAGAGCTTCGTTTTCCATCGCTACGGTGACATACAGCTCTCTGAAGACTCTGCCGATTTTACGAACAGCCTCCCTGGTCATCACATGGAGGACGGCAGTCAGCTGATCCTGCAGGGAAGTTAGAGTGTTAAACTCTCATCAAGGGTTCCTGTCTTCTTCTCCAGTAAACTGAAGCTCTGTTTGTGTTGTTGTTGGTCCATCTGTAGAGCGCCATCAAGGCATTTTTCATTTCATGGAGCAAATAATGAATGAATTTAATTGTGTTACTTTCTTTTATGTTTGAGGGAAACACAAGGTGAATTTAGACATGGAGTTCCAACATTGAATACAGGGTGTCAACGCGACCGTGTCAATTGGTTGTGTCACTATGGGCCTGTCACTAGGTTTGTTCGAGATGAGCCAGTTCTGAACAGAATCGATCGCTGGCGATCGGTGTGCAATGCATGCTGGGTAGATTTTTGTCCGACTTGATCCCGACTTACTCTGACGTCATGAGCACGTGGTCAACGATAATCTCACGAGAGCGAGGTGGCCGTCGATTTTGGAGCCAGGCGCAGCAGCTCTCCACCGACTGCGTGGCCCAGTGCATGATGGGAAACGCCTGGCTCTCGCTACATTAGAGCTGATTGGCTCTTAGATTTGACAGCAAACACTAAGTGTAATTCTTATTGTATGTGTAGTTGTAATACTTAACGCTGGATTGTTGACTATTAGTCTCATGTTTAATCTGAAGACATATTGTGTGGTTGATACTAATAAGGTTTATTTATATAACATATCAAAACCAGTAGTAATGTATTTCACAGGCAGACATAACAAAATAAAGGATGCAGCGATACACACATTAATATATATTTATAAACACATGATTATGAAACACATATGAATAAATCCAAACGTGATCAGTAAACTACAAGTAGACTACAGAGCGGAACTAACAGGAAGTCCTTTTTTCTGTGACTTCCTGTGTAAACTGAAGTCAGCTGAAAACTGTCTGTCTTGTCTCCGCCCCCTGATGATGACGCTGCTCTCGTCTGGACTCCAGGCGAGAAGCAGCTCTTTTGAACGAGCCTAATGTGGGCTTGTCAATTGGGCGTGTCTTATCCAGTCTTATGGTATCCTGTGTTGGGCTGTTAACAAGCATACAGGATTTCGAACAACTTCCCCCGTTCGCCGCCCAGTGGCTTTAGATTTCATAGATTAAACAACTAATCAATGAATCAAGAAAATAATCAATGTTTTGAAGCCTCCAGTTTGGCATTCTGGTCGTCTCCATCTTGTTCTTATGCAGCCAGTGAACAGGAAGTGACCATATTAGAACTAGGAGTGACGTAGAGACGGCGTATACGTCTTTGGTGTCAACCTGTCAATCACCTTGTAGCCCCGCCCTAAAGCATCCCCTGCTTTATGTTCTGTTTGACTCCAAATGAGCATAATTTACTAAATGAACATCATGCTGTATTGAAGAAGACTTGAAACTAGAGATTGAGACATAAACTCATGTTTACAATGTTTACTGAGGGAATACATCAAGAGAGAAGTAGAGTCATTCTATCCAATTCCTTAACTTTTGATCAATATATGCATTACAAAGTCAATTATTACCTGATGTTCCTACTTTATTTTACAACATCTCCCAGCTGCACGTGCCCGACTCCACCTGCAAGTGGATCACAGACTTCCTGTCTGACAGGAAGCAGCACGTGAGGCTGGGGAAACACGTCTCAGCCTCTCGGTCCATCAGCACCGGTTCCCCCCAAGGCTGCGTTCTTTCCCCTCTGCTCTTCTCCCTGTACACCAACAGCTGCACCTCCAGTCACCAGTCCGTCAAGCTCCTGAAGTTTGCGGATGACACCACCCTCATTGGACTCATCTCTGGTGGGGACGAGTCCGCCTACAGGCGGGAGACTGACCACCTGGTGACTTGGTGCAGCCAAAACGGCTGGAAATCATCTTGACTACATTTTCACCAGAAACTGCTCAACATCTAACCTCACTGTAACTCCACTTCACGTCTCAGACCACTTCTTCATCTCCTACTCTCTCCCACTCTTGGGAACTGACAACCCTCCCACAGCAACAGACTCTGCACCTATCCGTCGCAACATTCGCTCCCTCTCTTCCTCCTCTCTGGCCTCGTCTGTTCTGACATCCCTTCCTTCAACTGACTCTTTCTCACTCATGCATCCTAACTGTGCCACAGACACTCTCCTCTCTACTCTGTCCTCCTCTCTTGATTCTCTCTGTCCTCTTACGACACATAAGGTCTTCAACTCCCCTCCAGCTCCGTGGTTGTCAGACCCGGTCCGTGCCCAGAGAGCCACTTTGCGAGCATCGGAAAGGAAATGGCGAAAATCCAAACACGCAGACGACCTGCACGCCTATCACTCTCTTCTCGCCTCCTTCTCTGCCTCTATCTCTGCAGCCAAAAGCCTGTTCTACCAATCCAGAATTGAATCTTCTTTCTCTAACCCCAAAAAACTCTTCTCCATTTTTTCCAACCTCCTAGACCCCCCCTGTCCTCCTCCTCCCTCCACCCTTCTACCGAACCACTTTGTCGACTACTTTACTAAAAAGATAGATGACATACGCTCCTCATTCACTGATCCCCTGCCCATAACTACATCTCCATTAACATTATCCGCCTCCCCTTCACTTTCCTCTTTCACCCCTCTGTCCCCCAACCAAGTTCTTACCTTGGTATCCTCTGCCCGCCCAACCACCTGCCCCCTTGACCCCATCCCATCTCACATCCTCCAGTCTATTGCTCCTGACCTTCTTCCCTTTCTCACCCATCTTATTAACACCTCCCTCTCAACTGGTTGTTTCCCTAACTCTCTGAAGGAGGCAAGAGTTAACCCTCTCCTGAAGAAACCCACTCTCAACCCATCAGAAGTCAACAACTACAGACCTGTCTCTCTCCTTCCCTTTCTTTCCAAAACCCTGGAGCGAGCTATCTTCAACCAAGTCTCCTCCTTCCTCCACCAGAACAACCTTCTGGACCCTCACCAGTCTGGATTCAAGGCAGGCCACTCAACAGAGACTGCCCTCCTTGCTGTCTCAGAGCAGCTTCACACTGCGAGAGAAGCCTCTCTCTCCTCTGTCCTTATCCTTCTGGACCTTTCTGCTGCCTTTGACACAGTGAACCACCAGATCCTCATCTCCTCCCTCCAGGACCTGGGTATCTCAGGCACTGCGCTCTCCCTCCTCTCATCCTACCTCAGTGATCGGACCTACCGGGTAACCTGGAGAGGATCTGTGTCTGAACCTTGTCCTCTCACTACTGGGGTCCCTCAAGGCTCAGTCCTCGGTCCTCTCCTCTTCTCCCTGTACACCAACTCTCTTGGCTCCGTCATTCGCTCGCATGGCTTTTCCTACCATAGCTATGCTGATGACACCCAACTGATCCTCTCGTTTCCACAATCGGAAACACAGATAGCAGCACGAATCTCTGCTTGTCTGACTGACATTTCACAATGGATGTCCGCACACCACCTGAAAATTAACCCTGACAAGACGGAATTACTTTTCCTTCCAGGAAAAGTCTCCCCCACTCACAACCTGACGATTACTTTCAACAACTCAGTCTTGGCCCCGACCCCGACTGCCAGGAACCTCGGTGTGACCCTTGACAGTCAACTCTCCCTGACTGCCAACATTACCGCAACAACTCGTTCCTGTAGATTCATGCTGCACAACATCAGGAGAATACGTCCACTTCTCACCCAGAAGGCGGCACAGGTTCTCGTCCAGGCTCTGGTCATCTCGCGCCTAGACTACTGCAACTCCCTCCTGGCGGGTCTACCTGCTGGTGCCATCCGACCGTTGCAGCTCATCCAGAATGCAGCAGCTCGACTGGTCTTTAACCTCCCGAAATTCACCCACACTACTCCGCTCCTCCGTGACCTTCACTGGTTACCGGTGGCCGCCCGCATCCGCTTCAAAACATTGGTACTGGCGTACCGTGCAACGAACAGATCTGGTCCAGTCTACATCCAGGACATGGTAAAACCTTACACCCCAACTCGTGCGCTCCGCTCGGCTTCTGCCAATCGGCTTGTAGCTCCGTCACTGCGAGCTAAACACTCCACAAAGTCTCGACTGTTCTCTGTCCTGGCTCCTCGATGGTGGAATGAGCTCCCCATTGACATCAGAACAGCAGAAAGTCTCTACATCTTCCGTCGCAAACTAAAAACACATCTTTTCCGACTATACCTTGAATAAAGGAAGTAGCACTTTAGTAGCACTGAAATGGCTCTTACTGATAGCACTTTGTAGTTGAACTTTTTGTCGAAATTGTACCTTCTTGATTCTTGTTGTTCTGATTCTTGTTTGTAACCGTAGAATGCACTTATTGTAAGTCGCTTTGGATAAAAGCGTCAGCTAAATAAAATGTAATGTAATGTAATGTAAAAACAACCTGGAGCTCAACGCTCTGAAGACAGTGGAGATGGTTGTGGACTTCAGAAAGATCTCAGCCCCTCTCACCCTGTGTGACTCCCCCGTCAAAGCTGTGGAGTCCTTCTGCTTCCTGGGCTCCATCATTACCCAGGACCTCAAGTGGGAACTAAACATCAGCTCCATCTTCAAGAAGGCGCAGCAGAGGATGTTCTTCCTGAGGCAGCTGAGGAAACTCAACCTGCCAAAGACAATGATGGTGCACTTCTACACTGCCATCATCGAGTCCATCCTCTGCTCCTCCATCACCGTCTGGTACGCTGCAGCCACTGCCAAGGACAAGGCCAGGCTGCAACGCATCATTCGCTCTGCCGAGAGGGTGATTGGCCGCAATCTGCCGTCCCTCCAGGACTTGTTTGCTTCAAGGACCCTGAAGCGGGCGAGGAAGATTGTAGCTGATCCCTCTCACCCTGGACACAAACTGTTGGTGTCCCTCCCCTCTGGCAGGAGGCTGCGGTCCATCAGGACCAAGACCTCACGCCACAAAAACCGTTTTTTCCCGTCTGCAGTCGGGCTCATCAACAGAGCCCGGGTCCCCCACTGACTCTAATGACTCTGTCACCCCCAGACAATTCCCACCGGACACTCACCTGCACATAGCCTTATGCTTAAATATGCTTAAATACACTTGACACTTAAGACTACTCTTGCCACTTTCACACAACACTTACACTCATGCACATTCCATGCACTTTATCTTATTTTTGGTATTTTGATATGCTACTGTTTCAATGTAAATATTCATTCATCCATTCATCCTCATTTATTGCACTGCGTTAACTGTTAAATGTGTATTGTTAAATGTTAAATGTATGCACCTTCCCGCCAGGACAAATTCCTTGTATGTGTAAACATACATGGCAATAAATGGTTCTGATTCTGATTCTGATTAGGCTCGTTGGACTCTAATTAATCACAATGCATTCTGGGTAGATTTGTGTCCGACTCGCTCTGATGTCATGAATGAAGGTCATCGATGACTTCACGAGAGCGAGGCTAGAGACAACAATTACCACGTATAGTAGAACATCTATTTTTCTGTGTAGCTAGGATATTTAACACTTGATTGTTGGCTATTACTCTCATGTTTAATCTAAATAACGTTTATTTATATAGATTGAGCATCAAAGTGTCATATAAAAATAATACAGGTACACGCACATTTCCACATAAATATATATTTATAAACCCATAAATACGAACGAGGTCTGTAAACTACAAGTAGCCAGCAGATCTAACAGGAAGTACGTCATTTGAAATCACGTTTCTGTTGTCTCGCGTGATTACAACTCCCAGCAAAGAAGGAAGTGACGGTGGGATTTTCATCTGAAGCTCAGATAAACTTTAACGTGTATTTCTCTCTTTCTATACACACACATATATATATATATATACAAATAAATGTGTGTATATCTACATATACACACAGACACATGTCCACGTGTCCCCTCACCCGTCTCTCCCGGCTGCCTGTCCCCTGCTGGAGGACACAGACGGCGGACTCCACAGCCGCCTCCATGATGAGCTCCGTCTGAGACACGAAGGTGTCGGTCCGCTCCATCGCAGCCCGTGAGCCTCCTGGAGGGTCTGTGGATCGGAAACGGGTCGGTGTACCGGGCCTTGGACACGGTAGTCCGGTCGCGGTTCAGAGGTTCTGTCACTGTCGGAGAAACTGTGAAACACAAACACTTTTGGATCTTTGTATCCAATATGGCGCTCTGACTACATCCGGTTCACTGTCGAGTTCCTTTCAAAGTAAAGCTACCACAATGCTATACAACACATTTGTTTCTATAAATATTCCGTGTAGCTATGGCTGTTTAAACTATGTAGTTACACATTATGGCCACCATATGGAAGCAAACACACGAGTCTACACATTTAAATTGAATCAAAATACCAGAAAACATAACGTAAAATACAACAATAACTAGAAAACTATGAATACATGTATAAATATTATAAAATGAGTCCTATCTCTTGAGGTGGAAGGATTACAGTCTAACTGTAGTCTAAATATGTGTGTTTGTTAATAACACCTGAAATATTTCAAAACTTGATTAACAGAGGTGATTTTTAAAGTTTATATTATAGAGATGGTAGTCTTCTATTTCATTTGGAACGTTTATTTGAAACATTAAATATTAATATATAAATAAATATAATAATGGCTTTTGAGACTGTACGAGCGTCCAGCTTTAGAGACTGGACGAGCTTCCAGCTTTAGAGACTAGACAGGCTTCCAGCTTTAGAGACTGGACCAGCGTCCAGCTTTAGAGACTGGACGAGCTTCCAGCTTTAGAGACTGGACGAGCTTCCAGCTTTAGAGACTGGAGTCGAGCTTCCAGCTTTAGAGACTGGACGAGCTTCCAGCTTTAGAGACTGGACAAGCTTCTGGTTTTGGAGGAGCTTGCCAAACCTGCCAAAGACCATGATGGTGCACTTCTACACTGCCATCATCGAGTCCATCTTCTGCTCCTCCATCACCGTCTGGTACGCTGCAGCCACTGCCAAGGACAAGGGCAGCTTTAGAGTGGGGACGAGCTTCCAGCTTTAGAGGCTGGATGAGCTTCCTTCTTTAGAGACTCAAAGACACTTCTGCTGTCAGAAGACTACGTCTACCACTGTGACTGTTTCATTGAGTTGAAATTCTTGACTTTATAAAAAAGAATGTAATAAAACCAAAGCTGTTCATGGTGATTTCATCACTTTATGATTCTTCCTGTTGCATGGTGTTGTCAACCAATGCTTACATTAATGTTTGGAAAGTGAATGTTTCAATGAATGATATGTTTCAGAAACTGAACAAGTGAACTTAGTTTTATCTCTGAAATCACAGCAGATCTCATATTTAATGAGACAAATAACAGAAGTAATTATATACTGAAGAAAAATACTCAGTTTAACTCTGAAGTGTGTTTGTGCATATCTCAACATTTAATCTCCCCGTGGCTATAATCTGATTCACATCGACAGGTTTCACCACTGTATCCCAGAATACGTCACTTCAGTCTCACGTTACCTTTGATTTGACATCATGCTAAGTAATCAGCTTTACATTTACATTCATCAATAAATCAATACACTGCATTCATCAAGCCATTTCTTTCTGCAAACACCCACTGCCCTGAAGACTGATTCATAGGTAACCTTCGGGTGACTGTCATGGGACCTTTAGGTGACCTTCAATTCACCTCCAGGTGACATTCAGGTAACCTTAAGATGACTGTCATGTGACCTTCAAGACAATTACTCAGAGGTGTAGTTGTCTGAGTAAATAAACCAAACAGTCTCGACTTAAACCACTTCTCTGGTTGTCTAATGTGTCACAACGTAACCATCTGAACCCATTTAAACTGCAATTAAACTGGAGTTAATCTTGAGTTAAACTGGAGTTGAACTGCAGATATAGGATGAGTCCAAACCAACCAACAACATGCCAAAATATTCTCATTTTAAAATAGCTATTTTTCATCGTAATAAAAGTTATTGAAATACAAAAACATCATCAATTATTGTCTTTTGCTTCCACACACAGACTCACAGACTATTTTTAAATATAAAAACACATTTGATTGACAGATTCAAGTCTTTTTTTTTCAGAGTAGAGTTTATAAATCATTATTTTCTTTTTCTTGTTCTGCTACACAACTGTCAGACCTTAAAATAAATCTGAATATTTTCCAGTGGTCAGATATAAAAATATCTGTAGCATTTTATAATAACTACACACTATTTAGCATTAGTAATGCATGAGTAAACACTTAATTCATAATTTATTTTCCAACATGAACACACATTAGTAACTCATTAGTATGCAATAATAAACACAGTTATACATTTTTTATTCTTGATTAATAAGCTGGACTAGTGTGCATTTCATGATTGTGTTTTCATACTTTATAAATGATGGATTCCCCATTTGTAAATAAAGTAATATATATATTGCAAACCAATTATTAAGGACTTATAGATGATGCACTAATGGTTAGCATGTGCTTTATAAACATGTTTTAATACTGTAATTCATGATTAATTCAGATAGTTACTAGTTGTTAGTTAAGTATTAGTTAAGCATGTTCTGTGACCTAATCTCTGAGCCCTTCACTGGTTACCGGTGGCCGCCCGCATCCGCTTCAAAACATTGGTACTGGCGTACCGTGCTACGAACAGATCTGGTCCAGTCTACATCCAGGACATGGTAAAACCTTACACCCCATCTCGTGCGCTCCGCTCGGCTTCTGCCAATCGCCTTGTAGCTCCGTCACTGCGAGCTAAACACTCCACAAAGTCTCGACTGTTCTCTGTCCTGGCTCCTCGATGGTGGAATGAGCTCCCCAGTGACATCAGAACAGCAGGAAGTCTCTACATCTTCCGTCGCAAACTAAAAACATATTTTTTGACTATACCTTGAATAAAGAAAGTAGCACTTTAGTAGCACTGGAATGGCTCTTACTGATAGCACCTTGTAGTTGAACTTTATTGATGAAATTGTACCTTCTTGATTCTTGTGTTCCTAATTTGTACTCATTGTTGAATGCACTTATTGTAAGTCGCTTTAGATAAAAACGTCAGCTGAATGAAATGTAATGTAATGAAGACTATCTATGCTTAACAAAGCATTAATAAATGTCATGATTAATTCAGTAGTTACTACTCCTTAGTTAAGTATCAGTTAAGTATGTTCTGTGACCTAATCTAAAGTGAAGACTATCTATGCTTAACAAAACATTTATAAGCAGTGCCTCAAAGCTAGCAGAAGTCTCAGTTATCTTCTCAACAGAAAAGGGTAATAGACACAAAGTGATAAAGTACATTAATATGATGGTTATTATTTTTTATATTATATTATTGATTATGGGTATCTAGCTAGCTAGTTGTGTTAGCTAGCCAGCTAGCAAGCTCGTCACCTCTTAGAGGTCCTAAGACAGCCCGCGCCACCTCAGTTGTAAGTAGACAATCCAGGTGATAGATAGATAATCATAATCAATAATATGAATGTGCCAGGAAACTATAAAACATACTCAACACTCGTGCCACTGACGGGCATCGCCTCACATCATCTGGCCGGCATTATTTCTGACCCGTGTGACCACGTCACCACCGTGGGACACGTTTACGCTTTAGGACGCGATGTGTCCCACAGTGCCTTGCCAGAAAGAACTCTGGCCAGGTGATGGGACTGAGGCTTTCCGACCGTGTACCGTGGGTCCTAGAGCGTAAACATGGGGAATCCGTTATTTGTGAAGTATGAAAATCCAATCATGAAACGGATAATAGTCAAAACTGTATTTATGAATTGCATACTAATGAGTTACTAATGAGTGTTCATGTTGGAACAATGCTTTATAAATTATGAATTATGTGTTACTCATGCTTTACTAACGCTAAAGAGTGTATAGTTATTTTAAAGTGCTACCAAAATATCCAAGTAGAAAGACAACAAGAAGCCGTGCTAAACCTTAATGCCCACGCCCCCCAGCACTCTGATTGGACAGCAGAACACCTGCTCAAGTGTGTCTTGTTGCTGCTGGCTGAAATAATTTCGTGTTTTTCATGTTTTGTAAAAACTTGAATTTACATATTTTATATCCTCAAACAGTACTAAATACAAAATAAAATGGTTTTCTCACTTTATATCTTTGACACTGTCTCAACATCTGGATCAAGACCAACATGACGTCACATATGTATTAAATTATTCAGATAGACTTGTTTATAATTAAAAACCTAAAATGTACAAATATTTGCATCTCCTCTGATGCCATAAGATATAAAACTGTCCCATATTCAGACTTAATGAATAGTGTATTAATTAATTAATTAATTTATCTGAACTATAGTATGTAAATATTAACAGCTCGCACTGATAACTGGGGGACGTTAACTGTTTGTGAATTTGATTACATTTTATTGATTGACCGCAGTGACTGGTCAACAGATACTGTCAATCAAACAATTAGAGAAAACAAGCTGTTTTTGACATGAACAACCTGGGTGGTGGCCGTGGCCTGATGGCTTAACCATCATCGCCATCATCAATGACTACCTTTACATGCACACTAATATTCCACTTATTCTGAATTTGATCCGGCTCACGTTCTGTTTTGATAATCTAAGGTAGGCTTTGGGAGCATTCTGTGGACGTATATTCAGCACATTCACAACATTAAGTTTGTTCTTCTGAAGAGTCCTGAAGAGGATAGAGGGAATGCCACAAGAGCAAACGAATCACACTAAGGGTTATCTGGAGGACGGGTGTCATGTGATCATTGGCCATGTCACCAGCCAAGTGGGAGAGTGGTCTCTTTTGGAATAAGGGCAAAAAACAGAATATTTCTGACATGTAAACATCGTCATTGCTACTGCGTGTGTTTCAGATGGCCGTGTCCCAGAAAACCGTGGCGGTCTGTCCGGCGGCGGCGCCGTACGGTGGCGGCTGCTTCCTCTTCCAGCTGGGCAGGATGGGCATGCTGTCCTGTTTACACAGATTCTTCTCCGGACGCTGACGAGCTTTAATCTCGCGACACAAAACTCTTTTCTTCTCGATCATCTCCATCATGGTGGCGTCTCCACAGAGCCACGGCATCTGGAATCAATCAATCACTCACTCAATAAATCAATCAACCAATCACTCAACCAATCACTCAACCAATCACTCAATCAATCAATCAATCAATCTGTCTATGAATTCATGTCCCAGTAATGAACATTACTAACTACTTCTTTTCTAGAGTCTTTGTGCTACCTCTCCTCACAGGTTTACATGGATTGTGGTTCTATCTGGACCCTGGTTCTGGTTTTATCTGGAGCCTGGTCCTGGTTATATCTGGAACCTGGTGCTGGTTTTACCTGGACCCTTGTCCTGGTTTTATCTCAATGCTGGTTCTGGTTTTATCTGGAGCCTGGTCCTGGTTTTATCTGGACCCTAATCCTAGTTTTATCTGGACGCTGGTCCTGGTTTTATCAGGAACGCTAGTTCTGGTTTTATCTGGAGCATGGTCCTGGTTTTATCTGGACCCTGGTCCTGGTTATATCTGAAACCTGGTCCTTGTTATATATGGAACCTGGTCCTGGTTTTATCTGGACCCTGGTCCTGGTTTTATCTGGACGCTGGTTCTGGTTTTATCTGAAACCTGGTCCGGGATATACCTGGACCCTGGTTCTGGTTATATCTGGACCCTGGTTCTGGTTTTATCTGAAACGTGGTCCTGGATATATCTGACCCTGGTCCTGGTTTTATCTGGATGCTGGTCCTGGTTTTATCGGAGACGCTAGTTCTGGTTATATCTGGAGCCTGGTCCTGGTTTTATCTGGACCCTGGTCCTGGTTATATCTGGACGCTGGTCTTGGTTTTATCTGAGACACTAGTTCTGGTTATATCTGGAGCCTGGTCCTGGTTGTACCTGGACCCTGGTTCTGTTTTTATCTGAAACCTGGACCCTTCTGGTTACATGACATCTATTGTACTTCTGGTCACATGACATCTATTGTTCTTCTGGTCACATGACATCTAGTGTCCTTCTGGTCACATGATATCTATTGTCCTTCTGGTCACATGACATCTATTGTCCTTCTGGTCACATGATATATATATTGTCCTTCTGGTCACATGACATCTATTGTCCTTCTGGTCACATGACATCTATTGTGTTTCACCCCTTAAAGGGTTTTAGGGGAAGTTGTTTCTGTTCTGATGGTAAGGGTCAAAGGCCAGAGGATGTTGTATGTGTACAGATTGTAAAGCCCTCTGAGGAGAGTTTGTACCAGCCATGTACTAGTTAGGGCTGGTTCAGGTTTACAGTTAGAACTGGTTCAGGTCTATAGTTAGGGCTGGTTCAGGTCTATAGTTAGGGCTGGTTCAGGTTTACAGTTAGAACTGGTTCAGGTCTATAGTTAGGGCTGGTTCAGGTCTATAGTTGGGCCTGGTTCAGGTCTATAGTTGGGGCTGGTTCAGGTATATAGTTAGGGCTGGTTCAGGTCTATAGATAGGGCTGGCTCAGGTTTTAGGGTAGTCCTCTGATACACTGAGGTCTTCTCTCCTCCTCTTCCTCTCCATCTGTGTATATTAATTTCCCATTAATGCCCTACATATACATTAAATTTAAACTGAATTAAAATCAGATATGCCAATTCACTTATTTTCAAAAAAGCAAATCTTACAAAATAAAACACCATAACCCTAACTCACAAACTATACACTTCTGTATCAAACTGGTCTCCATGAAGTAGACCATGCTGACCACAGCACCACTCACTGGCTACCACTGGAACGGATCCATTAACAGACAATAACAATAAACACAACACTACCAATTCAGTGCTAACGTACATCTTAGCATTTCCCCTCGGAGCATAAATGTAGGGTGAAAAATGTACAGTTAGGGGGTCTGGAGAAGGGTCCAGGCGTAATGTAAAGGGACATTAGCCCCTCTTGCCCCCCTCCTCCCCCATTGCTCTCACGAAGAGTCCCCTGCTGTTTATAAAGCTTTCAGTCTACTGTTGTGGCATTTACCTGAAGTGTAATCTGCATAGACAGCTGTTGGAGTCGCACCAATATGCTGCAAATGTTCTATATTAATCTACGTGGATTGATCCAAGCTCCCAGTCCTTCTGAGTGGGTCTGTTTTAGGCAGACCACTTCGTCTTCTTTACATATCGCTCCCAATGGGCATTCCCAGTAAGATCTGGTGTGGTGATGGTGGGCGACATTACTGACATAACTTACTCATTTGATGAGTGAGTATCTTGATGCATCAGCTGGAAAGAATGCTCGGATGCAGCACATGAAAAATTAACTCGCTGGACATTATTATGTACGACACTGTCAATCAGATTTATTAGCTTACTTTTTATTTAATGGTGCCAAAACACAAAAGATGACCTCTAGTATGATTTATTATGTAAATAAAACTTCATATGAACCTGTGCTTCTGAATTTGGTGAAATTAAATATTTTATTCATCATAAACACTCAACCGGAACACAAAGTTTCAGATTTCATGTCAATGTACAACATCATGATGACCCGAGAGAGACGGACAAACACTAAAGTTTGTCATATCCTAGTTTGGGGCTAGGGAAAGGCAGCTTGGTGGCACGGATTTAACATGGAGGTGAATGGGTAAGTGTCAGATTTGCCGCACAATGTCATGCTGTGACAGTCACTGCAAAAATTGACAATCGCTGCCCGCCCCAAAGTCACTGGGGCCGGCCTCGTTCACCGAGAGGCCGGTCCTTGTGGCTCTGGGTGTACTTAGGTGTACTTAGAAAAATTTCAGAGATTTTAATTTTAGAGGACCAGGGGCACGAGAAAATACTTAGAAAAATTTCAGAGATTTTAATTTTAGAGGACCAGGGGCACGGAAAAAAACTTTAACTTTTTAATTTTAGAGGACCAGGGGCACGAAACTCCAGGGAGCGCGGATGGGGGTTTTAACCCAGAGGGGTGTGCTTAAGTGTGGGTACGCAGGTTCGGATGGAGTGCCTGGTCTGGGGGTGGGCTCCAGGGGTGGGTCTGGTCCTCCAGGGTCCACATGTGACTTATTTTACCCGGGCCTCAGTGTCTCTCAACTGGGTTAATGATGTGGATCTTTCTATTCGATCCGGGACTCCGGGTCCGGGTCTGGCTCCATGGGTCTGTCCGGACCCCCCACGTGAGTCCACAACCCGAATCTGGGGTCCGTAGCACCTTCCCACGTGGAGTTATTGATGAATGAGCAAAATAGCCCCCACCTTTTTTTTCTCCGCACTCGCTGCAGTCTGTGTCAGCCCACACCTTTGGGAAACACTCCAAACGGCCTAGCTCGGGCTCTGGACCACCTAGAAGGACGCGGTTTGGACCGGGACGCTCCAGGGACCCGGCCCTACACCCCCGAGTCCTCCAGGAGCGGACCAGAGCGGGTTAAGTCGCCCGCATGCCCGAAAAAGTGCTATTTATTCGGATCAAACACAGTGTGTTGTCCCTGTGGTATTATTTAATGCGTTGTGGCTGTCTGGATGGGGCTTATGAGACCTCCAGAGACCCCCAGCGACCTCCATAGCTGTTTATTGGTGATCTAAATTCGGGTAAAATTAATTAAAGCCCCTCAGAGGGCTCCAGAGGGGACTTGTGACTTATTTTATCCATGTCAAAGTGCTTCTCTTCTGGGTTGATGCTTTCCCTCTGCTCTAAGTGCTGAATAGCCTCCCATGATAAGTGATCAAGCCGAATTAGAGGCCTCTCAGGTCGGATTGAACTGGTCTGTGTGGGTCCTGGGACTCTTAAATACTTATTGAATGGCCTCTTACTTCGGGTAAAATTAATTAAAGCCCGTCATGGGGCTCCAGAGGGGACTTGTGACTTATTTTATCCATGCCAAAGTGGTTCTCCTCTGGGTTAATGCTGTTGGACTGCTGGGTTTGTGTCAATGTCCGCCCACCGGTGGAATCAACTGGTATAACTGGTATAGGTTAGAGGGTTAGGGTTAGGCTAGAGGGTTAGGGTTAGGTAAGAACAGAGGTTTTTGTGAGGATCGATGGCGTGCCTTCCTCTCCCTCTCTCTCTCCCCTCTCCTCTCTCTCTTTTCTTTCTCTCTCTATCCCTAATCAGGAGGATGCCTGACAGCTGGATGGAGTGAGCGCCGACGCCCGCAGCTGCTGCTCATCTGCCATCAAGCAGGGCTTTAAAGTCAGCCTCCAGCCTGCACTCGGCGTCGAGAGATTGTTCTGCATGCCGTACGAGACGCCAGCCTTTCCGACCCGCAGACACGAGACGCAAGCACGAGCCTCAAGCCTTCAGACACGAGACGCGGACCTCGGAGCCCGCCGCGACGGAACCATTAGTTCGCTCCTCTCTGTGTGTTGAGTGTAAATAAAGCGCCTGAGCTTAACACATCACCTCCCTGTTCTGTTCATCTTTGCTTTTGGGTCCAGATCACCGGTCCTCACAGCCGGACGTAACATAATCTCTCGACCATGACGGACCCAGCAGGAACGGACCAGTTCCGGGAGATCCTCGGTGCGCAGGGGGCGCTGCTGGGGCGACACGACCAGGCACTGGCGGGGATAATGGACAGATTGGAGCAACTAAACCGGAGTATGGACAGGCTGACCGCCCAGGACCCGGGCGTCGTCGCTCCGCCTCCGGTGAGTGCCGTTCTGGCTCCGGTCCCCGCAGCGGCCGCCCGGGAGCCCCGTGTACCTCTCCCTGAACCGTACGCCGGGGAGCCCGGCACGTGCGGTCGCTTCCTACTGAACTGTACTCTGGTGTTTGATTTACAGCCCCTAAGCTATGTCTCAGATAAAGCTAAAATAGCCTTTTGTGTTAACCTGCTCCGGGGTAAGGCGGCCCAGTGGGCCGCAGCGTTATGGGAGGGACAGTCAACCGTGCTAGCCTCGTTTGCCGAGTTTTCCGCGGACTTACGGCGAGTGTTTGATCACCCCGTGCGCGGACGGGAGGCCGGGGACCGGCTGTGCTCCCTGCGGCAGGGATCCGGGTCGGCAGCGGATTTCGCGGTCGATTTCCGGATTCTTGCCGCAGAGAGTGGCTGGGGTGAACCAGCATTAATGACCATCTTCGCGCGGGGCCTGTCTGCCGAGTTACGAGATGAGCTGGCTCCTCGGGACGACGCGGCGTCCCTTGAGCAGCTTATTCAGTTAGCCATCCGCATGGACAACCGGCTTCGGGAGCGCCGGCGCGAGCGAGGGCGGCGGGCTCCACATCCGTTTCCAGTCACGGCTCCGGGTCCCGAGCTCTCCGTCGCCTCGGAAGATCCCGTAGAACCCATGCAGGTGGGGCGCGCGCGCCTGGCGCCGGCGGAACGTCAGCGGCGTCTTCGCCTGCGGCTCTGCCTGTATTGTGGTTTCACGGGGCACTACGCCGCTGCCTGCCGCGGGTCCCCAAACGGGGAGACTCGCCAGTAGACCAGAGCCCGCTGGCGGGTCCCTCCTCGTTCCCGTGCTCTGCTTTTTCCCCTTCCCCTTGCTCCCCAGCAGCGGAGAGACTGCTGGCGAGCAATGTAGTGTCGTCGCGCGCTTCGTCTCGCATCACCCTGGACGCCGTGCTCACGGTCCAGGGCCGGGATTTGGCGGTTGAGGCCTTCGTTGACTCGGGCGCGGACGAGAATTTCATAGATGCCGGGTTCGCGAGGGGGGAGGGGTTGAATCTTGAACCACTGGATCGGTCCAAGCAGGTAAACGCACTAGACGGCCGGTTGCTCGCTCATGTCACCCACCGCACGTGTCCACTCACGCTTTGTTTATCCGGTCAACACACTGAGAGCCTCCAGTTTTTCGTTATCTCGTCCCCCGCTGCCCCCGTCATCTTGGGGCTCCCATGGCTGCAGCTCCATAACCCCCAGCTGGACTGGAAGACGTTGTCCATCGCCAGCTGGGGTGTGGCCTGTCACGCCCGTTGCCTCCGGGCAGCCGCTCCGACGTCTCGAGCGGTCGCTAGTCCCCCGGTCCTGCCAGATCTGACCGGCTTACCCGCCGAGTACCACGACCTCGCACCCGTGTTCAGCAAGGACCGGGCTCGTGAGTTACCCCCACACCGCCCGTTCGATTGTGCAATTGATTTGCTTCCGGGGGCACCGCTGCCCACCAGTAGGTTATATTCCATTTCCCGTCCCGAGCGGGCCGCCATGGAGACATATATTCAGGAGTGTCTGGAGTCCGGCCTCATTCGCCCTTCCTCCGCACCGCTGGGAGCCGGTTTTTTCTTTGTGGCCAAGAAGGACCACTCTTTGCGGCCATGCATCGATTACCGAGGCCTTAATCAGATTACCGTCAAAAATAAGACCCCGTTGCCGTTGATCGACCCGTCGTTCGAGCCCCTCTATCACTCCCGGGTGTTTTCCAAACTCGATCTCAGGAATGCGTATCACTTAGTGAGAATTCGGGAGGGGGATGAGTGGAAGACGGCGTTTAACACACCTCTGGGGCAGTTCGAGTATTTGGTCATGCCTTTCGGTCTCTCGAACGCCCCCGCCGTCTTCCAGACTCTGATGAACAGCCTGTTTCGTGAGATGCTCGGTCAATTCGTTTTCATTTACCTCGATGATATTCTCATTTTCTCCCGGTCAATGGCCGAACACCGCCAACACGTGAGGTTGGTTCTCCGGCGACTGTTGGAGAACCGACTTTACGTAAAGCCAGAGAAATGCGAATTTCACGTGTCATCTGTCAGTTTTTTGGGCTACGTAATTGCGCAGGGCCAGTTGGAGCCGGATCCCGCCAAGATTCGCGCCGTGGCCGACTGGCCCGTACCTAGTACGCGTAAAGAGCTACAACGGTTCCTCGGGTTTGCCAATTTTTACCGTCGCTTTATACGAGACTATAGCAAGGTGGCCGCACCCCTTACCCAACTCACGTCCCCCAAGATCCCCTACGTCTGGGGCCCCAAGGCCACCGGGGCTTTCGCTCGGTTACGGGCCCTCTTCACCAGCGCACCCATTCTCAAGCACCCGGATCCGACGCGGCAGTTTGTGGTGGAAGTGGACGCATCGGAGACCGGAGCGGGGGCCGTCCTCTCTCAACGGGATCCCACCTCCCAGAAACTCCACCCCTGCGCTTTCTTCTCTCGCAGGTTTAGCCCGGCGGAGAAAAACTATGACGTGGGAAACCGGGAACTGCTGGGGGTGATACTGGCCCTCCAAGAGTGGCGGCATTGGCTGGAGGGCAGCCAGCTGCCGTTCTGGATATGGACCGACCACAAGAACTTGGCGTATATCCGAGCAGCCCGGAGGCTGAATCCCCGCCAGGCACGGTGGGCACTGTTCTTGAGTCGGTTTGAGTACACCTTGTCCTATCGCCCCGGAAGCAAGAACGGGAAGCCGGATGCGCTCTCCCGGATGTTTCCTGCCTCGGAGTCCCCGGAACCCAGTCCCATCGTTCCCGCAGCGTGCGTCGTGGGGACCGCCACCTGGGAGATTGAGTCGATCGTCCGGGGGGCTCCAGATGCTGACCCGGTTCCTGATGGAGGGCCTCCGAATCGCCTCTTCGTTCCGCCGACAGTACGCGCTCCGGTGTTGCAGTGGGGACACTCGTCCAGCCTGGCTTGTCACCCGGGGGCGCGGCGGACCTCCACCTTCATCCGGCAACGATTCTGGTGGCCGGGGATGGAGGGGGACGTTCGGAGGTTTGTGGCTGCCTGCACGGTGTGTGCCCGGAGCAAGGCCTCCCATCAACGCCCCGCCGGACTGCTGCGTCCCCTGCCGATCCCAAGTAGGCCATGGTCCCATATCGCAGTCGACTTCGTCGTGGGCCTGCCGCCTTCGGAGGGAAACACCGTCGTTCTTACCATCGTCGACCGGTTCTCCAAGGCGGTGCACTACGTCCCCCTGCCCAAGCTGCCCTCCGCCTTGGACCAGCTCCTGGTCCAGCACGTCTTCCGGCTCCACGGGATCCCCATGGACATAGTGTCGGACCGGGGTCCCCAGTTCGCCTCCAGGGTGTGGGAGGCCTTCTGCCGGGCGGTCGGCGCCACCGCAAGTCTGTCCTCAGGTTATCATCCCCAAACCAATGGCCAGGCAGAGCGAGCCAACCAAGACCTGGGGACTGCACTTCGCTGTGTCTGCGCTCAGCATCCCTCCTCCTGGAGCACGCACCTTCCCTGGGTGGAGTATGCGCATAACTCCTTGTCCAGCTCCTCCACGGGGGGCCTGTCTCCGTTCACGGTATGCTTTGGTTTTCAGCCTCCACTGTTCCCGGCCCAGGAGGAGGAGGTAGCAGTCTCGTCGGTCGGCGACCACGTCCGGAGGATGCGGGCGGTCTGGACCACGGCCAGGGCGGCGCTCACCAGGTCCGCAGCGGCCAACAAGCGGTTGGCGGATCGCCTTCGTACGCCTGCTCCAGAGTATAAGGTCGGTCAACAGGTCTGGTTGTCTACGCGGGACCTCGCGTTACCAACTGAGTCCCGGAAGCTGACGCCCCGGTTCGTGGGGCCCTTTCCAGTAGCCAAGATCATCAACCCCTCCGCGGTGCGGCTGACCCTCCCAGCGTCAATGCCCATTCACCCGACGTTCCATGTGTCCCTGCTGAAGCCATTCGAGGAGAGCATACATAGCCCTCCGGCCGTCGCCCCTCCACCCACCCGGCTCATCGACAACCACCCGGTCTACACAGTCTCCAGGATCATGGATGTCCGGCGCCGAGGACGCGGGTTCCAGTACCTGGTGGACTGGGAGGGGTATGGGCCCGAGGAGCGGTCCTGGCTCTCACGGCGGCTGATCGAGGATCCCGAGTTGCTGCGGACCTTCTACCGGGAACATCCGGATAAGCCCGGGAGGACGCCAGGAGGCGTCCGTTGAGGGGGGGGTGCTGTGAGGATCGATGGCGTGCCTTCCTCTCCCTCTCTCTCTCCCTCTCTCTCTCCCCTCTCCTCTCTCTCTTTTCTTTCTCTCTCTATCCCTAATCAGGAGGATGCCTGACAGCTGGATGGAGTGAGCGCCGACGCCCGCAGCTGCTGCTCATCTGCCATCAAGCAGGGCTTTAAAGTCAGCCTCCAGCCTGCACTCGGCGTCGAGAGATTGTTCTGCATGCCGTACGAGACGCCAGCCTTTCCGACCCGCAGACACGAGACGCAAGCACGAGCCTCAAGCCTTCAGACACGAGACGCAAGCACGAGCCTCAAGCCTTCAGACACGAGACGCGGACCTCGGAGCCCGCCGCGACAGAACCATTAGTTCGCTCCTCTCTGTGTGTTGAGTGTAAATAAAGCGCCTGAGCTTAACACATCACCTCCCTGTTCTGTTCATCTTTGCTTTTGGGTCCAGACGTAACAGTTTTATTAGTGTCAATGAATGTAAAGGAAGTTTGAATGAGATCTATTAAAGTGCTTCAGTGTGAGTATAATCGGTGATAGTGTATTGTTAGTATTAAGTAAGTTGTGTTAGTTTGACAATAGGTTCAATGAAGGTTTGTTAGTATTAAAGTAATACAGAGTCAGGGTTAGGGTCAGCCCCTTCTCAATCCCATGGCGTCAAATCAAACATTCTGTATGCAACACACTTTGAAGTAATTATAATGTGAACATATCCGTATCATTGTGAGACAAATTGCTCAGAGTCTCATGATGTGAACCAAATAATCTCCAACAGGGTCAGGGTTAGGCTAACCCAAACCCTAACCCAACCCTAACCTAAACAGGGGGGGAGTAGAGTTGAGTGGATCAAACAAACACAAGACATTGGTGTCCTTGTCCCATATTGTTCTTAAGTTATTTTTAAATTGCATTAAGGATGTTTATGTTGGGTTTTCTGAATGTATGTTCCATAGTTTTTATTGTATTTAGTTTACAGAGGTGTATGAGATTTTTCCTCAACCTAACTAAGTGATTTGGTTTGAATTAACATGGTGAACTACATATTGACTGACTGTAGTGGAGCGCCACAGGTTGACGTGCTGGACCACCCAAAGAAAGGGACGCCATGATGGAATGAGAAGGTACTGAGTATTACTTTAAATTAAATTTCCACAAATTCATTAAAATGTCAGTTTTTAGAATTCATGTTGAGACATAACAGAAACAACATTAAATTCAAACAACAAATATATTTTACATACAAATTAAATTATGAAATGTTCCTTAAACAAAGTAAAGAAAACACTTATTTACTAGTTTACATATTTATATTTCAGATGTCAGTCAGCTGATGCATCAAAGCTTCTGTCACTTTGTAAAATGGTTTTACAGTCTATTGCTTAGGGATGATGAATCCTGTGTGAAATATAAAGCCTATAATTATTTTATATTTAAAAAAATGAAATAAAACTGATGTTTGTCATCTGATTTACAAAATGGATCAAAGTGAACAAACAAACACAGAAACGTAGACAGGTAGATTGGTAGTAGACAGACAGGTAGATAGACAAGTAGACAGGCAGACAGACAGGTGTTTTACAGGTGTCGTACCTGGCTTAGGGCCGGGTGATGCGGCTCATACAGGTGACGTTGTGGCGTCCCACCTGGTGAAGGAACTCCTGAAGTGGAAGCTGAACGGCCAAGTTTACACACCAGCTTTGTATCTGCAAATTAGATTGTTTATATCAACACAGATGATGGGAGATTCACCTGAAGGTCATCAGAGTTAAACGACAACCACTGAAATAAAACCTACTTCTGATTTCAAAGGGAAAATCACAATCATGTTGTTATCTTCACATTTAAGCCTGACTATCATCTTTTAAAACCTGAACTCCTGTTATTATCTTCACATTTAAACCTGACCTCCTGTTATCGTCTTCACATTTAAACCTGACTATCATCTTTTAAAACCTGACCTCCTATTATATTCACATTAAACCTGACCTCCTGTTATTATCTTCACATTTAAACCTGACCTCCTGTTATTATCTTCACATTTAAACCTGACCTCCTGTTATCACCTTCACATTTAAACCTGACCTCCTGTTATCATCTTTACATTTAAACCTGACCTCCTGTTATCATCTTTACATTTAAACCTGACCTCCTGTTATCATCTTTACATTTAAACCTGATTACCTGACTATCATCTTCACATTTAAACCTGACCTCCTTTCACATTAAACCTGACCTCCTCCTCCAGACAGCATCATGGTGGGGCTGACAGATGACCTCCCCATCCTGCTTGAAACTGGACTGGACTGCCCGTCTCGGTCTTTACTGCGATGTCTTGGCAGAGACCTGGAGTCCCCTACAGAGACCCAACCAGATAAAGAGAGAGACACAGACTGGAGATTAGAGAAGTGAACTACCTTGTTTCCTCAGAAGCAAACATGGTTTAAATAATTCACATATAACTTAAGATGATAAAGAATACAGAAGAACTTGGAAGATAGAGAGAGAAAAGGAACTACTAAGTATTGTTAATTGTCAGCCTCTCATCTTTCTCAAATATATTTTGCCATATGAAGTACCAATAGTATGGAGCTTTTGAATATTCTCCTAACCATTTTATTTGAAGATATAGTTCACATCAATGAAATCATCATTGAAAAAATGTAAAATCATCAGTATCTCTATAGCACATTCTCTCACATCTAAAGTCATGACGGGTACATTCTCATATCTAAAGTCTAAATCTCATATCTAACATACAGTACTGTGCAAAAGTTTTAGGCAGGTGTGAAAAAATGCTGTAAACTAAGAATGCTTTCAAAAATAAAAGTGCTAACAGTTTATTTTCATCAATTAACAAGATTTTTCTTTTGTTCACTCACTTTGCATTTTGTTAATTGATGAAAATAAACTGTTAGCACTTCTATTTTTGAAAGCATTCTTAGTTTACAGCATTTTTTCACACCTGCCTAAAACTTTTGCACAGTACTGTATATCCAACACTGCCCTCCTTGCTGTCTCTGAGCAGCTTCACACTGCGAGAGAAGCCTTTCTCTCCTCTGTCATCCTTCTGGACCTTTCTGCTGCCTTTGACACAGTGAACCACCAGATCCTCATCTCCTCCCTCCAGGACCTGGGTATCTCAGGCACTGTGCTCTCCATCTTCTCATCCTACCTCAGCGATCGCACCTCCCGGGTAACCTGGAGAGGATCTGTGTCTGAGCCTTGTCCTCTCACTACTGGGGTCCCTCAAGGTTCCGTCCTGGGTCCTCTCACTACTGGGGTCCCTCAAGGCTCCGTCCTCGGTCCCCTCTTCTCTTCTCACTGTACACCAACTCTCTTGGCTCTGTCATTCACTCACATGGCTTTTCCTACCATAGCTATGCTGACGACACCCAACTGATCCTCTCGTTTCCCCAATCGGAAACACAGGTAGCAGCACGAATCTCTGCCTGTCTGACTGACATCTCTCAGTGGATTTCCACACACCGGCTGAAAATTAACCCTGACAAGACGGAACTACTTTTCCTTCCAAAAGTCTCTCCCACTCACGACCTGACGATTACCTTCAACAACTCAGTCTTGGCCCCGACCCCGACTGCCAGGAACCTCGGTGTGACTCTGGACAGTCAACTCTCCCTGACTGCCAACATTACCGCAACAACTCGTTCCTGTAGGTACATGCTGCACAACATCAGGAGAATACGTCCACTTCTCACCCAGAAGGCGGCACAGGTTCTGGTCCAGGTTCTAGTCCAGGTTCTCGTCCAGGCTCTGATCATTTCACGCCTTGACTACTGTAACTCCCTCCTGGCAGGTCTACCTGCTGGTGCCATCCAACCTCTGCAGCTCATCCAGAATGTTGCAGCTCGACTGGTCTTTAACCTATATTCACCCACACTACTCCGCTCCTCAGCGCCCTTCATTGGTTACCATGGGTGCAGCATCCGCTTCAAAACAATGGTACTTGCGTACCATGATGCAAACAGATCTGGTCCAATCTACATCCAGGTCACTGCGAGCTAAACACTCAACAAAGTCAAGATTGCTTGCAGTTCTGGCTTCTTAAAATTTGGAATGAGCTTCTAATTGACATCAGGACCGCTGAAAGTTTCTACATCTTCCAACGCAAACTAAAAACACATCTTTTCCGACTATATCTTGAATAAAGAAAGTATCACCTTAGTAGCACCTTAGTAGCACTTAAATGGCTCTTACTTATAGCACTTTGTAGTTTGGCTTTCTTGAATAAACTGTACTTTATAGATTTTGGTTCTTCTGAGTTTGTACTCATGGTTGAATGCACTTATTAGGCTCGTTCGAAAGAGCTGCGCCTCGCCTGGAATCCAGACAGGAGCAGGCGGCAGCAGCAGGGGGCGTTGACAAGAAACTGCGGTCAGGTCGGACAGTTTTCAGTTAACTTCAAAATATACACAGGAAGTCACAGAAAAAGGACTTCCTGTTAGTTCCGATCTATAGTCTACTTGTAGTTTACGATCACGTTTGGATTTATTCGCATGTGTTTCATATTCATATGTGTTTATAAATATATATTCATGTACACATGTCTGTGTAGCTGCTTACTTTATTCTTTTTATGTCTGCCTGTGAAATACATTACTACTTGTTTTGATATGTGTTATATAAATAAACTTGATTAGTATCAAACACACATGGTATGTTTTCAGATTAAACATGAGACTAATAGTCAACAATCCAGCGTTAAGTATTACAACTACACATAAAATAAGAATTTTCCACAACACGTGGTGTTTGCTCTCAAATCTAAGAGCCAATCAGCTCTCTGATGTAGCGAGAGCCAGGCATTTCCCATCATGCACTGGGCCACGCAGTCGGTGGAGAGCTGCTGCGGCGCCTGGCTCTAAAACCTGCGGCCGCCTCGCTCTCGTGAGATTATCGTTGACCACGTGTGCATGACGTCAGAGCAAGTCGGGATCAAGTCGGACACAAATCTAACCAGCATGCATTGCGCACCGATCGCCGGCGATTGATTCTGCGCAGAACTGGCTCATCTCGAACAAACCTATTGTAAGTCTCTGGATAAAAGCGTCAGCTAAATGAAATGTAACGTAAAGTCATGTGGGTACTTTGTCTCACATCTAATATCACGACGGGTTGTCTCACGTCTAACGTCATGACTGGTATGTGTACATTGTCTCATATCTACAGTCATGACGGGTACATTGTCTCACATCTAAGGTCAGACAGCTGACTGAAGATGGTCATCCTGGCAACACTGTTTTGAAACAAAATTAAATGATGATGATCTTCCTGCACAGAGCTGCAGAGCATCATGTCTCAGTTACCGGGACATTCAGCTGTTATCTCTGTTGCTTCTCACAGCATTAAGGAAAATATTCTCTGAGACGACGAAAACGAGAGATGAGACTAAAACAACAACACGTTTAGAAACAGAAAATAAACTTTCATTCATCTTTGAAATCCTCTGTTTTATAACTGCAGCTGTCTATTTCTCCTGAAGCTGAAATCTCTATGCCTGTTAGTTCAGTATAGTCCCACATACTCAGGTAGACTCAGGTTTGTTATTGTCACAGTAAAACGGGAACAAATGAGCTGCTTTGAAACACAGCTGAGGTATGTTGAAAAGAGTTTTATTCTTTTAATAATATTGATATATATATTTAACTCTGTATTTTCTCTTTTTAATTATGCATATCACTTTTTTTAAACTATAAAAAAGCACTATATGTTAACAGTATCTCTGCAAACCTTTTGAGCTGAAGGATCAGCGTCTCTACTCTGAGCTCTCTCTGCGTGTCTGAACTCCTCACAGTATCTCTGAGCTGAGCCTAGACTCCCTATAAAGCAAGATCATTTCAGACGAATTTCAGACGCTTGTGTCTATCTTCCATGTTAGTAGCTAAGGGTCTGATCGAAGGTGGACTTGTAAATCGAGAGCAATGATGTAATGATGTAGTACAGATGTTGTACAAATAACACTGACTGTTATTTCTTACCTTCACCCTCCCTGTTCTTCCTGCCTCTTGATCTTGGCTTCATCACCTGTTTACTAGATGTATAACTGATATAAAACTAATTAAAAACTGTTGTAGCTCTGCAGTGGGCATGGTGCAGTACTGTTGAAGAGCTGATGAGTATTTACCTTCACTCCCTCTGCTCTTCCTGCCTCCGGCCACTTTCTTCATCACCTGTCTACCCGAGGTAAACAGGTTGTTGAGTTCATCCAATGGGCTTGTGGGTGTCTGTGACCTCATCGACACATTCTGCATGGAGCCATGGGTGGAGGAGGAGTTACTTAGTTTAGCTCCGCCCTCCCCGGCCCTGTGTGACGATGAGGAAGAGGAAGAGGAAGAGCGGGGCATACTTCCTCCTGCCATCAGAGCGTCATATGGTGGAGGTCTCTTCAGGCTCAGGGGAGTCAGAGAGCGACCCACGCTAACAGGAGAAGGACATGCTGATTGGCTGCGGGGATAACCATGGCCACTGTGGGCGGAGCCAGAGGACTTGTAGAGGTTGGAGGGGAGAGGTGGAGCCGATGAGCGGCCGGAGGAGGTGATGGTGTGTGTGGAGGCCAGGTCACGGTCTCGGTCCCTGTCCCGGTCCCGGTCTCGGTCCCTGTCTCGGTCCCTGTCTCGGTCTCGCTCCCGCTCCTTGCGATGGTGGTTGGAGCTCTGAGGATGTTCAACACCACCGGACATGCTGTAGGAGGCATTGTCCATCATGGGCAGTCGTGTGACCTCTAAAGGGGTGAGAGGGGACTCGTCAGAATTGGGAGAGCACTGAGCAGGCAGCGGGGGGAAGACGAGCAGCGGCGGGCGGTGTGTCAGGAGGTTGGGGAAAGGTGGAGGGATGTCGCAGTGAGAGCCACGCGACGTCCAGGCTTCAGGATCCATGAAGACGGATTGAGCGTCCTGCAGGCAGTCCTCCAACATTGGATACTTCATCTCCTCGTACACCGACTCGCTCTGCTCGTCCTCCACAGTTTCTGGACCTTTTAGCTCTCGCAGGATGTTTCCCACCATCTCGATGTAGACGGGCTCCTCGTCGTCGGTGTCTCTCGACGCTGGACTCTGACTCTGGGATGAAGATTTGTCCCATCGCAAGGACAACTTCTTGTTACCATGGTTATGGATGTAAGATTCATCAAAGGAAGCGCTGAGCTGAGTGTTTGGGTTCCTTTTAGGTTTGGGTGGAGGCATCTTCTTGTAGTCTTCACTGTAAAAATGGCATCGAGCTGCAGACAGAAAGACAGGGATGTTAAAATCAAAAGATTCTGAGATGAAATAAAGCTTCATCACTTCCAAAAGAAATGGGACTGCCCATTTCATCCAGGTGTTGTAATTATTGTTTTGTTTTGTTTTCAGACTGGGACTGAGACTCTGATTGTTGGTGACTATGCTGTTAAAGATGTCAGAACAATGTGCAGAAAGACGGATATGGTCTCTAACATGAGACACAATCTTGGACATCGTGGCTGACCATCCCATGGTGAAAAATGTCATTGTGCATACGGGAAGCTGTGATATTGTGAAACAAGAGTTTGACGTTCTGAAGCAAGACTTGTTAAACACAGTCAGCTCTGTCAATGCCAAGGTGTTTATTACATTTCATTTAGCTGACACTTTGATCCAAAGTAGACACAGCAACGGTGAGCAATTAGGGTTAAGTGTCTTGCTCAAGGACACAACAACATGGACTAGCGGAGCCGGGATCGAACCTCTGGTCCTCAGAGTCAAAGACGGACCTGCTAACCACTGAGCCACAGTCGCCCACCAGCTTATCGGTGGCCCTCTTCCACCAGCCAGGAGAGGAGATGAAAGATACAGCAGGCTGTTTGTACTGAACAGATGGCTGTCAACTGCATGTACTGACCATCCAGTACATTTTATCAACAATTTCACCTTTTCTGGGAGCGCACAATTCTTTTTAGGTCAGATGGAGTTTGCCTCATCAAGTCAGGGGTAAAACTGTTTATCTCTAACCCATTATCACCTGTCTGCCAAGGACAGGAGACAATAGAGGAGTCTAAACAAAAGATAACCATGCGGTATCGCTGTGGAGACCTCACGGACCTCGTGTTTAACCAGCAGGTGTTGTGTTCAACCAGCAGGTGTCAGGTTGGACCAGCAGGTCATGTCAGGTGTTCTCACCTTCAACCTGCCCCAAAGGGTCTTTGGTCTCTTGAGCGTCGGTCTTGGTGACTCCGGAGCCTCCGTTCACCGCCTCAGAACTGCTGCTCAGTTTGGTGTTGGGGTCTCTCTTGGGTTTGGGTGGGGGTTGTTTACGGTTGGGATTGGAATCGTCATCTCCGCCCACCGAGTGGAGGGACTGGGATCGGACAGTGAAACCCTGACCGGGTGGCGGCAGACGGTCCTGCGGCGCCGGCATCGTCATGAAACCCATTCTGAAATGTTTTCCAGAGTATGCCCCATCTGTTGCTATGGCTACATCTTCACCAATCCTGGATGGACCAGTGTAGAGACAAAATTGTGGATCATCAACCAATCACAGAACACCCAATAGAACAATCAATTGTTGAAATAAGATTGTGAACATTATTTTACACTAAGTCAAACATGATTGATTACGGCTACACCAGAGAGGGACGGGGAGACAAAGTGCTTTCTTTCACATCGCTCTCAGCTCCATTTGTGTGTACACATCTGTCTCAGTCCCTGTTCCATTGAACACAAATTAAACACAGAATACAAAGCTAGGTGGGCCTCTCTGAGGTGTATTAAAGCTTCACTTCGCACAACAAACTTCGTCAGAACTTATTGCTTCTTCCAGGAGAGAGAAGTCTGATGTTAAACTCAGACAAAACTTAAGTTATTTTACTTGGCTCAGAACACCTCAGAAATCAATTATCTGATGATATAGTTTCTCTTGATGGCATTGCTCTGGCATCCAGCACTATTGTAAAGAATCTAGGAGTTATCTTTGATCAAGACTTGTCCTTTAACTCCAACGTAAAACAAATATCAAGGATCGCCTTTTTTCACCTACGCAACATTTAAACAATCAGACACATCTTGATTCACACATTTGTTATTTCTAGACTGGATTACTGTAACTCCTTATTATCAGGGTGCTCTGGTAAGTTTCTTGGGTCTCTCCAGTTGATCCAGCATGCCGCAGTTTGTGTACTAACGAGGACTAGGAAAAGAGATCACATTACTCATGTACTAGCTGCTCTCCACTGACTTCCAGTAAGATCAAGAATCTTATTTAAGGTCCTTCTTCTTACCTACAAAGCCTTAACTGGTGATGCATCATATCTTAGGGAGCTTATAGTACCATATTGTCCCACTAGAGAGATTATAGTACCATATTACCCCACTAGAGAGCTTACAGTTTATGCCTACTACTCATGAATAATTTCTGTGACATCCATTGAATGTGCTGTAACTCTGTTACGTTGTTCATTCTGGTCACATGACATCTATTGCTTCTGTCCATCCAGGGAGAGGGATCCTCCTCTGTTGCTCTCCCTCAGGTTTCTTCCCCTTGTTTTTTAGTGGGAGTTTTTCCTCATCCAATGTGAGGTCCCGGGACAGGGATGTCGTATGTGTACAGATTGTAAAGCCCTCAGAGGCAAATTTGTATTTGTGATTTTGGGCTATACAAAATAAACTGAATTGAATTGAATTGAAATAGTACCATATTAACCCACTAGACAGCTTATAGTACTATATTAACCCACTAGAGAGCTGCGCTCACTACTTGTGGTTCCTAGAGTCTTAAAAAGTAAGGCCCTGCTGATGACTGTCCTCTTTACCTCCTGCTTCATGGATTGTGGTTATCTGGATCGTGGTCCATGCCAACTACTCTACTACCCTATGAATAATGTGTCATATGCATTGAATGTGCTGTAACTCTGTTACGGTGTTCATTCTGGTCACATGACATCTATTGCTTCTGTCCATCCGGGGAGAGGGATCCTCCTCTGTTGCTCTCCTGAATATTTCTTCCTTTTTTTCCCCTGAAAGGGTTTTTATTATTTTTTGGAGAGTTTTTTCTGATCCAATATGAGGTCCTGGGACAGGGATGTTGTATTCAATTTAATTAATTTTATTTTGTATAGTGCTAAATCATAAATTACAAATTTGCCTTGGAGGGCTTTACAATCTGTACACATATGACATCTCAAAATAACTTCAGTTTTGTCTGCTTTTAACATCAGGAAGTTGCAGGTCATCCAGGTTTTTATACCGTTAAGACGTGCTTGAAAGTTTAGCAACCTGGTTGGTTTCAACTTGCTTGATCGACAGATATAACTGAGTATTATCGGCATTTTTACAGATTGTAAAGTCCATCCATCCATCCATTTTCCACCGCTTATCCGGGGTCGGGTCGCGGAGGCAGCAGGTCAAGCAGGCTGACCCAGACTTCTCTCTCACCCGCAACATCTACCAGCTCATTCTGGGGGATCCCGAGGCGTTCCCAGGCCAGCTGGGAGATATAATCCCTCCAGCGTGTCCTGGGTCTTCCCCGGGGCCTCCTACCAGTTGGGCGTGCCTGGAAAACCTCTAAAGTGAGGCGTCCTGGAGGCATCCTAATTAGATGCCCGAACCACCTCAGCTGACTCCTATCGACACGAAGGAGTAGCGGCTCGACTTCAAGCTCCCTCCTGATGTCCGAGCTCCTTACCCTATCTCTAAGGCTGAGCCCGGCCACTCTACGGAGGAAACTCATTTCGGCCTCTTGTATCCGCGACCTCGTTCTTTCGGACACGATCCAAAGCTCGTGACCATAGGTGAGGGTTGGGACGTAGACCGACCAGTAAATTGAGAGCTTCGCCTTCCGGCTCAGCTCCTTCTTCACCAAGACGGCCCGGTGCAACGCCTGTTTTACTGCTGCAGCCGCACCGATACGCCTGTCGATCTCCCGCTCCATTTTACCCTCACTCGTGAACAAGACCCCGAGATACTTGAACTCCTTCGCTTGTGGTAGGCACTCTGTCCCCACCCGGAGGGAGCAATCCACCGGTTTCCGGCAGAGCACCATGGCCTCAGATTTCGTGGTGCTGACTCTCATCCCCGCCGCTTCACACTCGGCTGCAAAACGCCCCAGTGAATGCTGGAGGTCATGGTCCGAGGAGGCAAACAGGACCACATCATCTGCAAACAGCAGAGAGGCTATCCTGAGATCCCCGAACCTGACATTCTCCGCCCCACGGCTGCGCCTAGATATCCTGTCCATGAAAGTCACGAACAGGACCGGTGATAAAGGGCAGCCCTGGTGGAGGCCAACACCCACCGGGAACGTATCTGACTTACTGCCGAGGATACGAACACAGCTCCTACTGCAGGCGTACAGAGACCGGATGGCCCGTTGCAACGGGTCCGGCACACCATACTCCCGCAGCACCCCCCACAAAAAGCCCCGAGGGACCCGGTCGAAAGCCTTCTCCAAGTCCACAAAGCACATGTAGACTGGTTGGGCAAACTCCCAGGACCCCTCCAGTATCCTTGCAAGGGTAAAGAGCTGGTCCACTGTTCCACGGCCAGGATGAAACCTGCACTGTTCTTCTTGAATCCGAGGTTCGACAAACGGTCGGAGCCTCCGTTCCAGCACCCTGGCATAAGCTTTTCCCGGGAGGCTGAGTAGTGTGATGCCCCGATAGTTCGAGCACACTCTCCGGTCCCCCTTCTTGAAGATGGGAACCACCACCCCGGTCTGCCAGTCCATGGGCACTGTGCCCGACCCCCATGCGACATTGAAGAGGCGTGTCAGCCAAGACAGCCCAACAAAGTCCAGCGCCTTCAGCATCTCAGGGCGGATTTCATCCACCCCCGGCGCCTTGCCACCATTGTAAAGATTGTAAAGTCTTCCGAGGCAAATTTGTGATTTTGGGCTATATAAACTGAATAGAATAGAATCCTATGTACCATTCAGCTGAATGTACCATGACCTCTGTTTGTACTATGGCTCATCTTATGCCTCCACTTCATAAACTTGTGTTTGTGACACTACTACTGAGGTCATTTGACAATATATTTTCCTTACTTCCACCAAGCACCAACAATAATCTGTTTTTGGACTGCTTTGATGATGCCCTGATTTTCCATAGAAACATCCTCATTTAAGGTCTAATTTACTAATTATATATTTGGACTGGCATGTTTCATCTCTGTAGAAACATGTTCTCTTATCTGAGTTTAGAGGAAATGTATTGATCCTGTGCGTTAAACAACATTGTTTCCACATTCGGCAGTAGTCACGTTTGGTTATAGTTGTTTTCTGGGTTCTCTACCTCTTGATGGCCTCTTCCTGACGTCTCTTCTTCTGGTGTTTTTCCTGCAGGTAGGTCCAGTTATTCTGGTTGCGAATGCGATCGCTCTCTCTGGCAATGTCAGAGGCGTTTTGGATCACCAGACCGTCGTACGTTCGAAGGCCGCTGTCCTCCACGTACTGAAAAAAACTCCTGAAGGAAGGCCCCTCCTTCTGAGACGTCATAACTCGCCAAAAGACCTGAGAGGAGGATCAGAAAAGAGCATTTCTCTAGATAACACTGATTGCAGTCTGTCTCAGCAGGTGTGCCGAACTGACCTGAAG
The DNA here is from genome assembly GCA_023566465.1 of Cottus gobio. Lineage (NCBI taxonomy): Eukaryota > Metazoa > Chordata > Actinopteri > Perciformes > Cottidae > Cottus > Cottus gobio. The sequence continues at coordinate 29,205,225 of CM042220.1, read as the reverse complement.
AATTAAATGTAACAGTAACACTGTGGGTGACTGTGGGTCGACTGTGGGTCAGTGGTTAGCAGGTCTGACTTTCAATCAGCCAGTCCATGTCGATGTGTCCTTGAGCAAGACACTTAACCCTAATTGCTCACCGTTGCTGTGTCTACGGTCTACTGTATAGCATGTAAGTCGCTTTGGATAAAAGCGTCAGCTAAATGAAATGTAATAATAATGTAATAATATGTCAACTCAAACTTACAAAGGCAAATAAGGTTAGCTTGCCTGACTGCAGAAACAATTATGTTTACCCTCTGATGGCAATCCCCACATGTGCTCACAATTCATTACAATAATGAAGTGCTGACATTAATACATTCCTTTAGATAATTAATATCGAGCTTTGTAGCTGAAATGCATGTTGGACCGTCATATACAGTGAAAGTTGACTTTAGATATATGATGACATTAAATGTAAATGAAAGTAAAAGGACTTCAGGTCACCATCAGGACTAACTAACATTCATACCCATTCACCAAATGTACAGCATTTGGGAGAAAGTTAAGTGTCTTGTAAGAACACATGGACATGTACTTTCGGGCCCCAGGGATCGAACCGCTGATCCTCTGATTGAAAGACGACCCGCTCTCTTCTTCTCTTTCTCTCTCACTCTTTCTTTCTCTCCCTCCTTCTCTTTCTCTTTCTCTCTCTCACTCTCATTCCCCTCCCCCACCTCTCTGTCTCTCAGCATCCTTCTAAAAATGGAACAGGGAGTAAGCTGGTGGTAACCTAGCAACAGCAGCATCTCTCAGAGGAGCATGATGTAATGCTTCCTGTCTTCGGGTGAGGAAGAGGAGAGGAGAATTAAAAGAGAAGAAGGGGAGATAAGGCAAAGAGGAAGAGAGGGGGAGGACCCAGAAGTCGGAGAAGGGGATATCAACGACAGTGAGGGGTTGTTAGGTGTTGAGGGGGACGAGGGGTGGATAGGGATCTGGTTCAGACAGAAACCAGCAGAAGTACCGCTGCAGCTCCTCCAGCAGGTGAGGTGTAAGGGCTAACCCTTTTCTGTCTGTATTTGATCCTTCCCATGCTGCCTTCTCCAGCAGCGGTGCTAGTTCCTATATTAGGGGTTCAGTCAACACCAAGCCAGTTCCTGTATTAAGGGTTCAGTCAACACCAAGCCAGTTCCTGTATTAGGGGTTCAGTCAACACAAAGCCAGTTCCTATATTAGGGGTTCAGTCAACACCAAGCCAGTTCATGTATTAGGGGCTCAGTCAACACCAAGCCAGTTCCTATATTAGGGGTTCAGTCAACACCAAGCCAGTTCCTGTATTAGGGGTTCAGTCAACACCAAGCCAGTTCATGTATTAGGGGTTCAGTCAACACCAAGCCAGTTCCTGTATTAGGGGTTCAGTCAACACCAAGCCAGTTCATGTATTAGGGGTTCAGTCAACACCAAGCCAGTTCATGTATTAGGGGTTCAGTCAACACCAAGCCAGTTCCTGTATTAGGGGTTCAGTCAACACCAAGCCAGTTCATGTATTAGGGGTTCAGTCAACACCAAGCCAGTTCCTGTATTAGGGGTTCAGTCAACACCAAGCCAGTTCATGTATTAGGGGTTCAGTCAACACCAAGCCAGTTCCTGTATTAGGGGTTCAGTCAACACCAAGCCAGTTCATGTATTAGGGGTTCAGTCAACACCAAGCCAGTTCATGTATTAGGGGTTCAGTCAACACCAAGCCAGTTCCTGTATTAGGGGTTCAGTCAACACAAAGCCAGTTCATGTATTAGGGGTTCAGTCAACACCAGGCCAGTTCCTGTATTAGGGGTTCAGTCAACACAAAGCCAGTTCCTGTATTAGGGGTTCAGTCAACACCAAGCCAGTTCCTGTATTAGGGGTTCAGTCAACACCAAGCCACCACCAGGTGAGGTGGGTTAGGTAGGTTAGGTGGCTTGGGTGGGGTTAGGTGGGTTAGGTTGGGTTAGCTGGGTAACATGGGTAACATGGGTTAGGTAGGTTAGGTGGCTTAGGTGGGGTTAACAATTACATTTCCTACCTCATATGTGCAATAATGTATATCCAACCAGCTTATCTGAATATATTTCTTACACATTTGTTTTTCCTTTTTTGTCAGATTATTTATTGTACTTTTTTATTTAGTTTTCTACTTATACACGATGCACTACTACTACACACTCTATACATTGCTGCTGTAAACCACTGAAAGGACTATCTTTATTTATTTATCTTATGGCAAAATGTAAATGTGGGGTGAGGGGCGTGGTTAGCGCACCTGCAGCAGCGAGAGAGAGAGGCGCGCTCGTCAGAAACAGCTGCTCTCGTTAGTGGGAGCGGCTGGAGCTGATGAGCGCGGGGTGTGTGTGTGGCTATAAAAGGCCGCACAGTGGGAGTGCACGGGGAGAATGGGGGTGGTTGTGGTGACGGCTGGTGAAAATGAAAAGAGAACGTTTAATAAAGACGGTTTTCAACGCCGAACATGTGTCGCTCCTGTGTGCTTCCCTCCACTGCTACAGTGGCGCCCAACGTGGGGCCTGAGAGGACCCCGGTGGCGGAGGAGGGAAGGCCGTTTTTGCGGTACCACTCGGGGGCCGAGTGGTGTGAGTATCTCGAGCTGAAAGCGGCGGCGCGGGAGAGCCGGGGAGACGCCCGGCTGGTAGGCGCCGCCACGGCGCTCGGGCCCGGGGAGGTCTCGGAGGGTCGGCCGACGAAAGCCCGGAGGAGACGGGGAGCCGGGGCAACGGGGACCCCAGCGGCTGCGACGAGCGCACCCGGGGCCCCGGCAGACGGAGCGGCACCGGCGGAGGACCGGCGGGGGAAGATGACCGAGGACCTCCGCCGGGGGCTACGCGAGATGCGGCTGGAGCCCGGAGGCCCGATCAACGCCTTCGCCGAGGAGGTGTGGCACCAGGCGGGGCGGTGGCTCCGGACCGGGGGTCCCGGCCAGCTGGAGGCCGCAGTAGAGCGGGTGAGCGTGGAGCAGTTCCTGGAGGGACTGCCGACCCGGATGTCCGCCTGGGTCCGGGACCGGGTCCCGGCCACGCTGCGGGAGGCCATCACCCTAGCCGAGCACCACCTGGCCGGGACCCCGGCCGACGACCGGAGAGGCGGCCCGGCGGAAGCCAGGGCACGGCGGAGTCCGGAGGAGGAGACGGATCCGGTCCAGGGGGTCCAACCGGGACCGGGCCCGGGGACCCAGAAGGAGCCGGTCCCGCCACCAGAGGGAGCCGGGGAGGGCCACCCACCGGCGCGGCAGCAGCCACGGCGGCCGAAGAGGGGGAACGCGGACGAGGGCCCAGCAGAACCGAGGACGGCGCGGGCCAGGAACAGGCCTGGCCGTCCGGAACCCTGGTGGGCCACGGGGGCCGCCGCACCCTGGTGCTGGACGTGCGGCCGGCCCGGCCACATAAGGAAGGACTGTGACCTCCTGGAGGGGACCTACGGGAGCCGGGGCAGTGGAACCCGGTCCCGGCGGCCGGGCCCAGGGCGGGGCCCATATCAACCGGCCGGCCCGGACGCCCCGGTTCCGACGTCGGAGTATGGCGATGCAGGGCGGCAGGGATGGCCCCGGAGGAGGAGAAGGCGGCGCCGGAAGCGGAGACCGCGGGGTCATGAGGAGCCATGGAGCCGGATGGTCGGCCTCGTACGGCGGCCGGAGGAAGCGGAGCAGTGCGGGTGGCCGGCCGGCTGGCGCGGTGGAGAACAGGACCGAGACAGAGGGCAGCTGGACGGCTCCTCCGACGGCCGTGACGAGGTGAAGGCGCTGAAGTGCGCCCTGGAGGCGGCGGCCGCCGAGCAGGACCGCAACGCCGTCGCCGCCCGGGCCGACCTGGCCGCCGTCTCCCAGGACCTGGACAAATGGCGGCAGACCGCCAGTGAATACGAGCGAGAGATCGACGACCTCCGGCGTGACCTTCAGCAGCAGATCAAGCAGTGGCAGACAACCGCAGAAATACAAGCTGCCGAGCTGCAGTCCATGCAGGCGGAGTGCAGCGGTCTCCAGAAGGAGTGCGCCGCCCTCCGGTCCGAGAGGGAGGCGCTCCTCAAGACCCACCAGAGGGACTGGGGCCAGCTGCAGGGCGACTGCGCGGCTCTGCGCTCCGAGAAGGAGGCGGCGCTGCAGCGGCAGCAGCAGCTGGAAAAGGAGCTCTGCAGTTCCCGAGCCCAGAATGCGGAGCTAAGCGACAGCCTCGGGGCCCTGGAGAGGACCCAGCAGGAGCTGAAGAAGAGGCTGGCGGCCATGCCGCTCCAGCCCCAGCAGGACGGCAGCGCGCTGCAGGCCCAGCTGGAGGGGGCCGACGGCCGCAGCAAGGCCCTACAGAGCATCCATGAGCTGGAAAAGGCAAAGCGGGAGATGGAGAAGGAGCTGGAAGAGAAGCTAAACAGCCAACGGGAGAGTCAGTCCGAACAGGTAGCTCAGCTGAAGGGGCGGGTGAAAAGCGCCCAGCTGGAAAAGAAGCAGCTGCAGGAGACCGTCAAGGAGCTGACGGAAAAGCTGCGGCGGCAGACCCGGGACAGGGAGGAACTCAGCGGGAGGATGGCCTCCATTTTAGAGCGGAGCCTCCGACTGGAGAAGGAGGTGGCGGCTCTTAGAGAGGAGAAGGGGCGGCGGAGGAAAGCCGACGTCCGGGCTGAGGGGGGCACATGGGGTTTGGTGGTTCCCTAAACTTCTCTCTCTTGTGTTGCAGGTTGCCGCGTCGGACGGAGGGTGAGAGCCGGTTTAGTCCCGGGAGGGGGCCGGCGAAGGTCGCGAGGGACCTGCCTCCCGGGGCGCTCGATCGCCCTCTGTTCGGGCCACGTCCCGCGCCCGGACCCCCACGGATGGAGGATGCCAACGCCCGGACCACCCGTTGGCATCTGGCGGAAACGCAAAGTTGATTCCATGGTGGTCCATAGGTCGGGGGTGCAGATGGTCGGGGCTGACTCCCGCTCCCGCTCCCAGTGGGAGGGAGGGGGGGGGGAGTTAGTTAGACCGGTGGCTCCCCGGCCTAAGTCGGGCGGTGGGGGTATGTGGGGTGAGGGGCGTGGTTAGCGCACCTGCAGCAGCGAGAGAGAGAGGCGCGCTCGTCAGAAACAGCTGCTCTCGTTAGTGGGAGCGGCTGGAGCTGATGAGCGCGGGGTGTGTGTGTGGCTATAAAAGGCCGCACAGTGGGAGTGCACGGGGAGAATGGGGGTGGTTGTGGTGACGGCTGGTGAAAATGAAAAGAGAACGTTTAATAAAGACGGTTTTCAACGCCGAACATGTGTCGCTCCTGTGTGCTTCCGACTTACATCCCCGGGGTAAGCAAGAACCCTGCTACAGTAAATAAATAAAAGCTTTTGAGCTTCAACAACAAGCGGTCCTTGAGCATGCAGCCATCAATGAGCTCACACACACACAGGATGTTATGTTTCTGTGAATCAATAATAGTGATAGAGAGCTGATGGACAAGTCTTTCAAAATAAGAGTCTGATTTTAATTTGTAACTTTGTTCTGAGGTCTGATCCAAGATGGCGGCTGTGTTGAAATGAGATGGTCCAGTGAAATAAAAATTTCACACTGTGAAATCAGAAGCAGGAGCATCTCATTTCAACACATTCACACACACACACACATATATATATATATATATATATACACACACCGTGTCTCAGAACAGAGGACCCGAACCCAAACGGAGGAATTAAAGAAAATTAACAGATATGACCGACTGCAACCGATGGAGTGAGAGGGGCTTACCGGAGGATCAGTGGACACTCAAACGGCCCCCATTCCTTCTTCACTGTCTCCTACAGTGTGTCCTTCACTTGTCTCCTTTACTGTCACCTTCACGGTCTCTTACAGTGTCTCCTTCACTTGTCTCCTTCACTGTCTGCTTCAGCGCCTCCTTCTTCCTCACCTTCAGCGTCTCTTACCCTTCTTCAGTCCCCGTGCAGAAACAAAGATGGACAGATTTCTGCAGCTCCACATGGACTTGTGTGATTCCTGTTCATAGAAACATCGATCCACATCTACTCTTTAACAGCTCCTCCCGTCATATATCCTCACAGCTTTTAGAATCACGGCTCACAAACACCCTTCAGCTGCACACACACAACCCCGTTGACAGTCGCCATAAGAAATGAGAGGCTGAAACCAAGGCAACCTGACAGCATCCTAACCCTGCTGACTCCTCCCTCTACTGATGAGAGAGAGAGAGAAAGAGACAGGGAGGGAGAGGGAGAGAAACGAGCAAGCGAGATAGAGAGTGGCAGAGAAAAAGACAGAGAGAGAGCAAGCGAGATAGACAGAGAGAGAGAGCAAGCGAGATAGAGAGAGAGACAGAGAGAGAGAGGGAGAGAGCGAGACAGAGAGAGAGAGATACAGAGAGAGGGAGAGAGACAGAGAGAGAGACAGAAAGAGAGGGAGATATAGAGAGAGAGGGAGAGATAGAGGGAGATAGAGAGAGGTAGAGAGAGATAGATAGAGTAAGAAGGTGAGAGATTTTGTTGTATTTGTTTAACCCTTTATTGAACAATCAGCATATCAGAGGTAAAGCATTGTTGTTAAGACAATGACAACAAATCAACACAGTGACTTCATAATTTAGTAAAAAGGAGCATTAAATATTAACTCGCTTCCTTATAGCACCCCTTCTGACTAAAGTCAGCTAAGGGTTTTTATTATTATTATTAAACCCAGACTTTGGCCTTGAAGACAGGAAGTGCATCCTGTCCCGTCCAGCCCTCCAACCTGCACCTGCAGCTGCTGTAGAGCTCAGCTTCGCCTCTCCCACCACCAGGTTCAGGAGCTGCCACTTGGAGGCGTTCACCTTCTGTAGTGGACCCCTAAAATAAATGTGGTCTGAGACCAGGTCTCATCAAACCTGTTAAAAACTGGACTTGATAGCCCCGCTAAAAAAGAGGATCGCTCCATGGTATAACCCTCAGACTTGCATACTGAAGCAAGCAAGCAAGCATCACGGAAGCTGGAAGGTGTATGGCGTTCCAACAATCTAGAGGAATCCCAGTTAGTTTGGCGGGACAGTCTGAGAACCTACAATAAGGCTGTTCGTAACTCCAGAGGAGCCTACCTCTCATCAGTAATAGAGAAACACAAGAACAACCCCAGGTTTCTCTTCAGCACTGTGGCCAGGCTGACGGAGAGTCACAGCTCGGTGGATAAGATTCTGGCTATCAGAGGCAGGATTGGTGATCTCCTGCCCTCGACCACTGACTGTTTATCCTCAGGTGGAGTGGCCTTGGAGGCGGCTGTGGGCCCTGATATGTGTTTGGATGTGGTTGTTCCCATGAGCCTTGACTAATTGTCTTTCTGCTTCTAAACCTTCTACCTGTCTCCTGGATTCCAACGAGGCTGCTCAAGGAGGTTTTACCTTTAATTAGCACCTCTCTACTAGATATTATCAATGGTTCTTTAATAACAGATCATGTGCCACATTCTTTTAAAGTGGCTGTAATTAACCTTCTTCTTAAGAAGCCAACTCTCAATCCAGAGGAGTTGGCTAACTACAGATTTACACTGCATCCGGAAAGTATTCACAGCACTTCACTTTTTCCACAATTCTACACACAACACCCCATAATGACAAAATCTTTGGGAAATTGTTGCAAATCTATTAAAAATAAAAAACGAAAATATAACATGTACATTACATTTCATTTAGCTGACTCTTTTATCCAAAGCGACTTACATGCTATACAGTAGACCGTAGACACAGCAACGGTGAGCAATGAGGGTTAAGTGTCTTGCTCAAGGACACAACGACGCAGACTGCCGGAGCCGGGGATCGAACCACCGACCTTCTGATTGAAAGACCAACTTGCTAACCACTGAGCCACAGTCGCCCCTGTGTATGTACATAAGTATTCACAGCCTTTGCCATGACACTCAAAATTGAGCTCAGGTGCATCCTGTTTCCACTGAGCATCCTTGAGATATTTCTACACCTTGACCGGAGTCCACCCTGTTATGTTCAGGTGATCGGACATGATGTAGAAAGGCACACACACCGTCTATATCAGGTCCCACAGGGGACAGTGCATGTCACAGCACAAGCCATGAAGTCCAAGGAATTGTCTGTAGACCTCCGGGACAGGATTGCATGGAGGCCCAGATCTGGAGGAGGGTCCAGAAACCTTTCTGCAGCATTGAAGGTCCCAATGAGCACAGTGGCCTCCAACATCCGGAAATGGAAGAAGTCTGGAACCACCAGGACTCTTCCTAGAGTCGGCCGCCCAGCCAAATTGAGCCATCGTGGGAGAAGGGCCTTATCAGGGAGGTGACCAAGAACCCGATGGTCTCTGACAGAGCTCCAGCATTGCTCTATGAAGAGAGGAGAACCTTCCAGAAGGACAACCATCTCTGCAGCACACATCAGGCCTGTACGGTGGAGTGGAGACGGAAGCCTCTCCTCGGTAAGACGCACATGACAGCTGCCTGGAGTTTGCCAAAAGGCACCTGAAGGACTCTCAGACCATAATAAACAACATTCTCTGGTCTGATGAAACAAAGGTTGAACTCTTTGGCCTGAAGGCCAGGCGTCCTGTCTGGAGGAAACCAGGCCTGCTCATCACCGGGCCAACAGCATCCCTACAGTGAAGCATGGTGGTGGCAGCATCATGCTGTGGGATGTTGTTCAGAGGGAGGAACCGGGAGACCAGTCAGGATGGAGGGAAAGATGAATGCAGCATGTACAGACACCTCCTGGATGAAGACCTGCTCCAGAGCTCTGGACCTCAGACTGGGCCGACGGTTCCTCTTCCAACAGGACCTGAAGCACACAGCCCAGACCACAAAGGAGTGGCTTCAGGACAACTCTGGAGGTCCTTGAGGGCCCAGAGCCCTGACTTGAACCCGACTGAACATCTCTGGAGAGATCTGAACATGGCTGTGCACCGATACTCCCCATCCAACCTGATGGAACTTAAGAGGTTCTGCAAAGAAGAATAAGAGAACCTGCCCAGAAATAGGTGTGCCGAGCTTGTAGCATCGTACTCAAGAAGACTTGAGACTGTAATTGCTGCCAAAGATGTTTCAACAAAGTATTTGGGGCGACTGTGGCTCAGTGGTTAGCAAGTCTGACTTTCAATCAGAGGATCGGTGGTTCAAACCCCCGCTCAGGCAGTCTGTGTCGTTGTGTCCTTGAGCAAGACACTTAACCCTAATTGCTCACCGTTGCTGTGTCTACTGTATACTGTATAGCATTTAAGTCGCTTTGGATAAAAGCGTCAGCTAAATGTAATGTAATATTTAGCAAAGGCTGTGAATACTTATGGACATGGTATATTTTCATTCTTTATTTTTAATAAATTTAAAAAAACTACGATCAAGCTTTTTTCACTTTGTCATTATGGGGTGTTGTGTGTAGAACTTTGAGGAAAACAATGAATTTAATCCATTTTGGAATAAGGCTGTAACATAACACAATGTGGAAAAAGTGAAGCACTGTAAATACTTTCTAGAGGCACTGTATCTCTAACCTTCCCCTCCTCTCTAAGATCCTTGAGAAAATAGTTGCAAATCAGAGCAATTTCTACATAACAATAGTTTATTTGAGGACTTTCAGTCAGGATTTAGAAAGCATCATAGCACGGAGACAGCATTGGTGAAAATTACTAATGACCTTCTTGTAACACTCTGTTAGTTCAATGTGTATGTGTGTCTCCTCCAGTGTCTCCTGATTGTTCATTCCCTTCACCTGTCTTCAGTCACGCCCCTGCCCGACAGACCAGCTTCAGGATCTTAGCCTTCAGACGCAGCCGGTGCTCTACTGCCTCGGCGATGGTGCAAAGTTTCGCTCTTTACTTTCACTGTCCTCCCTCACCTTTGACCTCCAGCTCTCGTCCTACCCCACCGAACGCTCGATAGTGGCGTTCATCATTACCAACCTCACAGGGAGGGCATGGGAATGGGCCACAGCTGAGTGGGATCATCAGTCCATGAATTGCCACTCTGTTTTGGACTTTCCCGCGGCTCTAAGAAGAGTGTTCGACCACCAGACCGAACTTCTGACACTCCGGCAGGGGAGCAGTCGGGTGGCTGATTTCGCAATCCACTTCAGCACCATAGCAGCGGACAGTCAATGGAAATACCCCGCCCTCTCAGCCTCCATCTTCTCGAGTGGAAGACAGCTTTCAATACCCCCAGTGGCCACTATGAGTACCTTTTCATGCATTTTGGTCTCACTAACGCCCCAGCCCTGGTTAACGACGTCCTTAGGGACATGTTGAATGTGTTTGTGTTCCTGGATGACATCTTGATTTTTTCCAAGAACGAGAAGGAACATGAACATGAACAGCATGTCCGGAGGGTTTTGCAGCGGCTGCATGAGAATAAGCTGTTCGTCAAGGCGGAGAAGTGCGAGTTCCACCAATACTCTGTCTCCTTTCTGGGCTTCATCGTGGCACAAGGGAGCATCCAGATGGAGGAGACCAAGGTTAGTGCTGTTTCTGACTGGCCGGTCCCATCTGACCAAAAGCAGCTACAGAGGTTTTTGGGATTTGCCAACTTCTACAGACGTTTTATTACATTACATTTCATTTAGCTGATGCTTTTATCCAAAGCGACTTACATGGACTAGAGGTGACAGGGATCAAACCACCAATCCTCTGATTGAAAGACAGTATTAGGAACTATAGTTTTGTGGCTGCCCCCCTCCATGCTCTCACTTCTCCAGGCACCAGGTTCCTGTGGAACCCTCAAGCAGGGGAGGCATTCCAAGCCCTCAAGAAGCGGTTCACCCCCATCCTCACAGAACGGCGAAGAGGCTGAACTCCAGACAGGCCAGGTGGGCATTGTTATTTAACCATTTTGACTTCACCTTATCTTATCGTCCAGGCTCTAGGAACGTGAAACCGGATGCCCCCACTTCTATCCGGCCTCCTTCCTGCGTGGTGGGCGCGGTGACCTGGGGCATTGAGAGTGTGATCAAACGAACCATTAACAGGGCACAGAAAAAAAAGCCTCCTAACGGCTGCCCCCGAACCGCATCTCCGTCCCTGCAAACCTCTGCTCCAGAGACCTGCAGTGGGGACATTCTTCCAGACTCAGCTGCCACCCAGGGGTAAGGCGGACAGTCAGCTTCCTCAGGCAGTGGTTCTGGTGGCCATCACTGGAGGAGAATACAGGGGAGTTCGTGGCCGCCTGTCGGGTCTGCGCCCAGAATAAGACCTCCTACCAGCGCCCATCGGGGATACTACACCCTCTTCTGGTGCCACGACGGCCTTGGTCACATGTCTGCCTGGACTTCGTCACCGGCCTGCCCCTGTCTGAAGGTAACTTTGTTATTCGCACCATTGTTGACCGGTTCTCCAAAATGGCTCACTTTGTTCCCCTGCCCAAGCTCCCCTCTGCAACAAACAGCGGAGATTATGCTCTCCCAGGTTTTTCGCCTTCATGGTCTCCCACAGGATGTAGTCTCCGACTGAGGGCCCCCGTTCGCGGCCGAGTTCTGGAAGGAGTTCTACCGACAGATGGGGGCTACCGCCGGACAGAGCGGTACAACCAGGAGATGGAGACAGCATTCCGTTGTATGGCCTCTCAGAACCCCACATTGACATGGACTAGTGGAGCCGGTGATCAAACCACCAATCATCTGATTGAAAGATGGACCTGTTAACCACTGAGCCACAGTCTCCCGACTTGTCTCTGTTCTGGTCCTGTTAGACCTTAGTGCTGTATTCGACACCATTGACCATGACATCTTATTACAGAGACTGGATCAGTCGATTGGCATTAAAGGTACAGCACTAAGCTAGTTTGAGTCCTATTCATCAGATCGATCTCAGTTTGTATATGTAAATTCCACGGAAAATGTGTAATTTGTGATGTTGGGCTATACAAAATAAACTGAATTTAATTGAATTGAAAAGTCAATTAATGTATTTCTGCTTTTTTATTTTTTATATGTGTGAAATCAAACGGAAGGTATGTTTGTTCACTTCCTGGTGTTTGTGTGTGTTCACTTGTGTGTCCAGCAGGTTACTTCCTCTGGTCAACAGGTGTGTGTGTGTGTGTGTTTATGTACACTGCTGAAGCAAGCAGACATATGCTGAGTCTGACTGATAGAAACTTAACGGCTTAGCAGAGACTAACGCTGCTAATCATGTGATGGAACAATCGTCATGTCAGAATCACAACAATAATTATGAGTTATTTTTAGGTTCAGTTTATTTTGTATAGCGCAAAATCCAAATCCCAAACTCCCCTCAAAGGGCTTTACAATCTGGACCTCTAACCCACCTAACCCCACCTATTCAATTCAATTCAGTTTATTTTGTATAGCCCAAAATCACAAAAACAAATTTGCTTTGGAGGGCTTTACAATCTGTACACATACAACATCCCTGTCCCAGGACTTCACATCGGATCAGGAAAAACTCCCCCCAAAAAATAGAAAAACCCTTTTACAGGGAAAACAGGACGAAGTATTCAGGACTCCTCCGCGCCCTTCACTGGTTACCGGTGGCTGCCCGCATCCACTTCAAAACATTGATACTTGTGTACCGCGCTGCAAACAGATCGGGTCCATCCTACATCCAGCTGGTTCACTCCGCTCTGCGTCTGCCAATCGGCTTGTAGCTACTATTTGCTGTCCTGGCTCCTCGATGGTGGAAGGAGCTCCCCAGTGACATCAGGACAGCAGGAAGTCTCTACATGTGTGTGTGTCTCTACACTGGGGTGACTGTGGCTCAGTGGTTAGCAAGTCTGTCTTTCAATCAGAGGGTCGGTGGTTCGATCCCAGGCTCCTCTAGTCCATGTCGATGTGTCCTTGAGCAAGACACTTAACCCTAATTGCTCACCGTTGCTGTGTCTATGGTCTACTGTATAGCATGTAAGTCGCTTTGGATAAAAGCGTCAGCTAAATGAAATGTTATGTAATCTTCCGTCGCAAACTAAAAACATCTTTTTCAACTATACCTTGAATAAGGAAAGTAGCACCGTAGTAGCACTTTAGTAGCACTGAAATGGCTCTTATTGATAGCACTTTGTAGTTGAACTTTATTGAAGAAATTGTACTTTCTTGATTCTTGTTGTTCTGATTCTTGTTTGTAATCATGGTTGAATGCACTTATTGTAAGTCTCTTTGGATAAAAGCGTCTGCTAAATGAAATGTAATGTAATGAAGGCAACAGAAAAGGATCCCTCTCCCCGGATGGACAGAAGCAATAGATGTCATGTAACTAGAAGGACAATAGATGTAATGTGACAAGAAGGACAATAGATGTCATGTGACCAGAATGAACAACGTAACTTTCTTGTATTGAGTTGTAGGCATAAACCACAATCCAGATAACCACGATCCATGCAGAAAGAGATAGCATCAGCACCATGGCAGGAGGCAAGAGGCAGGAGGCAGGAGGCAAGATACAAGAGGCAGGAGGCAAGAGGTAGGAGGCAGGGAACAAGGTACAGGAGGCAGGAGCCAGGAGGCAAGAGGAAGGAGGAATTAGGCAGGGGCAGGACCGGCTCCAGACGGCCATGATCCATGGAAACTTGAGGCGAGGAAGCACAGACTCAGGCTCCGGGGAAGAAATAGAGTTAGTATTTTGCATTGAAGAGACATGAATTCATCCAGAAGGAGAGAGAAGAGGAGAAAAGAAGAGAGAGAAGAGGAGAGAGGAGCTCAATATATCTAAAATGTCCCCTAGTAGTCTAGGCCTATAGCAGAATATCTAGGGGCTGGACCAGGGCAAACCTGGAAAAAAGTCTTAAGTCTACTCTTAAATGAGGTGACCACGGACTGAAAGTGGAAGCTGGTTCCACAGAAGAGGAGCTTGATAACTGAAGGCTCTGGCTCCCATCCTACTTTTTAACACTCTAGGAACCACAAGTAGCCCCGTATTCAGTGAGCCCAGCTCTCTAGTGGGGTAATATGGTACTATAAGCTCTCTAGTGGGGTAATATGGTACTATAAGCTCTCTAGTGGGGTAATATGGTACTATAATCTCTCTAGTGGGGTAATATGGTACTATAAACTCTCTAGTGGGGTAATATGGTACTATAAGCTCTCTACTGGGTAATATGGTACTATGAGTTCTCTAGTGGGGTAATATGTTACTATAATCTCTCTAGTGGGGTTTGCAGCTCATCCCCCCCAGCTCGTACGCTCCGCTCGGCTTCTGCCAATCGCCTTGTAGCTCCGTCGCTGAGAGCTAAACACTCAACAAAGTCTCGACTGTTCTCTGTCCTGGCTCCTCGATGGTGGAATGAGCTCCCCATTGACATCAGAACAGCAGAAAGTCTCTACATCTTTCGTCGCAAACTAAAAACACATATTTTCCGACTATATCTTGAATAAAGGAAGTAGCACTTTAGTAGCACTGGAATGGCTCTTGCTGATAGCACTTTGTAGTTGAACTTTATTGATGAAATTGTACCTTCTTGATTCTTGTTGTTCTGATTCTTGTTTGTACTCACGGTGGAATCACTTATTGTAAGTCGCTTTGGATAAAAGCGTCAGCTAAATGAAATGTAATGTAATGTAATATGGTACTATGAGCTCTCTGGTGGGGTAATATGTGGTACTATGAGCTCCTTAAGATATGATGGTGAATCACCAATTAAGGCTTTGTAGGTAAGGTGAAGGTTTTTAAATATGATTCTTGATTCTACCGGGATCAAGCGCAAAGCAGCTAACAGGAGTAATCTCTCTTAGGACTGAAGATCTCTCTTCCTAGTCCTCGTTAGTAGACAAGCTAGAGCCTTCTGGATCAACTGGAGAGATTTAAGAGACGTATTAGAGCAGCCTGATAATAAGGAGTTACAGTAATCCAGTCTAGAAGTAACAAATGCGTGGATCAAAGTTACTGCATCCCTTTGAGACAAGATGTGCCTGATTTTTTAAATGTTGCATACAGGTTACGTTGGTTTAGACATTGGGAAACGTACGAGTATGTTGGTTTAGACGTTAGGAGACGCACAGGTATGTTGGTGTGGGCGGGGGCGTGGCTAGCGCACCTGCGGCACAGAGAGAGAGAGAGAGAGGGACGCTCATTTGGGTCAGCTGTGGCGCTCGTGATGAGGCACAGCTGATCCAAATGAGTGTGGGATTGCGTGGGCAGGGAGGGGAGCATAAAAGCTCCCAGAGCCACGCAAGGGGGGGAGCTAGGCAGGGCATATGTATAGTGAATGCCTGTGAGTACTGTGAGCGGTCATGCCTAATAAAGGACGTAAACGGAGAGAACTGGTGTCGTCATTATGTCAAGAGCTCCGTGACTCCCAGAGTATGGACGAACCTTGCCACAGTGGCGCCCAACGGGGCATACCGGAGGGGTGGTCACGGCAGCCAGCGCATGCAATGGACGACGGGAATGCAGAGATTGAGCGGCTGTATGCAGACGTCGGCGGGCACGACGGCCCGGACGACGACGGCGGCTGCAGCCGCGACGACGGCGGAAGCGGCGTCGCGGACGGCGGCGACGCAGACCCGGGCGACGCAGACGTCGGCGAGCGCGGCAGCGACGACGGCGGAAGCGGCGTCGCGGACGGCGGCGACGCAGACCCGGGCGACGCAGACGTCGGCGAGCGCGGCGGCGAGCGCGGCGGCGAGGACGGCGGAGACAGCGGCGCAGACGTCGGCGGCCGTGGCGGCTCCGACGAAGGAGGCGGCGGCGCAGACGTCGGCGGGCGCGGCGGCTCCGACGAAGGAGGCGGCGGCGCAGACGTCGGCGGGCGCGGAGGCAGCGGCGGCAGCAGCGGCAGCGGCGACAGCGGCGACGGCGGTCGCTCCGACGGCGGTGAGAGCGTCGGCGGGAGCGGAACCCGACCAGAGGGGTCGGGAGAAGGCGCTGCCGAGGGGCCGCAAGGAGCGGCCGCAGAAGGAGCGATGGGGCCCCAAGCGGCTGAGGCAGCCGGAGTACTGGGGGTTCCCAGAGTCGGCGAGGCGGAGGTGCTGGGCCTGCGGCCAACCCGGGCACCTGCAGCGGCAGTGCCGCAAGCAGTGCTGGACCTGCGGGGAACGGGGACACCTGAAGAGGTCCTGTCCGGGGTGGACGGAGGACCAGGGGTGGCAGGCCAGGCAACACCGGGGACAGCCGCTACACCCAAGGGCGACGCCCTGGGCAGCGCCACTGTCCCCGACAGCCTGGGGGAGAGACTGGGGCCGACCGGCCCACATCGGCAGGTGTGAGGAGGGGGCCGAGCAGGCCCGGCGGACAGGCCAGGGGGCCGGGGCCCGGTGGGGCCAGAGACGGAGTGCCGAGCCAGTGGCTCGGGCCCGCGCCTGGGGCCCGTGGGCCGGGGCGCAGTGGGGACCGATATGGGTCCCGCCTCCTTAACTTTCTCTCTCTTGTGTTGCAGGTTGCCGCGGCGGACTGAGGGGGAGAGCCGGTTTGGCCCCGGGAGGGGGCTGGCGGAGAGCGCAAGGAACCTGCTTCCCGGGGCGCTCGATCGCCCTCTGTCCGGGCCATGTCCCGCGCCCGGGGCCCCACGGATGGAGGGTGCCAACGCCCGGACCACCCGTTGGCATCTGGCGGAAACGCAAGTTAATTCCATGGTGGTCCATAGGTCGGGGGTGCAGATGGTCGGGGCTGACTCCCGCTCCCGCTCCCAGTGGGAGGGAGGGGGGGGGGAGTTGGTTAGACCGGTGGCTCCCCGGCCTAAGTCGGACGGTGGGGGTATGTGGGCGGGGGCGTGGCTAGCGCACCTGCGGCACAGAGAGAGAGAGAGAGGGACGCTCATTTGGGTCAGCTGTGGCGCTCGTGATGAGGCACAGCTGATCCAAATGAGTGTGGGATTGCGTGGGCAGGGAGGGGAGCATAAAAGCTCCCAGAGCCACGCAAGGGGGGGAGCTAGGCAGGGCATATGTATAGTGAATGCCTGTGAGTACTGTGAGCGGTCATGCCTAATAAAGGACGTAAACGGAGAGAACTGGTGTCGTCATTATGTCAAGAGCTCCGTGACTCCCAGAGTATGGACGAACCTTGCCACAGTTGGTTTAAGCCTTAATATACGTACAGGTACGTTTGTTTAGAAGTTAGGAAACGTACGAGTACGTTGGTTTAGACGTTAGGAGACATACGGGTACGTTGGTTTAGACATTAGGAGATGTACAAGTATCTTGGTTTAGACGTTAGGAGACGTACAGGTACGTTGGTTTAGACGTTAGGAGACGTACAGGTACGTTGGTTTAGACCAGGGGTGCCCAATAAGTCGATCGCGATCGACCAGTCGATCGCCAGGGTAGCGCGGGTAGATCGCATGCCATTAAAAAAGAAAAAAAAAAAAGTATCTTCCCTACGACATTTGCCACTTGATTGATATACAGACCAGCCAGTGTGTAAATCAATGTCCATCACCACGGACGGTGCGCCCGCATGGTCGGCCGCTTGAATGCATTATTTGCGCTTCTCTACTCCCGTGAGTTTACTCAACTTTATGTGGTTAATTTGCGCCATTTGCTTTACTCGCGGCTGAAAAGGGGCAGGGATATCTCCGTGGCTTATCTCCGTAAAAGCGGTACCATTTCCGCCATCCACCATTGAACTAACCACTAGTTCTGCTTTATAGTTATTGTGGAAATCCCTCAAACGTCGGACCATCAGACGCCCCGTGTCCATAATATCATCTGTAGCCGCACAACAGCGTCTGAATGACGGCTGCTTCCAGCGCTGCTTCAGGTGGACCAGCACCACGCTTCTCAACGCTGATTGGCTTTCACTATGCAAATCTTTCGCCCAAGTTATTCGCGTCATTTGCGCTGCCCGGCGGAAATTTGCGTCATTCGCGTCTGTGCATTGACTTTGCATGTAATCTACTCGCGAATAATACGTGCCGCATTCAGTGTGAACGCAGCATAACCCTGGCTGTTTCTATTCAGTGCAAGTCAGAGTAAAATGTAATGACCAAAAATGTACGGAATTATATTGTGTCATAAGTTATGCAAGGTACGCCAATATTGTAAATATAAAGTATACTCGGTATATTAATACATTAATAATGCTATTTATTAATATATATCTATATAGATTTATATAGATATATATCTATATAGATAGATATTTAGCATTATTAATGTAGGTATATCTTTTTGACTAGGTCATTTTAAAAGTAGCTCGCAAGCCAAAAAAGTGTGGGCACCCCTGGTTTAGACGTTAGGAGATGTACAAGTATCTTGGTTTAGACGTTAGGAGACGTACAGGTACGTTGGTTTAGACGTTAGGAGACATACAGGTACGTTGGTTTAGACGTTAGGAGATGTACTGGTATGTTTGTTTAGACATTAGGAGACGCACAGGTATGTTGGTTTAAGCGTTAATATACGTACGGGTAAGTTTGTTTAGGCGTTAGGAGACATATGGGTATGTTGGTTTAGAAGTTAGGAGACGTACAGGTACGTTGGTTTAGATGTTCGGAGACGTACGGGTATGTTGGTTTAGACGTTAATATGTGTACGGGTACGTTTGTTTAGGCGTTAGGAGATGTACAGTTACGTTGGTTTAGACGTTGGGAGACGTACAGGTACGTTTGTTTAGACGTTAGGAGACGTACGGGTATGTTGGTTTAGACGTTAGGAGACGTACGAGTACGTTTGTTTAGACGTTAGGAGACGTACGGGTATGTTGGTTTAGACGTTAGAAGATGTACGGGTACATTTTGTTAGACGTTAGGAGACGTACAGGTACGTTGGTTTAGACGTTGGGAGACCTACGGGTACGTTTGTTTAGACGTTAGGATACGTATGGGTACGTTTGTTTAGGCGTTAGGAGACATATGGGTATGTTTGTTTAGATGTTAGGAGATGTATGGGTATGTTGGTTTAGACATTAGGAGACGTACGGGTATGTTTGTTTAGACGTTAGGAGACGTACGGGTATGTTGGTTTAGACGTTAGAAGATGTACGGGTACATTTCACGTTAGGAGACGTACAGGTACGTTGGTTTAGATGTTGGGAGACCTACGGGTATGCTTGTTTAGACATTAGGAGACGTACGGGTACGTTTGTTTAGGCGTTAGGAGACATATGGGTATGTTTGTTTAGATGTTAGGAGACGTACGGGTATGTTGGTTTAGACGTTAGGAGACGTACGGGTATGTTGGGTTAGACGTTAGGAGAAGTTAGGCTTTGTAAGCTGTAACAAGGACTTTAAAGTTGTTATTTTTGGTCGGAACATCTTTCTTGTTGTGTCAGGGCTTCCAGAGAAGTGATTTCATAATGTGGACAGTGAACGCCTCCTGCAGCTCTTCCTGCTGGCTGCTGCAGGATTATCTGTGTTCAGTCGGTAATGATCGGCATGCTGACCAGGCGTGTGTTATAAATGCAGCTCTGATCGGTCTGATCAGTTGAGATCTGCTGCTACTCAACACACATTGCTTCTCTCAGGTCAGTGTCTCTTCTGTTTGTCTGTGTCTAAAATTAAAATGATAGGATTCCTCACATTTACTGTTACTGAGAATGTTATTATTCATTCTGACTACAGAGAAATGTAATCCTCATGTGCTTTCAATGGGAATGACACAAAATACAAACATATATTCCAAAACCTTAGTTGATGATAAAATAAAATATATTTTGGACTCTGAGTGACATATTAAGGTTCATAGTAAACTCTTTGCATGTGAGTGTTAAAAATTGTAATTTATCCTAGAATAATAATCCCTTAAATTTGGCCTTTTGTTTAATCGTCCAGTTGATAAAAGAAATCAGTTTGATTTGAATTAGATTTTATTTTGTTAATACAAATACATGAAAATAATTAGTCTGTGTTCTACCAGAAAAACACTGTAAATTCCACCATTCATTACATTACATTACATTAGATTACATTCAGGTGTTTTCTGTGTAATTACAGTAATATTAGTGTGAATGTTAACGTTATGTTTATCTAAAACCAAACGTTGAATCTGAATTTAAGATTTCATGCTGCAGGTCGTGTCAACATGAGTCCAAAACATGTCGTCTTTAAGAAAGTTTCCCGCGACAAGTCGGTAAGTTGTGCAGAAATACCAGTCTGGTTAAAGTAGAAGTAAAGACCCAGAATCCTCCATGTTGGGCGGGGGGGGTCATCCGGTTGCAATACAACACAGATCCACATCTGAACCCTTGAGCAACGCTCTGAACCTCCTCTGGGCTTCAGGTGGCGGTCTACATGGGCAAGAGAGACTTTGTCGATCACTGTGACTTTGTGGATCCAGTCGGTGAGTTCAAACTGATTTTATTTATTGATTATTGATAAAACTATTTAGACCAGTTTTAGCTTAAAGCTAAGTTAGCTTAACGCTAATTCACATCAGTTTTTCCTAAAACTGTCGATCATTTATGTCGCATATTAGCTAACTGATGTAATGTAGCTAGGCTAACAGTTTGCCTCTACTTCCAGTTGTTGTGCTAAACTAAGCTAAAGACCACTTGTTTCATTGGATGAACTTTATTTAAAATGTGTTGCTAACAGTGCGTCCATCATCATTACAACATAATGAGTATCTCTCAGCAGATCTTCTAAGAACTGAATGATTTATAGTCCATCAGAAACTAAAAGGGTTCAAATGTTGGACTTTCGATTCATTTTTCTTCTCACTGCAGTTAACAGTTGCTGTTTCTTTGTCTCTTTGAGATGGAGTCATTGTGCTGGACCCGGTGCAACTCAAAGGAAAAAAAGGTACCTCTGAAAGTATTCAAAAACTATTTTCTACCAAATAAATAGTTCCTTTTAAAACGTTTGGCCGTGAGGTCTGTAGACGTCTTTCCTGTTAATGAGACGTGTGAATGTGTTTCTAGTGTACGTGATGCTGTCATGTACGTTTCGGTACGGACGTCAAGACATGGATGTGATGGGCGTGGCCTTCAGGAGGGACCTGTTTTTGGTGACACGGCAGGTTTACCCTGAGCTGCAGGACAAAGAGAAGCTGACTCACACCAAGATCCAGCAGAAGCTGCTCCGCAAGCTGGGAGACAATGCCTTCCCCTTCTTCTTTGAGGTGAGATGCCAATACAGGAACCTCCAGGACATGTGCACAAGGACACGTCAAACAGCCCTAGCCATGTCCCCCAGCGCCTCCTGGAGGAGCCACCAACTCGTCCACCAATCCACTTGTCCATCAATCCACCTGTTTACCATTCCACCTGTCCACAATCCACCTGTCCATCAATCCTCCTGTCCATCATTCCACCTGTCCATAAAGCCACCAATCCACCTGTCCATCAATCCACCTGTCCATCAAACTACTGATCCACCTGTCCACCAATCCACCTGTCCATCAAGCCACCTGGCCACCAATCCACCTGTCCATCAATCCACCTGTCCATCAATCCATCAAACTACCAATCCACCTGTCCATAAAATCCACCTGTCCACCAATCAACCCACCTGTCCATCAATCCACCTGTCCATCAAGCTACATTACATTACATTTCATTTAGCTGACGCTTTTATCCAAAGCGACTTACAATAAGTGCATTCTACGGTTACAAACAACAATCAGAACAACAAGAATCAAGAAGGTACAATTTCGTCAAAAGGTTCAACTACAAAATGCTATCAGTAAGAGCCATTTCAGTGCTACTATAGTGCTACATCCTTTATTCAAGGTATAGTCTGGAGTGGTGGCGCAGTGGTAGTGCGCCTGCCTTTGGAACACAAGGTGGAGTGTTTGAATCCCACTCATGACAATGGGGGTGGCTGTAGCTCATGGGTATGAGTGGTTGTCCTGAAACCACAAGGTTGCAGGTTCAACCACTGATTTCCCCATAGTTTGTATGTCAAAGTGTCCTTGAGCAAGACACTGAACCCCCAGTTGTTCCCCGGGCGCTTCACGAGGCTGCCCACTGCTCCTTAATACTAAGGATGGGTTAAAATGCAGAGAATAAATTTCCCCACTGTGGGACTAATAAGGGATTATTATTATTTAGTCGGAAAAGATGTGTTTTTAGTTTGCGACAGAAGATGTAGAACTTTCTGCTGTTCTGATGTCAATGGGGAGCTCATTCCACCATCGAGGAGCCAGGACAGAGAACAGTCGAGACTTTGTTGAGTGTTTAGCTCTCAGTGACGGAGCTACAAGCTACCAATCCACCTGTCCATCAATCCACCTGTCCACCATTCTACCTGTCCATCAATCCACCTGTCCATCAAACCACCAATACACCTGTCCACCAATACACCTGTCCATCAATCCACCTGTCCATCAAGCCACCAATCCACCTGCCCATCAAGCTACCAATCCACCTGTCCATCAATCCACCAATCCATCAATCCACTTGTCCATCAATCCACTTGTCCGTCAATCCACCTGTCCACCAATCCACCTGTTCACCAATCCACCTGTCCATCAATCCACCTGTCCATTAAGCCACCAATACACCTGTCCACCAATCCACCTGCCCATTAATCCACCAATCCACCTGTCCACCAATCCACCTACCCATCAATCCACCAATCCACCTGTCCATTAATCCACACGTCCACCAATCCACCAATCCACCTGTCATTCACCTTTACCTGTGCACAAACTCAGTTTTGCTCCTTTTCTTGAGGCAGTGACTCATTCAGTGCCGGTGATGTCCCAGTAAACAGTGATGTCACACTAAACAGTGATGTCACAGTGAATGGTGATGTCACTGACATCTGTAACAGACCCTTGAACCATAAATGATGATTTAGTAAATAATCAGTCCAGTTTGTGTTTTCTTTCAGTTTCCAGACAACCTCCCGTGTTCCGTTGCTCTGCAGCCCGGACTCTCTGATGTGGGAAAGGTAATTAATTGCGTCAACATCAGTACAGTCACCATGAATACCTGAACACATCTCTGAATACCTGAACACCTGAGTACCTGAACACGATCAATACATGAACACCATGAATATCTGAACACCTGAACATGATCAATAACTGAACACCATGAACACCATAACACCATGAACACCATAAATACCTGAACACCATAACACCATAAATACCTGAACAGCATGAACACCATAATACCTGAACACCATGAATACCTGAACACCATAAATCCATAAATAGCATAAACACCATGAACAGTATGAATACCTGAACACCATGAACACCTGAAAACCATAATATCATAACACAATAAATCCCCATGAACACCATAAACACCATGATCACCATCAACACCATAACACCTGAATACCTGAACACCCTAAACACCTTTAATACTTGAATACCTGAATACCTGAGCACCATGAACACCATAATACCTGAATACCTAAACACCATGAACATCTAAACTTGACACAGACATGTGCGGTGGACTTTGAAGTGAAAGCGTTCTGTGGTGAGAACCAGGATGAGAAGATGGACAAACAGTGAGTCATTAATAGTATTATTATGATTATTGTTGTTGTTGTTATTAGTATTATCTAATCATTGCGTCATCTTTGTTTTGATGTTCTGTTTCTGCAGCAGTTCAGTTTGTCTCAGCATCCGTAAGATCCAGTTCAGTCCAGAAACAAGTAAACTGGTTCCAGTGGCAGAAACCACCTTTGAGTTCCTGATGTCTGAGAAACCACTCCACGTCAAACTGAGCATGCCCAAAGAGGTCTGTCTGGCTGGAGATCTACCTGGCTGTCTTTCCGACTCTCTCACCTGTCTCTCTGACCTGTCTCTCTGACCTTTCTCTCCCTCTCTCTCTCTACCTGTCTGTCTGCAGACGTTCTACCATGGAGAGCCTGTCAGAGTGAATGTAGAAATCACCAACTCGTCCAGTAGGAACATCAAAGACATCAGTTTGTCAGGTGACCACCTAGAACCTTATGTTTAGTTCTCATGAGACGAGAAGGGGAGGAGCTTCCTTCAGCTAGAATCTTGTGTTTAGTTCTCACCCGACGAGGAGCTTCGGGTTCCAAGCCATACGACAGCCGTGTGAACACAAAATAAACTGATTCTGTTGTGATTTAATTATAATTGACAGTAAATATTTATCCAAAAATAATACTGTAATGATGCAGATTTATTGAAAGTCTGACTTCATGTTTAATTTTTTTCTTATTCATTTTTAAAATGCTTGTTTTCTGAATGGAGTCTGTTTCGATCGCTGCTATGCTAAGCTAACGTTGAAGCAGCATAGTTATTGCTGTACAATGTGGTTCATACACAAACATACACACAGTTTCTACTCATGAGGCGGAACATCTTAAAATCTTTCTGATTCTACAGCAGCAGGATGTTGGAAGGACAATCTCAATGCTGATTGACTTTAATGTTCTGGCTCGAGTTTACATATTTAAATGTGTGTCCTTCGTATATTAAAGCGAACACCTGTTGAACCCCAGCGCCCTCAGTTTCGGGGGCTCAATTCTTCATCAGGAGGTCTTTGTCACTCGCCATTTAGTCCTCAGTCCCATGAACCGATACCAGAGCCACTGATGTTACATCCTGGTCTTACAAAAGCATATAAGTCCATTTTACATGTTTATACAACACCTGTATGTGTTGGAACTAGGGATGCAACGATACCACTTTTTACAAACCGATACGAGTACGAGTATTTTTATTTGTGTACTTGCCGATACCGAGTACCGATACCGCTACTTCTTAGATTTGGTCTCCATGAAAGTGCAATTAATTTGGAGGCAGATTTTATTTGATCCTCTGCAGATTATGTCAAGCCTATAGTACAAAATTAACAGAAGGCTATCCCAAGCTTTAAACTTCTCGTGGAAGTCCCTCTAATGTCGGACCATAAAACGCCCCGTGTCCGGGTTCATAATGTAAGCGATAATATTAGGGATCGAGCAATTATATAGGAAGCTGTGTTCCAAGTTATGTTTCCGGTGCTTTTATTGTGGAGGGAGAAACGGAAAGTAAAAGAGTGGAATTGTGGGATATATGTGTGTGAAGGAGATAAAAAAGTGGTTCAAGTTACCCTGCAGCGTGTTTTCATTTTATTAGAATTACAAATATAGACACACAACAGACACTCGGCTACAATAATATCATCCGTAGCCGCACAACAGCGTCTGAATGAGGCCGCTGCCAGCGCTACTTCTGGTGGATCAGCAACAGTTTGATTCAAACCGGCGGGACGGCAGTAATTTTTTACTGTGTGAACGCGACGCACATTACTCTACACACCTTGCTGCAAGAGCCGCAAGAGAGCGACGAAAGAGCCGTATGCGGCTCTGGATCACGGGTTGCCGACCCCTGCCCTAGACGTTGAAGTCAGGTAGGACAACAAATCTTTTTCTCCACAAAGCGCGACCAGTTTGTTGTAGTGAAATACTGTTGAGTGGTATCGGTTCTTGGTATCGGCAATTGAAACCGGTACGAGTACGAGTACGCAGTATCGGCCCCGATACCGATACCGGTATCAGTATCGGTGCATCCCTAGTTGGAACCAGAGGCATTCAAGGTGCAGGAAGAAAGTTAGGGCAGTTTGGCTCCCAGCGGATCTAAAACTACGGCTCATAAAATGTGCACTAAATTAATTACTACAAATATTTAACTTCACTTAATCAAAGTCAAACTTTGCAGATATAGTGTTAACACATAGTGCTATTTTTAGTGCTATTTCCTATAATCAACCAATAAACCAGTAACACATATATTCTGCTATATGAACCTGTTAACTAGTCTCACACGTGTTTTCTGTATAATATACCTTGTGGTTGAGGAGATAATCTGTATTTAGTATGGGTATGCAAACCATTCAACTGGGGTTCAACTGGGGTTCAACTGGGGCTCAAGAGGATATATCAGTCACCAAACGTAAAGGGAAGTTTATCTGGTTTGGTGTGAATGCACCATTAGGGTCTTTACATTACATTTCACTGATGCTTTTATCCAAAGAGACTTACATGCTATACAGTAGACTGTAGACACAGCAACGGTGAGCAATGAGGGTTAAGTGTCTTGCTCAAGGACACAACAACATGGACTACCGGAGCCTGGGATCGAACTACCGTCTCTCTGATTGAAAGACAGACTTGCTAACCACTGAGCGTTTTTATTCTTCTGCTCTTTCCATTTCTTATTTCTAAATGAATAACTAACCTCATTTAAACATTCCCTGTGTTCAGTGGAACAGGTGACCAATGTCGTCCTCTACTCCAACGACAAATACGTCAAGTCAGTGGCCAACGAAGAGACCAGGTGAGGCCACATGTTCCTGGAGGGCTTTTATTTTGAAGGGTGTTACTGTGTGTGTTACTGTCTGTTATTGTGTCACTGTGTGTGTGTGTGTGTTACGGTGTGTGTGTGTGTTACGGTGTGTGTGTGTGTGTGTGTGTGTGTGTTACTATGTGTTACGGTGTGTGTGTGCGTGTGTGTGTGTGTTACTGTGTGTGTGTGTGTGTTGCAGGGACTCGGTCCCCCCTGGTACCAGTCTGAAGAAGGACTACACCCTCTACCCTCTGCTGGCTCTCAACAAGGACCGGAGAGGACTCGCTCTGGACGGACGACTCAAACATGAAGACACCAACCTGGCTTCCTCCAGCATGTAGGACCTGAACCATGGTCATGTTATGCTTATCATGTTATGGTTATCATGTTATGATCTGTCTCTCTCTCTCTCTCTCTCTCTCTCTCTGTCTCTGTCTCTGTCTCTCTCTCTCTCTCTCTCTCTCTGTCTCTTTGTCTCTCTATCTCAGAGTGAAGCAGGAGGTGCTGAAGGAGGTTCAGGGGATACTGGTCTTCTATAAGGTCGTGGTGAGGATGATTGCTTCTGGGTGAGTCTGAACTGCTCGGCATGCTGGGAGGTCAGCTGACAGACTGATTTTAAAGATCCTTTGTTACTGACAGACTACCACTCTGCTTTCCTAACTTCAGATTATTTATTTAGCACACTTTATTTCAGAGCAACTAAAATACAACCATACAAACCAGTGACTCAGAACCAGTTAGTCAGAACCAGTTAGTCAGAACCAGTGGCTCAGAACCATTGACTCAGAACCAGTGACTCAGAACCAGTGGCTCAGAATCAGTTAGTCAGAACCAGTTAGTCAGAACCAGTGGCTCAGAACCAGTGACTCAGAACCAGTGAAGATAACACTATGACATCATGGTTCACAAAGAGCAGCTGATCAAACTGCATTTAAACTATTGATCTAACTTTTCTCTGCTTCTGTTCACAGGACGATCGGATCAAGGTGAGAGCCGACTGTGTTTCTGTCTCTTCCTCTGTCTCTGTGTCTTCCTCTTCCTCACTGTGTGTGCGTGTGTGTGCGTGTGTGTGCGTGTGTGTGCGTGTGTGTGCGTGTGTGTGCGTGTGTGTGCGTGTGTGTGCGTGTGTGTGTGTGTGTTGCAGTGAGGTGTCTCTGGAGCTCCCATTCAGACTGATGAACCCTAAACCTGAACCAGGTAAGCTCCTCCTCCTGTGTGTGTGTTAAGCAGCTTGTTGTGTGTTGCTGAGCTGATGAAGATTAACTTCCTGTTTACTCATCAGCGTCCTGAAATAAACACGTTGTTGTTCTGGACTTTGTAGTTTCTTTTATTTCTCTCTAAATATCTTTGATTATGTTTTTACATGTAAACAACTGAACTGTGACGCCAGCCAAAGAGAGGTGATCATAAAATATACATATCCATAATCCATACATATCCATGGTGGATGTTTCCTTCAGGTGTTCTTAAGCTCTTTGTCCTGCCTGTCTGTCTCCCACCTGTCTGTCTCACAGTGACCCAGAGGACATGGTGTTTGAGGAGTTCAAACGAGTCTACCTGAAGGGCGTTGTCTACGGAGACGACGACGAGTCTCCCACTGAGGCATAAACTACAAAGATGGCCACCGCAGACCTGTCTGTGTCAGGCAGGCAGGCAGGCAGGCAGGCAGGCAGGCAGGCAGGCAGGCAGACAGACAGACAGACAGACAGACAGACAGACAGGCAGACAGACAGGCAGACGGGACATCCTGATTCACAGCAGACAAAAACATAATTTGTTTTCAAATGTAACTGTATAGTTATTTTATGGTGGAAATGCTTGTTAATCTTCATAATATAATAATTATAACTATAATAATAATGTGACTGTAGGTGAATCAAAAACTAC
This sequence comes from Cottus gobio, assembly GCA_023566465.1. Taxonomy (NCBI): domain Eukaryota; kingdom Metazoa; phylum Chordata; class Actinopteri; order Perciformes; family Cottidae; genus Cottus; species Cottus gobio. The sequence continues at coordinate 29,177,299 of CM042220.1, read as the reverse complement.
CATCTCCATAAAGGTGTAGATGAAGTCTCTCTCTGTGTTTTTATCAGAGCATGTGAGCGTGCATGCACGTGCACATGAGCGCATGTGAGTGCACGTGAGCATGGCCCACTGGTGAGCTCACAGCGCACCGTTAGCACTGTTAGCTGTTAACTGCCGGCCATGTTGAGAGCCAATTAGAGGCAACTTCTCAATTGCAGAGGGTTAGGTTAATATTAATATTCATGTTTAATAGTTTGTGGTCATGATGATGAAATATGTAGAGGTCAGGGTGTGTGAGGGTCAGAGGTCAGAGTGTGTGAGGGTCAGAGGTCAGGGTGAGGGTCAGAGTGTAATGTGAGGGTCAGAGGTGTAATGGTAAAATATAGCATTGCTTGTGTTAAACATGTTTCACAGGTAGAGCATAAGTTAGAGAAATTGTCTGTGTCTAATGAAAAAGTATTTAGCCAATGTGAGCAGAAGTAATTTAGAAGGTCACAGGGGAAAAGACAACAATGGACCTCTGTTTCGAGACGGCCTGCGAAAATAACATAGATAAGAACAGTTCGCAAGGTGTTTGAGGGAGTCAGTATGAATCTCCTGCCAACCTAACATTGATAAGATTTGATTGTAGTGTGCGAAAAATGCTTATCGTGCAGAAACAGAATCTGGTTTAGACTAGTCAAGTACTACACAATGATTCTTGTTCTTTACTAGTGTTCCTCTAAAAAGGGTGTTACTTTTGGTATGTATAAATATGCTTGTGATTTTTTACCTCTTTGAATAAATCTTGCTGCAGACTGCCTTGTGTAGCTGTTACATGTTTTTTCCTTCTTGCAAGAAATAAACGGACAAAGACAACTTTGATTTTGAGACTTTATTCCTCCTTTCTTGATTGACGAAGAAAATCGTCCATCACAACTTGGTGTCAGAAGTGGGATGGTGTCAAGATGTGTGAGGGTCTGAGGTCAGGGTGTGTTAGGGTCAGAGGTCGCGATGTGTGAGGGTCTGAGGTCAGGGTGTGTTAGGGTCAGAGTTCAGGATGTGTGAGGGTCTGAGGTCAGGGTGTGTTAGGGTCAGAGGTCGGGATGTGTGAGGGTCTGAGGTCAGGGTGTGTTAGGGTCAGAGTTCAGGATGTGTGAGGGTCTGAGGTCAGGGTGTGTTAGGGTCAGAGGTCGGGATGTGTGAGGGTCAGAGGTCAGGATGTGTTAGGGTTAGAGGTCAGGATGTGTAAGGGTCAGAGGTCAGGAGGTGTGAGGGTCAGAGGTCAGGGTGTGTTAGGGACAGAGGTCAGGATGTGTGAGGGTCAGAGGTCAGGAGGTGTAAGGGTCAGAGGTCAGGATGTGTGAGGGTCAGAGGTCAGGATGTGTGAGGGTCAGAGGTCAGGATGTGTTAGGGTTAGAGGTCAGGATGTGTAAGGGTCAGAGGTCAGGAGGTGTGAGGGTCAGAGGTCAGGGTGTGTTAGGGACAGAGGTCAGGATGTGTGAGGGTCAGAGGTCAGGAGGTGTAAGGGTCAGAGGTCAGGATGTGTGAGGGTCAGAGGTCAGGATGTGTGAGGGTCAGAGGTCAGGATGTGTAAGGGTCAGAGGTCAGGGTGTGTGAGGGTCAGGTATGTGTGAGGGACAGAGGTCAGGATGTGTGAGGGTCAGAGGTCATGGTATGTGAGGGTCAGAGGTCATGGTGTGTGAGGGTCAGAGGTCAGGATGTGTGAGGGTCAAAGGTCAGGGTGTGTGAGTATATTGTAGATATGAAACAAACCTGAAAGTGTCTCATTCAACCAATAAAGTGAGATATTTACATAACTGATTATTGACCTAAGTCTGATTGATGACCATGTTATTGATTAAAAACTAATAACAGTCTGATTGATGACCATGTTATTGATTAGGGTGAGCTTTGGGTCAGAGCTCGGAGAGTAATTGTTCCTTGTGGTTAAAATCCCAAATACACTTCTATTAAAACCTGAGAAAAGAATATCAAAAGGTTCAAACATAAAGTTTGTTGAGTTGGTTTGCCCATCTGTCCCTGGTCCCCATCTGTCCCTGGTCCCCCATTTGTCCCTGGACCCCATCTGTCCCTGGTCCCCATCTGTCCCTGGTCCCCCATTTGTCCCTGGACCCCATCTGTCCCTGGTCCCCATCTGTCCCTGGACACCCATCTGTCCCTGGACACTCATCTGTCCCTGGTCCCCATCTGTCCCTGGACACCCATCTGTCCATGGTCCCCATCTGTCCCTGGACACCCATCTGTCCCTGGACCCCCATCTGTCCCCGGACCCCCATCTGTCCCTGGACCCCAATTTACTCCATCTGTACAGTTACAGCACCAGGGACACCCATATCAGCTATGTCCCCCTTAAAGCCACTGGGACCCAGCAGACCTTGGGTACCAGTCAGACATCTGGACCCTGCAGGGCCAGATAGACCAGGTGATCGTAGGGGCTCTGGCTGGACTTGATCCTCTCCTTTAGGGCCCTCTAAACCTTTGTCTCCTGTTGGCCTACAAAAACCGGGTCAGTTAAAAAGTGTTAATATATATCGAGTTCTTGTGTACGTCATATTAAGACCACCAGAGGGTAGAAAGGGTCTGTGGTGGTCTCCCGTGCGGTTCCGGTCCCCGCCGCTATGGGGCGCTGCCCCCCCTCTCCTCCCGGGGTCTGATGGCAGGATGGCGGAGGCAGGGGGACCGGAGTCTGCCGCGGCCCGGTGCCCGGACGAGTCGTCGGACAGCGAGCCGGAGCAGGAGCCCGGAACCCCGCAGAAACTCATCCGGAAGGTGTCCACGTCCGGACAGATCCGCAGCAAGGTACGGGGCTAGAGCACCGGGTATTACCGGGTGGTACCGGACACTCGCTTCGGTCAACGGGGTTAGGGTTCAGAGCCGGGCTGCAGAGGACCAGACCCCAGAACAAAGTGTCACAGTACAACCCGCTCATCAGGGGGACCGGTTCAATGTGAAGTGTAAGACCCGTTAGGACCCGATCCGGACGCACAGGGATCGGTACCTCATTCGGGACCAGACTGCTCCGTTTATGACGCGTTGTCTTTGATTAGCGGGTTCACGTCCTCCGTCCTCCGGTGAAATAAACGGACCCTTTTTCTAACCGGGGCCGTTGCTGGGTTTGGACTCTGCCGATTTAAAGACAGGATGTGACGGAACCCGAACCGGTCGGATCCGCATCGTGATCCCAGCTTGTTTTAGAATGAGCACCAGAACTTTACAACGTGACGGATCTTCAGTGGAGTTTGGTTCAGTATTCTGGCTGAGAGAGGAAGCGGTGCATGCTGGGTAAATATACCCGTTAAAACGTAAAGAAGTCTTCACGTTGTAACCTTGTATTTGTATCACTGAGCTACTGGTCTGGACCAGGACCAGGACCAAACTCAAGGTCAGATATCTGCCCCGGGGATACATGTATTAATAAATAAATATATAATGATATATTGATACCGGTATTGCATACAAACACCGGTTGCGTTAGTTGAAGGCTAAGTAGGCCCGGTGCAAAGCCCCGTAGTTTCCTGCTGCGGCCCCCGGAAGAGGGAGGGGGCTCCTCGCGGGGCAGCGGACTGCAGGCCGGTGAGACATAACGGTCCTTATGGTCTCATGTTGGATAATACCGGTATTTATATGGTAACCGGAGCCCGAGTGTCGGTAGTTAGAGAGCCGAATCATGTGGTACCCGCAGCTCGGCTCACGGCCACAGCTCTGTTAGACATAACGCTTTATTATTCATGTTTAACACGTTTTTTGTTTTAATACACTTCAGCGGACGCTACCGACTGGATGCTGCCTTCAGGGGCACGTGAGAAGCTAGGAAATACCTGCGACTAATTTGAAATGCCTTGTTTGGTCAAAATAAACACGTGACAGAAGTTTACTGTCATTTGAAAGGACGTTTGGAGAGTTTTCACGTGTTTATGTTCTATTTGTCACATACTGAATGTCGGAGCCATAATGATGTGTGTTGTTGGAAGGAAACACTGGGTGAACAGGGACATGCAGTTCCTGCATTTGAACACAGGGTGGCACATTAGGAGTTAATGTGCCACCCTGTGTTCAAATGGAGGAACTGCATGTCCCCGTTCACTATAATATTTAACTCTTGGAGTTAATGTGCCACTTAATACATTAAATAGTATAGTTAATACATCCGTAAAGTATTCACTTTTTCTACATTGTTATGTTACAGCCTTATCCAAAATGGATTACATTATTTTTTTCCCTCAGAGTTCTACACATAACACACCATAATGAAAAATCAAAAAAAAAAAATTGATCAAAATCTTTTCAAATTTATTACAAACAAAGAATGAAAATATACCATGTCCATAAGTATTCACAGCCTTTGCTCAATACGTTGTTGAAGGACCTTTGGCAGCAGTTACAGCCTCAAGTCTTCTTGAGCATGATGCTACAAGCTATTTCTGGGCAGGTTCTCCGGTTCTTCTTTGCAGAACCTCTCACGTTCCATCAGGTTGGATGGGCAGCGTCGGTGCACAGCCATGTTCAGATCTCTCCAGAGATGTTCAGTCGGGTTCAAGTCAGGGCTCTGGCCCCTCGAGGACCTCCAGAGTCCTGAAGCCACTCCTTTGTGGTCTGGGCTGTGTGCTTCAGGTCCTGGTGGAAGAGGAACCGTCGCCCCAGTCTGAGGTCCAGAGCTCTGCAGCAGGTCTTCATCCAGGAGGTCTCTGTACATGCTGCATTCATCTTTCCCTCCATCCTGACTGGTCTCCCAGTTCCTCCCTCTGAAGAACATCCCACAGCGTGATGCTGCCACCACCATGCTACACTGTAGGATGCTGTTGGCCCGGTGATGAGCAGGCCTGGTTTCCTCCAGACAGGATGCTTGGCCTTCAGGACAAAGAGTTCAGTCTTTGTTTCATCAGACCAGAGAACGTTGTTCCTCATGGTCTGAGAGTCCTTCAGGTCCTTCAGGTCCTTTTGGCTCCAGGCAGCTGTCATGTGCTTGTTACCGAGGAGAGGCTTCCGTCTCCACTCCACCGTACAGGCCTGATGGGTGCTGCAGAGATGTTCTCCTCCTGGAAGGTCCTCCCCTCTTCATGGAGCTGGAGCTGTGAGAGACCATCAGGTTCTTGGTCACCTCCCTGAAAAGGCCCTTCCCCCCCGATGGCTCAGTTTGGCTGGGCGGCCGACTCTAGGAAGAGTCCTGGTGGTTCCAGACTTCTTCCATTTCCGGATGATGGAGGCCACTGTGCTCATTGGGACCTTCAATGCTGCAGAAAGGTTTCTGGACCCTCCTCCAGATCTGGGCCTCCATACAATCCTGTCTCGGAGGTCTACAGACAATTCCTTGGACTTCATGGCTTGTGCTGTGACATGCACTGTCCCCTGTGGGACCTGATATAGACGGTGTGTGTGCCTTTCTACATCATGTCCGATCACCTGAACACAGCAGGGTGGACTCCAGTCAAGGTGTAGAAACATCTCAAAGATGCTCAGTGGAAACAGGATGCACCTGAGCACAAAGTTGAGTTCATGGCAAAGGCTGTGAATATTATGTACATGTTATATTTTCATTCTTCATTTCTAATAGATTTGATAGATAATGGATTTGGAAACCTTTTCCCTTTGTCATTATGGGTTGTTGTGTGTAGAATTTAATACATTTTGAAATAAGATTGTAACATAACATGTGGAAAAAGTGAAGCGCCTTCACTGCCTGCTAATGGTGGTATCCTGACTTGTGCTGCAACATGTACGATTATTATATTCAAGTGTATTGGACATTGCAGATTTATGTTATGGTGTCATGGAATAAATGCATTAAGAATGACAGCGCTGGAATGAAACATTGTGTGCTTAGTGAGTCGAGGGCTGACGGTCCCTGAAAGCAGCAGACTGATGTGTCACAGGAAGTGAGGTTCTATTTAAAGATGATGTTTTGGGAGCTTTCACAGTAAAAGGAGTCCTGTGGGAAACGCCGAGGCCTTTGTGGTGAGACGGAAGACCCGAGAGGCGGTGCGTTTAAAGTCCGGCTTCAGAGTTACAGCTTCATGTTTCTTTTTTAAACTCGCATAGTTATATTTCAGACGTCCAGATCAGCTGTTACATGTTTCTATCCAGATGTTTTAAACAAAGCCAGCAAATTTAGAACTGCCCCGTTTTAGAAGAACATTATTAATGTAGTTCAGATCAAAAGTGTTATTCCCTGCAGCATAACAGTCTGTGCTCCCTTTCTCACGAGGTGCTTTCCTCTGCAGCCACAGATACAAACACGATTATATTTGAATGAATTAGTGTGTTTTCTATTTAAATCTTTCTTTTTGAGATAAGGTTTTGGAGGTCTTTCTAATGCTGCAAGTTAAAAATGACTTTTACTCAACAATTGTACTGCGCTGGTTGGACTGGGTCCACTAACTGAACCCTGTGTTCCAGACGGTGCTGAAGGAAGGAACCCTGCTGAAACAGACCAACTCCTTCCAGCGCTGGAAGAGACGCTACTTCAAACTCAGAGGGAGGACGCTGTACTACGCTCAGACCTCCAAGGTGAGCCGGTCTGCTCTGGACCCTGTCCTACAATCAGACCTGTACGGTAGAAGAAGGACTGGACTCTGCTGGTTCAGAGCCTGAGATCCAGGATGATAATGCATCAGTTGAATAAGTAGAAACCTGATCCCCCAACGGTCCCTGAACACCTCCCCAGTCTGACTGGAGGGCTTTGTGTTTCAGTCGATCCTTTTTGACGAGCTGGACCTGACGGACGCCAGCGTGGCCGAGTCCAGCACCAAGAACGTCAACAACAGCTTCACGGTGAGTGTGTGTGTGTGTGTGTGAGTGTGAGTGTGAGTGTGAGTGTGAGTGTGTGTGTGTGTGTGTGTGTGTGTGTGTGTGTGTGTGTGTGTGTGTGTGTGTGTGTGTGTGTGTGTGTGTGTGTGTGTGTGTGTGTGTGTGTATCTATATGTGTCTGTTTGTGTGTGTATGTCTCCCCTCCTCCAACGGGGGATGGGGGCGGTGTGTGTGTGTGTGTGTGTGTGTGTGTGTGTGTGTGTGTGTGTATCTATATGTGTCTGTTTGTGTGTGTATGTCTCCCCTCCTCCAACGGGGGATGGGGGCGGTGTGTGTGTGTGTGTGTGTGTGTGTGTGTGTGGGGGGGGGGGGGGGGGGGTTAGGTAGGTCTGACAACAGACAGGAAGTGGGTTTGAGTCATATGAGAGGAAGTGGGAGGGGCAAGTGCAGAGAGACACAGAGACAGAAACATTCACAGTGAAACCAGAATCCTGCTGGATCAGGACTCTGAGCTGGACTTGTGGATCTTAAAATACTATAATAATTGTTGTGACTGTTGAACAGCAAAAGAAGAAACGATAAGAAGCTGTGATGTCATAGTTCAGGCTTCAACAAAGACTCACAGGTCAGTCGACATGAGGGGATCGAACCACCGGTCCTCTGATTGAAAGCCAGACCTGCTAACCACTGAGCCACAGTCGCCCTTCTATGTATTCGTCTACGTCCATGAATTGATCTTCTTGACGCTGCAGCTGGTTGAGATAGTTTTAATAATGTTCTTCATGGAGAAGATGTTGTGTTATGGTTTTGTTATTATATTGATTCAGATATACGAGTATAAATCTGGGTTTCATCTTTAATCTTAAAGTATTGTTGTTGTAGACCAGATTACATTACATTACATTACATTTCATTTAGCCGACGCTTTTATCCAAAGCGACTTACAATAAGTGCATTCTACGGTTTACAAACAAGAATGTTGTAGTTGTACACCAGATGTTGTAGTTCACCAGAGGTTGTAGTACGGTCAGGGAGAACGGGGTTAAGTGTGGTATTGTGTGGTATTGTGTGGTATTGTGTGGTATTGTGTGGTATTGTGTGGTATTGTGAGGTATTCTGCGTGGTATTCTGCGTGGTATTCTGTAGTATTGTGAGGTATTCTGTGGTATTGTGAGGTATTGTGTGGTATTGTGAGGTATTCTGTAGTATTGTGAGGTATTCTGCGTGGTATTCTGTGGTATTGTGTGGTATTGTGTGGTATTGTGAGGTATTCTGTGGTATTGTGACGTATTCTGTGGTATTGTGAGGTATTCTGTAGTATTGTGAGGTATTCTGCGTGGTATTCTGTGGTATTGTGAGGTATTCTGTAGTATTCTGTGGTATTCTGTGGTATTGTTAGGTATTCTGTAGTATTGTGAGGTATTCTGCGTGGTATTGTGTGGTATTGTGTGGTATTGTGTGGTATTGTGTGGTATTGTGTGGTATTGTGAGGTATTGTGTGGTATTGTGAGGTAGGGCTGGGCGGTATGGCCAAAAATGCATATCACGGTATTTTGTAAGATTCTGGCGGTTTCACGGTATATCACGGTATTTCGTAAGATTCTGGCGGTTTCACGGTATATCACGGTATTAACATTAATTTATTGACGCCGAAAAGGACCTGCGGCCACCTGAACAGCTGTTCACCGCTCTTTGTTCGCTCGCTGGCCAACTCCCTCGCAACTGCCCAGCAAGCTGTGAACGGCTGTTTGTGTGGCGTGACAGCCGGTCTATCTCTTCCGGGTTTTTTTCACCTGCATTCCCCTGGGTCCTAAGTCCCTCCAGGTTCAGCTTCTTTGCAATACATCGTTTTCTAAACTATGTCGGACTTTTCAAACCCTCCAGCCAGCAGACACAGCTCCTCTCTGGGCAACACGTTGTGTTGGTGCATCTCTGCTCTCTCTTGTTCCTCCTGCATCGCTCTGTTGTTTAATGTAGCGACGGAGTTTCTTCTTTCTGTGATTGTGTGCGGGCTGTACCCAGCATGCAGTTCGGCGGAGTAAATTTAAAAAATGTACAATTATTAGTGTTACAAATTGTTTATGTGTCACAAACTGTTGTTTTGTGGTGTTGTGCCCTGTTAAAGCGCGTTAGTTGCGGGTTATTAATTGTTGTTATAAAATTAAAACCATGACTCAATGCACGTAACACACGTAGCTCCGACCGCTTCGCCAGTGACTACGGCTGGGCACCGGTGTGCCGGTATGTGAAAAAGTCATACCGTACGTAAATTTGACACCGGTATACTGGTTGAAACGGTATACCGCCCAGCCCTATTGTGAGGTATTGTGAGGTAGTCCTTGGTATTGTGTGGTATTCTGCATGGTATTCTGTGGTATTCTGTGGTATTGTGAGGTATTCTGCGTGGTATTCTGTGGTATTGTGAGGTATTCTGCGTGGTATTCTGTGATATTGTGTGGTATTCTGCGTGGTATTCTGTGGTATTCTGCGTGGTATTCTGCGTGGTATTCTGTGGTATTGTGAGGTATTCTGCATGGTATTCTGTGGTATTGTGAGGTATTCTGCGTGGTATTCTGTGGTATTGTGATGTATTCTGCGTGGTATTGTGTGGTATTCTGCGTGGTATTCTGTGGTATTGTGAGGTATTCTGCGTGGTATTCTGTGGTATTGTGAGGTATTCTGCGTGGTATTCTGTGGTATTGTGAGGTATTCTGCGTGGTATTCTGTGATATTGTGTGGTATTCTGTGGTATTGTGAGGTATTCTGCTTGGTATTCTGTGGTATTGTGTGGTATTCTGCGTGGTATTCTGTGGTATTGTGAGGTATTCTGCGTGGTATTCTGCGTGGTATTCTGTGGTATTGTGAGGTATTCTGCATGGTATTCTGTGGTATTGTGAGGTATTCTGCTTGGTATTGTGTGGTATTCTGCGTGGTATTCTGTGGTATTGTGAGGTATTCTGCGTGGTATTCTGCGTGGTATTCTGTGGTATTGTGAGGTATTCTGCGTGGTATTCTGTGGTATTGTGAGGTATTCTGCGTGGTATTGTGTGGTATTCTGCGTGGGGCTCCAGCAGAAGTCAGTCAACGGTCTGATGAGCTCTCAGTCACATGTTGAACTCCAGCTGAGATGAAGCTCCGGCTGTGGGCTCATGCAGGTCATGTGACCAATGACAGAACAGCAGGGCCATTCATTCTGACCACAGCTGGTCATGTGACGTCCATGTGGCGAAGACGAGTAAACCTGAAACTCTGCTCAGATTGTTAGCCGAACCCTATCAGAGCAGAACCCAAAGCAGACGGAGAACCAGCAGATACACGCAGAAGCATGTTGGGTTCTTTTTACAAACTGCTTTTTGTAAAGGTGTGTGTGTGTGTGTGTGTGTGTGTGTGTGTGTGTGTGTGTGTGTGTGTGTGTGTGTGTGTGTGTGTGTGTGTGTGTGTGTGTGTGTGTGTGTGTGTGTGTGTGTGTGTGTGTGTGTGTATCTATATGTGTCTGTTTGTGTGTGTATGTCTCCCCTCCTCCAACGGGGGATGGGGGCGGTGTGTGTGTGTGTGTGTGTGTGTGTGTGTGTGTGTGTGTGTGTATCTATATGTGTCTGTTTGTGTGTGTATGTCTCCCCTCCTCCAACGGGGGATGGGGGCGGTGTGTGTGTGTGTGTGTGTGTGTGTGTGTGTGTGGGGGGGGGGGGGGGGGGGTTAGGTAGGTCTGACAACAGACAGGAAGTGGGTTTGAGTCATATGAGAGGAAGTGGGAGGGGCAAGTGCAGAGAGACACAGAGACAGAAACATTCACAGTGAAACCAGAATCCTGCTGGATCAGGACTCTGAGCTGGACTTGTGGATCTTAAAATACTATAATAATTGTTGTGACTGTTGAACAGCAAAAGAAGAAACGATAAGAAGCTGTGATGTCATAGTTCAGGCTTCAACAAAGACTCACAGGTCAGTCGACATGAGGGGATCGAACCACCGGTCCTCTGATTGAAAGCCAGACCTGCTAACCACTGAGCCACAGTCGCCCTTCTATGTATTCGTCTACGTCCATGAATTGATCTTCTTGACGCTGCAGCTGGTTGAGATAGTTTTAATAATGTTCTTCATGGAGAAGATGTTGTGTTATGGTTTTGTTATTATATTGATTCAGATATACGAGTATAAATCTGGGTTTCATCTTTAATCTTAAAGTATTGTTGTTGTAGACCAGATTACATTACATTACATTACATTTCATTTAGCCGACGCTTTTATCCAAAGCGACTTACAATAAGTGCATTCTACGGTTTACAAACAAGAATGTTGTAGTTGTACACCAGATGTTGTAGTTCACCAGAGGTTGTAGTACGGTCAGGGAGAACGGGGTTAAGTGTGGTATTGTGTGGTATTGTGTGGTATTGTGTGGTATTGTGTGGTATTGTGAGGTATTCTGCGTGGTATTCTGCGTGGTATTCTGTAGTATTGTGAGGTATTCTGTGGTATTGTGAGGTATTGTGTGGTGTGTGTGTGTGTGTGTGTAGCTCATCACCCCCTGCAGACGCCTCATCCTGTGTGCAGACAACAGGAAGGAGATGGAGGAGTGGATGGCGGCTCTGCGCAGCGTCCAGAACAGACAGAACTATGAGGTCCGTCTTATTACCAGTGGGACCAGCAGGTGAGTCACAGTATCAGCTTCTGACTGTGTGTCCCTCTCTCCCAGTCCACCCAGTACAGCATGGACCACTTCAGCGGGATGCACAACTGGTACGCCTGCTCTCACGCCAGACCGACGTACTGCAACGTCTGCAGAGAGGCGCTGTCGGGGGTGACGTCCCACGGGCTGTCCTGTGAAGGTACACACGTAGTACTACTAAGTACACACATGGTACACACATATGTATCTGTGTGTGTGTGGTTGTGTATTTTTATGTGTGTGTGCGTCAGTGTGTAAGTTTAAGGCTCATAAGCGCTGTGCAGTCAGAGCCACCAACAACTGTAAATGGACCACACTGGCTTCTATCGGGAAGGACATCATCGAGGACGAGGACGGGGTGAGGCGCTGATGCAGCTTTCTGCACTGTTACTGTTTCAGTGAACGCCTCGTCTCCAGCTGACCTCCGACCTCTGTCCTCAGGTGTCGATGCCTCATCAGTGGTTGGAAGGGAACTTGCCGGTCTCGGCCAAATGTAACGTCTGTGATAAAACCTGTGGCAGCGTCCTCCGTCTGCAGGACTGGAGGTGTCTCTGGTGTAAAGCCATGGTGAGACTGGGGACACTGGTTCTTTGAATGCATGAGTCAGCAGTCTGCAGGCCTACTCATAGAACCTATAGTTTAGGTGATAGTTTAGGTGATAGTTTAGGTGATAGTTTAGGTGATAGTTTAGGTGATAGTTTAGGTGATAGTTTAGGTGATAGTTTAGGTGATAGTTTAGGTGATAGTTTAGGTGATAGTTTAGGTGATAGTTTAGGTGATAGTTTAGGTGATAGTTTAGGTGATAGTTTAGGTGATAGTTCAGGTGATAGTTCAGGTGATAGTTTAGGTGATAGTTTAGGTGATAGTTCAGGTGATAGTTCAGGTGATAGTTCAGGTGATAGTTTAGGTGTAGTTTCTAACCTGACATGTGAGGTGTTTCCCTCTGTGTTCCAGGTCCACTCAGGCTGTAAGGAGCAGCTGTCCAGTAAGTGTCCTCTCGGTCAGTGTAAAGTGTCAGTCATCCCCCCAACTGCACTCAACAGCATTGACTCTGATGGTGAGCCTAATCAATACATGTGATCGACCCTCACAACGTTCAGAAGCACACGGATCACACCCTAAATGCTGTTCTGTGTTCAGGCTTCTGGAAGGCATCGTGTCCTCCATCCTGCACGAGTCCTCTGCTAGTGTTTGTCAACTCTAAAAGCGGAGACAACCAGGGCGTCAAGTTCCTGAGACGCTTCAAGCAGCTCCTGAACCCGGCACAGGTGTTTGACCTGATGAACGGGGGGCCTCACCTGGGGTGAGACAGGCAGACAGAGAGACACAGAGTGTGTGTTGAGTGGTGTGTTTTATCTCAAAAGGTCGGTGTGTAAACATCCAACCTGTTTGTCAGTCTGCGTTTGTTCCAGAAGTTTGACACATTCAGGATCCTGGTTTGTGGAGGAGATGGCAGCGTCGGCTGGGTTCTGTCGGAGATAGACGCTCTCACCCTGCACAAACAGGTGTGTCTTCATTCATCCTTCCTTTTTTCTCTCGTACTATTCCTATGAATGAATGTAAAGATGTTCAAATACCTGACATGTAATCTATGAGCATGTTCTTGTTTCCAGTGTCAGCTGGGAGTTCTTCCTCTAGGGACAGGGAATGATCTGGCCCGGGTTCTGGGTTGGGGTTCAGCCTGTGACGACGACACACAGCTGCCTCAGATACTGGAGAAACTGGAGAGAGCCAGCACCAAGATGCTAGACAGGTAACAGGTGTGAGACAGCTAACAAGTGTGAGACAGGTACATTACATTATTACATTACATTTCATTTAGCTGACGCTTTTATCCAAAGCGACTTACAATAAGTGCATTCTACCGTTTACAACAAGAATCAGAACAAGAATCACGAAGGTACAATTTCGACAAAAAGTTCAACTACAAAGTGCTATCAGTAAGAGCCATTTCAGTACTACTAAAGTGCTACTTCCTTTATTCAAGGTATAGTCGGAAAAGATGTGTTTTTAGTTTGCGACGGAAGATGTAGAGACTTTCTGCTGTTCTGATGTCAATGGGGAGCTCATTCCACCATCGAGGAGCCAGGACAGAGAACAGTCGAGACTTTGTTGAGTGTTTAGCTCGCAGTGACGGAGCTACAAGCCGATTGGCAGAAGCCGAGCGGAGCGCACGAGTTGGGGTGTAAGGTTTTACCATGTCCTGGATGTAGACTGGACCAGATCTGTTCGTTGCACGGTACGCCAGTACCAATGTTTTGAAGCGGATGCGGGCGGCCACCGGTAACCAGTGAAGGTCGCGGAGGAGCGGAGTAGTGTGGGTGAATTTCGGGAGGTTAAAGACCAGTCGAGCTGCTGCATTCTGGATGAGCTGCAACGGTCGGATGGCACCAGCAGGTAGACCCGCCAGGAGGGAGTTGCAGTAGTCTAGGCGCGAGATGACCAGAGCCTGGACGAGAACCTGTGCCGCCTTCTGGGTGAGAAGTGGACGTATTCTCCTGATGTTGTGCAGCATGAATCTACAGGAACGAGTTGTTGCGGTAATGTTGGCAGTCAGGGAGAGTTGACTGTCAAGGGTCACACCGAGGTTCCTGGCAGTCGGGGTCGGGGCCAAGACTGAGTTGTTGAAAGTAATCGTCAGGTTGTGAGTGGGGGAGACTTTTCCTGGAAGGAAAAGTAATTCCGTCTTGTCAGGGTTAATTTTCAGGTGGTGTGCGGACATCCATTGTGAAATGTCAGTCAGACAAGCAGAGATTCGTGCTGCTATCTGTGTTTCCGATTGTGGAAACGAGAGGATCAGTTGGGTGTCATCAGCATAGCTATGGTAGGAAAAGCCATGCGAGCGAATGACGGAGCCAAGAGAGTTGGTGTACAGGGAGAAGAGGAGAGGACCGAGGACTGAGCCTTGAGGGACCCCAGTAGTGAGAGGACAAGGTTCAGACACAGATCCTCTCCAGGTTACCCGGTAGGTCCGATCACTGAGGTAGGATGAGAGGAGGGAGAGCGCAGTGCCTGAGATACCCAGGTCCTGGAGGGAGGAGATGAGGATCTGGTGGTTCACTGTGTCAAAGGCAGCAGAAAGGTCCAGAAGGATAAGGACAGAGGAGAGAGAGGCTTCTCTCGCAGTGTGAAGCTGCTCTGAGACAGCAAGGAGGGCAGTCTCTGTTGAGTGGCCTGCCTTGAATCCAGACTGGTGAGGGTCCAGAAGGTTGTTCTGGTGGAGGAAGGAGGAGACTTGGTTGAAGATAGCTCGCTCCAGGGTTTTGGAAAGAAAGGGAAGGAGAGAGACAGGTCTGTAGTTGTTGACTTCTGACGGGTCGAGAGTGGGTTTCTTCAGGAGAGGGTTAACTCTTGCCTCCTTCAGAGAGTTAGGGAAACAACCAGTTGAGAGGGAGGTGTTAATAAGATGGGTGAGAAAGGGAAGAAGGTCAGGAGCAATAGACTGGAGGATGTGAGATGGGATGGGGTCAAGGGGGCAGGTGGTTGGGCGGGCAGAGGATACCAAGGTAAGAACTTGGTTGGGGGACAGAGGGGTGAAAGAGGAAAGTGAAGGGGAGGCGGATAATGTTAATGGAGATGTAGTTATGGGCGGGGGATCAGTGAATGAGGAGCGTATGTCATCTATCTTTTTAGTAAAGTAGTCGACAAAGTGGTTCGGTAGAAGGGTGGAGGGAGGAGGAGGACGGGGGGTCAAGGAGGTTGGAAAAAATGGAGAAGAGTTTTTTGGGGTTAGAGAAAGAAGATTCAATTCTGGATTGGTAGAACAGGCTTTTGGCTGCAGAGATAGAGGCAGAGAAGGAGGAGAGAAGAGAGTGATAGGCGTGCAGGTCGTCTGCGTGTTTGGATTTTCGCCATTTCCTTTCCGATGCTCGCAAAGTGGCTCTCTGGGCACGGACCGGGTCTGACAACCACGGAGCTGGAGGGGAGTTGCGAATCTTACGTGTCGTAAGAGGACAGAGAGAATCAAGAGAGGAGGACAGAGTAGAGAGGAGAGTGTCTGTGGCACAGTTAGGATGCATGAGTGAGAAAGAGTCAGTTGAAGGAAGGGCTGACAGAACAGACGAGGCCAGAGAGGAGGGAGAGAGGGAGCGAATGTTGCGACGGATAGGTGCAGAGTCTGTTGCTGTGGGAGGGTTGTCAGTTCCCAAGAGTGGGAGAGAGTAGGAGATGAAGAAGTGGTCTGAGACGTGAAGTGGAGTTACAGTGAGGTTAGATGTTGCGCAGTTTCTGGTGAAAATGTAGTCAAGATGATTTCCAGCTTTGTGAGTCGGAGGTGAAGGACTGAGTGAGAGAGCAAAGGAAGATAGTAGGAGCACCAGGTCAGATGACTTCTCGGTCTGGATGTTGAAGTCACCTAGAAGAATGAGAGGGGGGCCGTTTTCTGGGAAATTTGATAGGAGGACGTCTAATTCTTCCAAGAAGTCTCCCAGGGAACCAGGTGGACGGTAGAGAACAACAATGTTCAGTTGAACCGGATGGGTAACCGTCACAGCATGAAGCTCAAAAGACAGTGGTGTAGACAGTGGAAGCGGGTAGAGAGAAAAACTCCATTTGGGGGAGATGAGTAGACCAGTACCACCACCCCGGCCAGTGGGCCTAGGTGTGTGGCTGAAGGAGAAGGCAGAGGAGAGAGCAGCAGGGGTAGATGTGTTGTCTGGTGTGATCCAGGTCTCAGTGAGAGCCAGGAAGTCCAGAGATTGCTTGATAGCAAAGCCAGAGATGAAGTCAGCCTTGCGGTTAGCTGACTGGCAGTTCCAGAGGCCTCCTGTGACGAGGTGTTGGGTTTGTGTGGAGCGGGTGGGATGAAGAAGCACGGAAGGATTTTGATGCAAGTAAGAACGAGTCCGAGGTCTGAAGTATCTACGAGGTGATATGTACACGGGTATGGGAGGGAAGCACATTTTCACAGGGAAGTGGTAATGCTCAGCCGCCCCCGAAGACTCCAACGAAAGACTCCTTTGTCTTTATCCTCCGAGTCTTGACTCCAACGAAAGACTCCTTTGTCTTTATCCTCCGAGTCTTGACTCCAACGAAAGACTCCTTTGTCTTTATCCTCCGAGTCTTGACTCCAACGAAAGACTCCTTTGTCTTTATCCTCCGAGTCTTGACTCCAACGAAAGACTCCTTTGTCTTTATCCTCCGAGTCTTGACTCCAACGAAAGACTCCTTTGTCTTTATCCTCCGAGTCTTCATACGATGAGTCTTCACTGACGCTTCAAAGCCACGCCTGCTTCTATACCGGTGTTAGCGATAATTATCTACAGCTGAGTTGACTCCGCCCCAGGTCTTTAGTGTGACGGCCACCAATAGAAAGTACTCTGGCTCAGGACAATAGCAGGGTTTCCCTTTAATCAGTGAGGTGAGAGTTTCCCAAGAACAGCTGCTTCTTGCCAAAAGTCAACAAGGACAGGATCTGTTTACCTCAAAAGTAGAAAGTAAAACCAGAGCCTAGTCCCAAGTACAGTAGGATTACAGAAGCAGACTTTAACCCTAGCTAGTTCAGTTGCGTTTAAGTCACTTGACCAAAGCAAAGTCCCGGCTCAAACAATTCAGATAGAAATGACAGTACAGATTAACAGTCTACTAGAAATAGTCTAGTAGAGATAGTTCCACAAATAGTAGAACCAATACAGCAAGTACAATAGGAATATAGCAGAGAAACCTCTTTAGAGAATGTACTCAGCCAAGATCCAAGAAGTCCAGTAGTCTTGAGGAATCACCAGTAGAGAGATGCACACTGGTAACAGGTGTGAGACCGGTAACATGTGTGAGACAGGTAACAGGTGTGAGACCGGTAACAAAGGTAACAGGTGTCAGACAGGTAACATGAGTGAGACAGGTAACATGAGTGAGACAGGTAACATGTGTGAGACAGGTAATAGGTGTCAGACAGGAAAGGACTGTCAGACAGACGGGTAACAAGTGTGAGACGGGTAACAAAGGTAACATGTGTGAGACAGGTACAGGTGTCAGACAGGTAACAGGTGTCAGACAGGTAACGACTATCAGACAACTAACAGGAGTCAGCCAGACAGGTACAGCTGTCAGACAGGTAACCGCTGTCAGACAGACAGGTAACCGTCTGTCCTGTTGTAGGTGGAGTATTATGGTCTATGAGACCAAGTTTCCACGGCAACATTCTGGCTCCACTGTCAACGAGGACTGCAGCGACGACTCTGAGGTAACAGGAAGTGACATCACTTCTCCTTTCTGTGGACTGAAGATGTTCACTTGTGATGTACTTATTCAATGACGTGTCATTAATCATATCAATACAATAAACAGGTCCTGACCTCACTGATCCAGGTTCAGCAGATCCTGACCTACGAGGACTCCGTGGCTGCCCACCTGTCCAAGATCCTGACCTCAGACCAGCACTCTGTGGTCATCTCCTCCGCCAAGTAAGGCCGTCTGTCCGCCTGTCTGTCTGTCTGTCTGTCTGTCTGTCTGTCTGTCTGTCTGTCTGTCTGTCTGTCTGTCTGTCTGTCTGTCTGTCTGTCTGTCTGTCTGTCTGTCTGTCTGTCTGTCTGTCTGTCTGTCTCTCTGTCTGTCTGTCTCTCTGTCTCTCTGTCTGTCTCTCTCTCTGTCTGTCTCTCTCTCTGTCTGTCTCTCTCTCTGTCTGTCTCTCTCTCTGTCTGTCTCTCTCTGCCTGTCTCTCTGTCTGTCTGTCTCTCTGTCTCTCTCTCTGTCTGTCTCTCTGTCTGTCTGTCTCTCTCTGTCTGTCTGTCTGTCTGTCTGTCTGTCTGTCTGTCTGTCTGTCTGTCTGTCTGTCTGTCTGTCTGTCTGTCTGTCTGTCTGTCTGTCTGTCTGTCTCTCTCTGCCTGTCTCTCTGTCTGTCTGTCTCTCTGTCTCTCTCTCTGTCTGTCTCTCTGTCTGTCTCTCTCTGTTTGTCTCTCTGTCTGTCTGTCTAACAGTTTCGTCATCTTCTACTTCTAATACTGTTGATATATTTATATCTGTAATTTAGTGTATTATCTGTGTACTCTGTGTACATATAATCTGTGAACTCTGTGTATATTTAATATATATAATGTGTGTGCTGTGTGAACTTTGTGTGTATATAATATATATACTCTGTGTAGTTTGTGTGTATATATATATATATATTATGTGTATATATACTATGTGTATATTTAATATATATGTATGCTGTGGTGCATTCAGGGTCCTGTGTGAGACAGTGAAGGACTTCGTAGCTCGTGTTGGTAAAGCGTACGAGAAGAACACCGAGAATTCAGAGGAGTCAGAGGTCATGGCCAAGAAGGTATGTTTATTCTCATTTATATGTATGTATGTATGTATGGTTTTATACGGTTTATTATATGTTTTAAATCTTAAATGTTTGGTTGTGATTGTGTTTCTATTGTACGGAACTCAAACTTTGTTTTTAATATTCAATCACAAGTTATCGTTGTTAACTGCTGATCTCGATATGACGTCATCATGTCTAATGTGCTGAGTCATGTCTTTGGTCAGTGTGGTGTGTTAAAGGAGAAACTGGACTCCCTGCTGAAGACTCTGAATGAGGAGTCTCGGGCCTCCTCCGTGCCGCCTACGCCCCCTCCCCCTCCCCCCACCATTGCTGAGGAGCAGGAGGATGCCGAGGGAGTTGTACTGTCTCCTTCTCTTCATCACCAGCATCATCATCCTCCTCCTCATGCCCCGTCCTGCTCCCCACGGACCAACGCTTCCTCTTCTGCGGCGGCCATCTTTAAACCTCGAGAGCAGCTGATGCTGAGAGCCAACAGTCTGAAGAAAGCCATCAGACAGATCATCGAGCACACGGAGAAAGGTTAGGAGTCTTTACGTTTGTCTCTGTCTTCTGGAAGGTTGGAGTCTTTACGTTTGTCTCTGTCTTCTAGAAGGTTGGAGTCTTTACGTTTGTCTCTGTCTTCTAGAAGGTTGGAGTCTTTACGTTTGTCTCTGTCTTCTAGAAGGTTGGAGTCTTTACGTTTGTCTCTGTCTTCTAGAAGGTTGGAGTCTTTACGTTTGTCTTCTAGAAGGTTGAGTCTTTACGTTTGTCTCTGTGTTCTAGAAGGTTGGAGTCTTTACGTTTGTCTCTGTCTTCACGTTTGTCTCTGTCTTCTAGAAAGTTGGAGTCTTTACGTTTGTCTCTGTCTTCTAGAAAGTTGGAGTCTTTACATTTGTCTCTGTCTTCTAGAAAGTTGGAGTCTTTACGTTTGTCTCTGTCTTCTAGAAAGTTGGAGTCTTTACATTTGTCTCTGTCTTCTAGAAAGTTGGAGTCTTTACGTTTGTCTTCTAGAAGGTTGAGTCTTTACGTTTGTCTCTGTCTTCTAGAAGGTTGGAGTCTTTACGTTTGTCTCTGTCTTCTAGAAAGTTGGAGTCTTTACGTTTGTCTCTGTCTTCTAGAAGGTTGGAGTCTTTACGTTTGTCTTCTAGAAGGTTGAGTCTTTACGTTTGTCTCTGTCTTCTAGAAGGTTGAGTCTTTACGTTTTCTCTCTGTCTTCTAGAAGGTTGAGTCTTTACGTTTTCTCTCTGTCTTCTAGAAGGTTGGAGTCTTTACGTTTGTCGCTTTGTCTTCTAAAAGGTTGGGGTCTTTACGTTTGTCTCTTTTTCTTCTAGAAGGTTGGAGTCTTTACGTTTGTCTCTTTGTCTTCTAGAAGGTTGGGGTCTTTACGTTTGTCTCTTTTTCTTCTAGTGGTTGGAGTCTTTACGTTTGTCTCTTTTTCTTCTAGCGGTGGACGAGCAGAATGCTCATACTCAGCAGCAGCTCTTTTCTCTCAGTCCGTCTGAGGAAGACCAGGGGTTGGTTGAGGAGGACGAGGAGGACACGTTGTCTCTGCAGTCGTCCCACAGTGCCAAACAGCGCAACACAGGGAGAGGTCAGTGGTACTACTACTGCTGGTAGTTCATTTCATTTAGCTGACGCTTTTATCCAAAGCGACTTACATGCTATACCGTAGAATGCAATCAGGGTTAAGTGTCTTGCTCAAGGACACAACAACACGGACTGGCTGAGCCGGGGTTTGAACCACCGATCCTCTGATTGAAAGTCAGACCTGCTAACCGCTGACCCACAGTCAGGTTTAGTTTAGTTTAATAACTTGATCCCCATTAACTGACGTCTTAGCGGTCTCTAATATTCTTGGGGTCCACAGAAAAGACAAAATGTGCAAAACATTATGTTAAAAAACAAATAGTTAAAAATAGTACAAACAGAATAAAAAAAAAGAAAAAAGAGTACAGTCAGATATTTAGTTTAGTCGAGGACTAAGATGTATATTGTGCAGTGCATCCATAATTTATACAAAGAAAAATCAGATGACTACAAAAGCAATGGATATCATCAAGTGGTTAATGTCCTGAGGTGTGCCTTTGATTGTTTTTTAAATGACAGATTATTACCTCTATAAATGATATGAGGAGGTAGTAAATTCCAAGCAGTAATTGCACAAAAAATAACTGTATGTTTGAGGAGGTTTGTTCTTGGGGTTGGAGGTATTAAGTGACCTAAGCTAGCGTTCCTACTATGATGGTTACGTCTGTTACATGTATATTGTAACTGATTGAAGAAATATTCAGGTGTCTGATTAAATACTACCTTTCTGGCTGAGAACAATGAGAGTGCATATAAGCTGTGTTAGTTCTTGTTGAACACTGGAGTGCTAATCTGGCAGCTCGGTTTTGAACCAGTTGTAGTTTGTTTTTGTCCTTATCAGCTACTGACCATATGTATGGACATTATAGCAGGTGTTAAAAGACCAGGGACTGTAACACCTGATAAACAATAGTTTTAAATAAGCAAAGCACAGCTATGCCCCTTCCCATTTTAGTGACAATGCCGTCAATGTGCTCAGACTACAATAACTGTTTGTCCAACACTACACCCAGTAGTTTGGCCTTCTTGACCTGTTCTATTGCTGAACCTGACATTGACAGGCAAAGCAGTGTGTCACCATTAAGCATATTCCTTGGGCCAAACATAATACATTTAAGTTTTCAAAATGTTCAGGGCTAGTTTGCTCACTTTCACCCAATCAGACGCTTTCTTCAGATCCTGATTCAGAATGGTTGCAAATTCCTGTTAGTTTGAAGCATTGCTATACAGTGTTGTCATCAGCATACATTACCATTTTGGCATTCTTAATTGACAAAGGGAGATCATTAGTGAAAATAGAAAAGAGTAAGGGGCCTAAGCAACTTCCTTGTGGAACCCCACAGCTAACGTATCTACAGTCTGATAGACTACCGTTATAAAAGACTTTTTGCGATCTCTCAGAAGGATAACTGACCATTCAAGAATGACATAATGCTGAATCCATAACTTTAGGTTTAGTAATCATAATATCATGGTCTATTACATCAAATGCACTAAAGTCAAGCAAGACTTTGCTGACCATTTTCTTATTGTCCATCTGTATCAGCTAGCTGGGCAAGGGCAGTTGCTGTTGAGTAGGTCTGTCTGTATGCATGCTGAGAACTATTAATGAATGTATTCCGAATAATGTAATCCTGCATTTGTTTGAAAACAATTTCCTCCAATCATTTGCTCAAAATGGGGAGTATACTAATTGGACAGCTATTTGCACATGTGAAGGCCAATTTCTTGTCCTTTGGTATAGGAATCACCTTCGCCACGTTCCAGACCTTTGGGCATACACCGTACATTAAGCACTTGTTGAATATGTGACATATACGGTGCGCCTGCAATGGTCGGCCGCTTGAATGCATTATTTGCGCCGCATTACTCGCTCGACTTTATGTGGTTAATTTGCGCCTGGAAGGGGGCAGGCCTTATCTCTGTGGCTTATCTCCATAAAAACAGTACCGTTTCCGCCATCCACCATTGAAGTAACCACTAGTTCTGCTTTATACTTGTTGTGGAAGTCCCTCAAACGTCGAACCATTAAACGCCCTCGTGTCTGGGTTCACAATAGTATCAGTAGTCTCACAACTGCGTCTGAATGACGGCTGCTGCCAGATCTACTTCAGGCGGACCGGCAGCTGTTTGATTCAGCAGCAGCAGGACGGCAGTGATGACGCACGGAGCTTCTTAACGCTGATTGGCTTTCGCTACGTGAATTTTTCGCCCCAGTTACTCGCATCGTTCGTGTTGAATAATTCGCTCGCAGTTCTGTGTGAACGCAGCATAACCCTGGCTGATTCCATTCAGTGCAAGTCATCAGAGTAAAAATATGACCAAAGATTTACAGAATTCTATCGTGTCATAGGGGGTTTATGCAGTTATGCAAGGTACACCAATATTGTAAATATAAAGTATACTAGGTATGTGTATTATTTATACATTGTTAATGATCCCCTGGTCTCTCCATAGTTTGCATGTCGAAGTATGTGGATGTTGTTTGGTTGCATCATAGAACTTAATTCATGGATCTTATTTCTTAAGCTACAAATGTTTACATGAGCTATCAGCAGGCCTTTGCCTGGGATATTAAGAGCTTTTGAGCCATAGTAAAAATAACACCAAGCAGTAAAAGGTTAGATGGCTTAATGACCCAACTCACTCACAAGATTGGTGGTATTCTCACTGCGTCGTTGTGCAACATGATGTTGTGCAACATGGACCTACAGGAACGTGTTGTTGTGGTAATGTTGGCAGTCAGGGAGAGTTGACTGTCGAGTGTCACACCGTGAACTGTAACCCTGAACTGAGGGATGTCATCAGGACCACTGAGGTTATTAACCTGCCTGTCTGTCTGTCTCCTCAGTCAGTAAGACGCCCTGCGAGAAGCTGATCAGTAAAGGCAGCCAGTCACTGGGCAGCTCTGCATCAGTTCCTGTCCAGACAGGAAGTAGGGAGTCCATGCCGACACTCAACTCAAAGATCCTCTATCCCGGTAGGAAGAGGTCCAACAGGAAGTTCTGACTGTCATCATGATGTCACCAGTCTGACGTGTGTGTGTGTGTGTGTGTGTGTGTGTGTGTGTGTGTGTGTGTGTGTGTGTGTGTGTGTGTGTGTGTGTGTGTGTGTGTGTGTGTGTGTGTGTGTGTGTGTGTGTGTGTGTGTGTGTGTGTGTGTGTGTGTGTGTGTGTGTGTGTGTGTGTGTGTGTGTGTGTGTGTGTGTAGGTCTCAGAGGAATCTCAGCTTCTCTCTCCAGCAGTTCTGTGATCAGTCGACTGTTGGTCAACGCCGACCCGTTCAGCTGTGACCACGACAACATGTAAGTCTGTCTCTCTGACTGCCTGTCTCTCTGCCTGCCTGTCTGTCTCTCTGACTGCCTGTCTCTCTGCCTGTCTGTCTGCACAGGGACTGCTACACTGAGAAGTGTGTCATGAATAACTACTTTGGAATCGGACTGGACGCTAAAATCTCTTTGGACTTCAACAACAAGAGAGACGAACACCCAGAGAAGTGCAGGTCGTTACATTAATATAAATTATTATTATTAATAATAATTATTTAGTTATTCACATACCGGTCGTTATTTTAATATTAATAATTATTAATATTTAGTTATCCACCTTCAGATGATTATATTATGATCAACAATTATTAGTTATTTACCCGTCAGATTATTTAATTAATATTAAGAGTCATTATTTAGTCTAATAATATGATATAGCATTAAGGTCATTGTTGTATTTTGACCCATAGATTATTATTTATTAACAATACAACACTCAGGCATCAGCTCAGCCTTCATCTCCATGGAAACCTGTGGTGTGTTCAGGAGCCGCACGAAGAACATGATGTGGTACGGAGTCCTGGGAACCAAGGAGCTGCTGCACAGAACCTACAAGAACCTGGAGCAGAGGGTCCTGCTGGAGGTGAGCCACGCTGGGCCAGACCTCTTCATCCTCTTCATCCTCTTCATCCTCCTCGTGTGTGTGTGTGTGTGTGTGTGTGTGTGTGTGTGTGTGTGTGTGTGTGTGTGTGTGTGTGTGTGTGTGTGTGTGTGTGTGTGTGTGTGTGTGTGTGTGTGTGTGTGTGTGTGTGTGTGTGTGACAGTGTGATGGGCGGCCCATCCCTCTGCCCAGTCTGCAAGGCATCGCCGTGCTGAACATCCCCAGCTACGCCGGAGGAACCAACTTCTGGGGAGGAACCAACTTCTGGGGAGGAACCAAAGAGGACGATGTGAGACTGGAACCTGTCATCTGCTCTCTTATATACCTGTCTGTCTGCTTATTGATCAGTGTCAGGTGTTGAATGATGCCATCTGTCTGTTTGCCTGTCTGTCTCTCAGACGTTCACAGCTCCGTCCTTCGATGATAAGATCCTGGAGGTAGTGGCTGTGTTCGGCAGCATGCAGATGGCCGTGTCCCGAGTCATCAACCTCCAACATCACCGTATCGCACAGGTACGTCTGGTTGTCTGTCTGTCTGTCTGTCTGTCTGTCTGTCTGAAATGAGGTGGAGTTGCTATTTTATTTAATGAGTCTCTTCAATGCAAGCAGATGGCTTTTGGTAATTTGAAGGACCAACAATACTTTGTGTCTGTAGCTAATTACTTATCGGAGCTGATAGGATGACATGTGGTGTTCCCCAAGGTTCAATACTGGGGCCTCTTCTGTTCAACATCTACATGCTTCCACTGGCTCAAATTATGAAAAACAACAAAGTGTGTTATCATAATTATGCAGACGACACACAAATCTACAAGGGCTGGGTAACAAAACTATATCACCAGGAGCTGATACAGAACCCTGCAGCCCAGAACCATGCACCCCGAGTCCTCACTAAGACCAAGAAAGTGAATCACATTACTCCAGTTGTGAGGTCTTTGCACTGGCTTCCTGTCCCACAAAGAATTGACTTTAAAATCCTGCTGCTGGTTTATAAAGCCCTGAATGGTTTAGGGCCTAAATACATTAGTGATCTGCTGCTACCTTATGAACCATCCTGACCCCTCAGGTGGTCTGGGACCGGTCTACTTCCTGTTCCAAGAGTCAGAACTAAACACAGAGAGCGTTCAGCTTTTCTGCTCCACATATCTGGAATCAAGCACTTTGAATCGCCTTGTTGTTGTAATGTGCTATGCAAATAAACTTCCCTTGCCCATCTGTCTCTTTCTCAGTGTCGTACAGTGAAGATCACGGTCCTGGGTGATGAAGGTGTCCCAGTGCAGGTGGACGGGGAGGCCTGGGTGCAGCCACCAGGTTACATCAAGATCATCCACAAAAACCGAACCCAGACCCTCACCAGAGACAGGGTGGGTACTAGACCAGACCCTCACCAGAGACAGGGTACTACCCCAGACCCTTACCAGAGACAGAGTACTACCCCAGACCCTCACCATTAGTGTATGTCTGTTTCAGGAATTTGAGAGCACCCTAAAATCCTGGGAGGACAAACAGAAGTGTGAGTTTCTCCGGACCCCCACCCCTCAGCCCCCCCTGACCCTCCTCTCCTACCAGCCAGAGATTGTCTCTGAAGACGAGGCAACGCTCATCAGCGAGTTCGGTCAGGCAGCAGGAGCTTTGATACACAGGTAACTCAAGACGGGATCGCCGTACGCCAGTTTACCTAGTTCTCCATCGCCTCTCATGGGCAGCAGCTGATTGATTTACCGACATTACATTTCATTACATTTATCTGAGGCTTTTCTCCAAAGCGACTTACATGCTATAGACACAGCAACGTTGAGCAATTCGGGTTAAATGTCTTGCTCAAGGACACATCGACATGGACTAGGGGAGCCGGGGATCGAACGATCGATCCTCTGATTGAAAGACAGACTTGCTAACCACTGATCCAGTTGCCCTGTGACAAGACCATGGAGGCCAGATAGACCAGAGGGACCAGGGAGACTAGAGAGACATTACATTACACTTCATTTAGCTTAGAAGATGTGTTTTTAGTTCATGGAGGAAGATGTAGAGACTTTCTGCTGTTCTGATGTCAATGGGGAGCTCATTCCACCATCGAGGAGCCAGGACAGAGAACAGTCCAGACTTTGTTGAGTGTTTAGCTCTCAGTGACGGAGCTATGAGCCGATTGGCTGAAGCCGAGCGGAGCGCACAAGCCGATTGGCTGAAGCAGTGACGGAGCTACAAGCCGATTGGCAGAGTGAACAAGCTGGGGTGTGAGGTTGGCCAATGAGATCAGATGGACTAGAGAGACGTGTGTGTACATATGTGTGTGAGCCTTGAGATTCACTAGACACCTGTCCAGGTGAACTCTGATGATATATAATATATTATTATTGTTATAGTGTCTTTCATCTTTTGTTTCAGTATTCGTGAAGTTGCTCAGTCTCACCACAGTCTGGAACAAGAACTGGCTCACGCGGTCAACGCCAGCTCAAAGGCCATGGACGTGGTTTACGCCAATTCCAAGAACTCTGGGGTACTGAACAGAATTTATTGGTCTTCTGTCCTGTCCTGGTCTTTGTTCTTTCCTGGTCTGTGTCCTGGTTTCTGTCTTGTCCTGGTCTCAGTCCCGTCCTGGTCTTTATTCTGTCCTGGTCTCTGTCCTGTCCTGGTCTCAGTCCTGTTCTGGTCTGTCCTCTTCTGGTCTCAGTCTTGTCCTGGTCTCAGTCCTGTCCACACATGTGTAATCTCTGACTGGACCCAAACTTAGAAACACAGAGCACTGAAATGGAGAGCTGTCTCTCTCTCTCTCCCTGTCTGTCTGCAGGCTCTGTGCTGCAGCGTGGTCCTTCAGATGGTCGGTAACGTCAAAGCTTTACTCAGTGAGACTGAGCTGCTGCTGGCTGGGAACATGTCCATGGTGAGTCCTGGTCCTCTGGGTCCCTGGTACCCTGTTTGAGATGTGAAGAGGTTTAAGCCTGCCCTGCTAACCCAGGGCCCTGGTCCTGGTCCTGGTCCTGGTCCTGGTCCTGGCCCTGGCCCTGGCCCTGGCCCTGGCCCTGGCCCTGGCCCTGGCCCTGGCCCCTGATGGTTGTTGTATGCTTGCAGCAGCTGGACCCCCCTCAGCAGGAGCAGCTGAATGTGGCTCTGAGCTCGGTGGCTCAGCAGCTCCGCCGGCTGGCTGACGTCTCCTGGTTGTGTCCAGTCATCGACCCGTCAGACCACGAGGTAGACCGCCTCCAGACCTGGGTTTACGTAGTCCTGAATAATGTAGAGCGGCTAGATGGCCACTGTTTTAGGTTCCCTTTAATGCAGCATCCTGGTCCTAGACAACTTAACCTTGTTTGTCTGCTTCTACAAACCTGTCTGTCTGTCTTCAGGGTCCTCTGACAGATTTCTCCAAACGTAGCCGTAGCGCAAAGTTTCGTCTCGTCCCGAAATTCAAAAAAGACAAAAACAATAAGAACAAAGAGACCTGCACCACTCTCTCTCTGCCAGGTGAGCTCTCTCTATCAGTCTTTGTCTCTTACTGTTGGTTTTCGATGGTAAAGATCTGTATTCTGGTGAAATCCAGTTTGCTATTCTTTGTCACTTGCCTGAACCACTTCCTGTCTGCCTGAACCACTTCCTGTCGGCCTGAACCACTTCCTGTCGATGTCTCAGTTCACCAGTGGGGGACAGAGGATGTGGGGGCGTGGCTGGACTTCCTATGTCTCCACGAGTATAAGGACATCTTTATCGGACACGACGTCCGCGGTGCCGAACTCATCCACCTGGAAAGGAGGGACCTGAAGGTACCGCTGCTAGCCTGACCGCTGCTAGCCTGACCGCTGCTAGCTTGACCGCTGCTAACCTGACCGCTGCTAACCTGACCGCTGCTAGCCTGACCGCTGCTAGCTTGACCGCTGCTAGCTTGACCGCTGCTAGCCTGACCGCTGCTAGCTTGACCGCTGCTAGCCTGACCGCTGCTAGCTTGACCGCTGCTAACCTGACCGCTGCTAGCCTGACCGCTGCTAACCTGACCGCTGCTAGCCTGACCGCTGCTAACCTGACCGCTGCTAGCCTGACCGCTGCTAGCCTGACCGCTGCTAGCTTGACCGCTGCTAACCTGACCGCTGCTAGCCTGACCGCTGCTAACTAGGTCCAACAGGAAGTTCTGACTGTCATCATGATGTCACCAGTCTGACGTGTGTGTGTGTGTGTGTGTGTGTGTGTGTGTGTGTGTGTGTGTGTGTGTGTGTGTGTGTGTGTGTGTGTGTGTGTGTGTGTGTGTGTGTGTGTGTGTGTGTGTGTGTGTGTGTGTGTGTGTGTGTGTGTTCAGGACCTCGGGGTGACCAAGGTGGGTCACATGAAGAGGATCCTTCAGGGCATCAGAGAGCTCAACAGGAACAGCAGCGCCAGCGAGGCCTGACTGTTGCCAGGTGACTTTTATTATTATGATTATTAGGGTGACCTACTCATGTTTTTATTATTACCCTGTCTATCTTATTGCAACGATGAGTGATATTCATCTTTAATCTTCTAGAAACAGCTGTTTGCTCTCCTTCCTCCTCGCTGCCATCGCCGACCACCTGACCGAACACAACCCTCGTCTATGACATCACATCCTGAGCTCACTGTGGTTGGACCAGCGGTCAGCTCATTGACACAGAACCATTCAGATGATCCAGTAGTGCCTTGTCATTTTACCTACCAATCAATCAGGAGACAAGGAGACAACATGGCCGACAGATGAGCGTGTAAAGCTGTGACCTTTAACCTTTTTATCAGTGGGTCGTGTTATCAATGATTTTGACTGGCCTCGTTATCATCAGTGTTTTATAGTGATAATTATTATTATTATTATTATATCCAGACTTTACTCCGTCTGTAGACTGAACACCAAGCTGCAGGTCTGGGTTCTACCCGGTTCTGCTACATACAGAATCCAGACTAGTGGCAGCAGTGACCCACAGACTCCCCTGAAACCAGACCTGGGTCTCCAGCAGAGTCCTGAGAACCGGGTCTAGAGGCCCTCGGAACCACGTTTGAGCCGGATCTGGCCCGGAGGTAGCTCAGGTTATGGAGCACCAGCTCCAGTTAAGAGGACTCGGGACTCTAGTCCAGCATGACCCCTGAAACCATGCGTGCCCAATTTAGACCAGCAGTCAGTTTTGGCTTCCGGTGATCTACCTGTCCGGCTCACCTGAGCAGCCGGCCAATCAGAACCTCCTGTCTGCCGTGGACCTGTTGGATCAAGCTGAAGCAGAACCCTTTAAACCTCTCGAGAACATTTTAGGTCCTCAACCTGCCAAACGGGAACACTGTGAGGACGGACGCTTTGAGCTTCTTTGAAAGACATTTGTAGTAGGATACATATTTATTTATTTTATAACTTGATGTTTAGATTTGTCTTTTGATGTCTTTATGAACAGGAAGTGGTAAATTCTGACGAGGAGACGTCCTGAACCAATCAGGTGTCTGACGACGACTCTGCTGCAACAATTGTATCAGTCTATGGAGACAAGCTGTGCTGCCTATCTGTCTCCTTGTCTGTCTCCTTGTCTGTCTCCTTGTCTGTCTCCTTGTCTGTCTCCTTGTCTGTCTCCTTGTCTGTCTCCTTGTCTGTCTGTCTGTCTGTCTGTCTGTCTGTCTGTCTGTCTGTCTGTCTGTCTGTCTGTCTGTCTGTCTGTCTGTCTGTCTGTCTGTCTGTCTGTCTGCCTGCCTGCCTGCCTGCCTGCCTGCCTGCCTGTCTGGGACCAAACGCTGAGGACTTTGATGTGTTTTTGTGATTGAGACTCAAACATGTTCAGTGTATTAAACATGTTCAGGGTATTAATATCAGATGATGGACCGACAGCTCTGAAGCTTTAAAACTTTATCAAATAAAACTCACAAAGAACTTATTTCCTCTCGTCGTTAATCTCAAGTCTTCAGTTTGTTTTTAACATTTGAAAGATCTAATAATCCAGAACTGGACTCTTGTCCTCTGCTGTGACGTCTCCGTCAATATTTGAACTGCGGTCAACGATCGATCAGCTGCAGTCCAGAGTCCAAAGACCAGAGACAGTCAGAGACCAGAGACAGTCAGAGACCAGAAGACAGGTAGAGACCAGAGACAGTCAGAGACCAGAGACAGGTAGAGACCAGAGACAGTCAGAGACCAGAGACAGTCAGAGACCAGAGACAGTTAGAGACCAG
Source organism: Cottus gobio (assembly GCA_023566465.1). NCBI lineage: Eukaryota > Metazoa > Chordata > Actinopteri > Perciformes > Cottidae > Cottus > Cottus gobio. Next base: position 29,146,996 of record CM042220.1, on the reverse strand, counting down.
AGACAGTCAGAGACCAGAGACAGTCAGAGACCAGAGACAGTCAGAGACCAGAGACAGTCAGAGACCAGAGACAGTCAGAGACCAGAAGACAGGTAGAGACCAGAGACAGTCAGAGACCAGAGACAGGTAGAGACCAGAGACAGTCAGAGACCAGAGACAGTCAGAGACAGTTAGAGACCAGAGACAGTTAGAGACCAGAGACAGTCAGAGACCAGAGACAGTCAGAGACCAGAGACAGTCAGAGACCAGAAGACAGGTAGAGACCAGAGACAGTCAGAGACCGTTAGAGACCAGACACAGAACAGAGACAGGTAGAGGCCAGAGACAGTTAGAGACCAGAGACCAGACAGAGACCAGAGGCCGTCAGAGACCAGAGACAGTTAGAGACTAGAGACCGTTAGAGACCAATCACAATTAGAGGCCAGAGACAGTTAGAGACCAGACAGAGACCAGAGGCCGTCAGAGACCAGAGACAGTTAGAGACTAGAGACCGTTAGAGACCAGAGACAGGTAGAGAGCAGACAGAGACCAGAGACCAGAGACAGTCAGAGACCAGAGAGACATGCTGACCTGGACCCTCCTCTCTCTGCTCACCTGCTCTGCAGTGATCGAATGTACAGGTGAGACAGCCGGATGTCTCTGTGATGCTAGTACTAGTACTGCAATACAGTACTAGGTAGTACTAGTACTACAGTCCAGAGTACCAGAACCTTTGTCCCCCCAGTGTTCCTGAACCGGCCAGCGGCAGCTCGTGTCCTCGTCTCCCCCAGGAGGCGGCGAGCCAACTCCTTCCTGGAGGAGGTGCTGCCTGGAGACCTGGAGAGGGAGTGCCACGAGGAGCTCTGCTCGCAAGAGGAGGCCGCCGAGATCTTCCAGACCAGAGAGAAGACGGTAAGAAGGACCGCTGTGGTCCAGTTTGAGGGTCGGGACCCCAAAGAGACTACGTGCAGTCAACGGTGTGGAAGTCAGAGGTCATGTACTAACTTCAAGTTTCTTGTTCCACAGCTAGAGTTCTGGTACAAATACACAAGTGAGTACATTCATCATTAAATGAGGATTCATCTTCACTGACCTGATCCAGGTCCTGATGTAACCTTGCTGGTCAGGATCCATGTGGACCTTCTGATCCTTTATAAATCGTCTCAGAGTCCAGCAGCTGTCAATCATTCCACGTCATCAGCTGTTGAAGATCTTAACGGACTCTGAACTCTTTCATCAAATAAAGTTGTAATAAATTAAATTTAAAAATATTTATTATAAACTCAGTATGAGTCGTGATGCGTTCGATTGCCTCTCATCCTGTGCTGTAGATCTGAACCCCTGTCGCAACAGCCCCTGTCTGAATGGAGGGCTGTGCTCTCTGGACCGAGGAGACTTCCTGTGTCTCTGTCCTCCTCCGTACCGCGGCAGGACCTGCGCCTCAGGTGAGAGCTGCATTGTATACCTGGACTCTTTTAAGACTGGCCTAAAAACCTCTTTATTCATGAAGGCTGTCAGCTATAACCTTTGTATTAAAGCTTGTTTTAACTGTGTTATTTTTTGCTATGTATTGCTCTGTGGCACTCTGAGATTCTTTTGAATGAAAAGTGCGTTACGAATGAATTTAATTAATATTATATATAAATATTATATATATCTAATAATAATAATAATACATATATAATTATATATATATATATATATATATATATATATATATATGTATATATATATATAATAATCATTATAATAATAATAATGGACCTTGGAATAACACCTGGACCCTGACATCTAACCCTAACCCAGGACGGGTCGACATTCACATGAATGGTGACGTAATCAACCAAGCCTTGCGTGATCGGTTACTGTGGCAACACAGTGTGACAGTAACAAAAGGATCTTGTGTGCAGAGGTGTTGGAGTGTCGCTATAGAAACGGTGGCTGTATGCAGTACTGCAGAGACCTGCAGGGCGACGCTGCAGTTCAGTGTGGCTGTGCTGATGGATTCAGACTGGAGGACGACGGCCAGAGCTGCTCCCAGACAGGTGCCACTCATATAACTCATGTTATAACAGACAGGTAACACTCATATAACTCATGGTATAACAGACAGGTGCCACTCATATAACTCATGTTATAACCGACAGGTAACACTCATATAACTCATGTTATAACAGACAGGTAACACTCATATAACTCATGTTATAACAGACAGGTAACACTCATATAACTCATGTTATAACAGACAGGTAACACTCATATAACTCATGGTATAACAGACAGGTGCCACTCATATAACTCATGTTATAACAGACAGGTAACACTCATATAACTCATGTTATAACAGACAGGTAACACTCATATAACTCATGGTATAACAGACAGGTGCCACTCATATAACTCATGTTATAACCGACAGGTAACACTCCTATAACTCATGTTATAACAGACAGGTAACACTCATATAACTCATGTTATAACAGACAGGTAACACTCATATAACTCATGGTATAACAGACAGGTGCCACTCATATAACTCATGTTATAACAGACAGGTAACACTCATAGAACTCATGTTATAACAGACAGGTAACACTCATATAACTCATGGTATAACAGACAGGTGCCACTCATATAACTCATGTTATAACAGACAGGTAACACTCATATAACTCATGTTATAACAGACAGGTAACACTCATAGAACTCATGTTATAACAGACAGGTAACACTCATATAACTCATGTTATAACAGACAGGTAACACTCATATAACTCATGTTATAACAGACAGGTGCCACTCATATAACTCATGTTATAACAGACAGGTAACACTCATATAACTCATGTTATAACAGACAGGTAACACTCATATAACTCATGTTATAACAGACAGGTAACACTCATATAACTCATGTTATAACAGACAGGTAACACTCATAGAACTCATGTTATAACCGACAGGTAACACTCATATAACTCATGTTATAACCGACAGGTAACACTCATAGAACTCATGTTATAACCGACAGGTAACACTCATATAACTCATGTTATAACCGACAGGTAACACTCATAGAACTCATGTTATAACAGACAGGTAACACTCATAGAACTCATGTTATAACCGACAGGTAACACTCATATAACTCATGTTATAACAGACAGGTAACACTCATAGAACTCATGTTATAACTGACAGGTAACACTCATATAACTCATGTTATAACAGACAGGTAACACTCACATGTTACAACAGACAGGTAACACTCATAGAACTCATGTTATAACAGACAGGTAACGATCATATAACACATTTTATAACAGACAGGTACGGCTGATAGATACTACTGCTGCATATAATATTACTGTATATTCAGGTTATTAATCCTCTAGTGTGTTCACCTTCAGGTTATTGATCCTCTAGTGTGTTCATATTCAGTTTATTGATCCTTTGGTGTGTTTATATTCAGGATATTGATATTCAAGTTAGACAGCATTGAGAGATGTGTTTTTTTTACTGTTAACATAACATTAATGGATGTTAATTTGATAAACTGAATTCTTCATGTCTGTGTGTGAGCATGTTGTGTGTTTCGTGTCTAGTGCCGTTCCCATGTGGCCGGCGCCACAGAGATTGGTCTTCGTACCGAAGTCGCTCTCTGTGGAGTCCGTCAGAGCAGCACAACGTCACCACGACGGACGACAACAGCACCGACAGCTGGATGGCTCACCTGAACCTCACTGAGACGGAGGAGCTGACGGGGAACACAACGTCTGGACAAGCAGGGGGCAACGAGACAGAGCTGATGGGGGATGAGGGGTCAGGAGGGGGAGTAATAGGTCGTATCGTGGGTGGAGTCCTGGAGAAACCAGGAGGGAGTCCTTGGCAGGTGTGGAGACATTATTAAAATGTATTTGTATTTAAAGCAGCTTTAATGTATTCTTAAATAATAATAAAATATTAAACAAATTTGTTGGATGCCTCTGTTAGTGATGAAGCTACAGCTGCCCTCAGCTTTAAACATAAAAACATTGTGTGAGCATGTGTGTGTATTCTTGTGCATGTTTAGGTGCTGGTCTGCAGGGCTGATGGTTATGGTTTCTGTGGGGGGACTCTGGTCTCTGACCGGTGGGTGGTCTCTGCCGCTCACTGCCTGGAGCAGACTGCAGACCATGTGACCATAGGTGACCGTGTGTGAGTCCGGGTGAATAATTCTGGTCTGTGTATAATTTTCTATTAACGGATGAATAATGTCTCTGTGGACAGGGGATTATGATAAGCGGCGTCCAGACCCGGGGGAGCAGGTGATAAAGGTTCAGAAGGTCTTCGTCCATCCTCACTTCCACTCCTTCACCTTCGACAGCGACATCGCTCTGCTGTACCTCGCCAGGCCCGTCGTCAGGAGCCCTACCGCTATGCCAGCCTGCCTCCCTGACCCCCACCTCTCCAGATACCTGCTGCAGGTAACTTTGTTGAAAACACTGATGGTTTCCAGTCTGCATGGCAATGGACAGTTTGTGTTTCTGTGTTCAGGAGGATAACCGGGGCGTGGTGACGGGCTGGGGAGTCACCCACCACCTGGCCAGGTCCTCCTCCCGCTTCCTCAGGAAGGTAACGCTCCCGGTGATCAGCTACAGAGACTGCACCGCCTCGACTGAACAGGTGATCAGAGTGTACATCAGAATCAGAACCATCTATTGCCATGTATGTTTCCACATAAAAGGAATTTGTACTGGCGGAAGGTGCATAGCATTTAACATTTAACAATAAAAAAAGTATTTAAAAAAAAAAACAGCTCATCGCTAACGTGACGTCCCTGTACGCGTCCATCCTGCAGGTGATCACAGACAACATGTTCTGTGCCGGGTATCTGGACGTCGGGCTGGACGCCTGCAGTGGAGACAGCGGAGGACCGTTCGTAGTGAACTACAGAGGGACCTGGTTTCTGACCGGAGTCGTCAGCTGGGGAGAACAATGTGCTCAGAGGGGGAAGTACGGAGTTTATGCCCGACTGGGGAACTTTCTGAACTGGATCCGAGACACCATGGAGAGACCAGACCTGAATGTTGTGGAGAGCCGAGGCACCATGGAGAGAACGGACCAGAAACGTGTTGAGAGCTGAGGCAAAAAGAACTAACAAACAGACCCTGACCAAAATATTTTTTTCTTTTTCTTTTTTCAGAGCCAAACAAAGACTTTAATAGTTTAACATGAAAGAATCATGAGGCGGTGTTGGAGTGAATATCTGTTTTAGATTCGACAGCTGGTTCCTCTCTACTTTCTCATTTTGTTCTTTTTAATTTTAGCATAGAAGTTATTGTTTGTTGTAACATTGTGTCCAACACAAATAACACATCGATACATACTTTTTATCTGATAAAGGACTGCACCATATATACTACTAAATAATACTGGTTCAAGTGACATCTATGTATGTTTCTCAACACATTATAAAATAAAATAATTGCTGAATTGTGGATTTTGACTGTGAAACATTTTTTAACCATTTTTGTGTTCCGGAGTTTTTGTTCTAAAATCATGTCTCGTTGATGCACTGAAGTCTTTCTCAGTCGAACCCCCCTGGTAGTACAGATCCTGCTGGGACAGACCCTGGTGGGACAGATCCTGCTGGGACAGACCCTGGTGGGACAGATCCAGCTGGGACAGACCCTGGTGGGACAGATCCAGCTAGGACAGACCCTGGTTTGACAGATCCAGCTTGGCTCTTGCACTGGGTGCTTTCATTGGGGGAGCCGGAGAGCGAGGGGCATGTTGCCATCGTTCCGCTGAATAAACCATCCCTAGTTTTCACAAGTTTTTGATTCAGTGTGATTTGATCTGCTTCTCACTCTTCATATCCATACAAACAATGTGTTTATGGTTAAATTGTTACCTCAAGCACAAAAGTGCACCACGATATTTTTTTCATATTGCTGAAAAAATTATAGAACAATGTCAGTTTTTTCCAATATTGTGCAGCTCTAATATGATTCATACAAAAGAGTGTACACATATACAACACAGTAGTGAAAAAGTACAATGTATAAGAAGTGTTAGTCAAAACAAACAAAACAATAACATGGGGAGTTCTGTTCTTTAGTGGAAATATTCATAGCAACATTAAAGTCTCAGAAACTAAAACAACCAGACTGCCAGTCAGTCTACAAGAGAGAGGCAGATCTTAGCAATATTGCGAAGGTGATAGTAGGAGGATTTAATAATGCAGCAGCAGGTATAGGGTTGGAGGGAGAAGCTGTGGTCAAGGATTAGGGTCCAGTTCGTGACCCTGAGACAAAGGGGAGAGGGTGGTGCCTTCAAAGGTGGGTTTGGCTTCTTGGATTTTGCAGAGGCTGGACTCGGAGGTCACTGTGAAAATGTTGCATCCAGACTTTTAATGCAGGAGTCAATGGAGGAGAAGTGGATTGTGGGAGCTTAGTGCTGAGGTATATCTGAGTTTCACCGGTTTATCAATGGAAGTCCTTGGGGAACACATTGTGAGGCTGTGGATGGGACAAAGAAGTGGGCCAAGTCCAGGACCTTGGGGAACACCTTGTGTGGCTGTGGATATGACAAAGGAATGGGCCCAGTACGGAACCTTTGAGAGCACTTTGTGTGGCTGTGGATATGACAAATGAGTGGGCTCAGTCCTGAACCTTGGGGAAAACCTACTACCTTTCAGTAGTTTTTGTATCCTTGACTTGTCACTGGAGTGCAGGTTGGTTTGGAGTTGAGTGACAATGAGACATTCAGTTGATTGGAGGTAGAGAGGACATCAGAAGGCTGGAGTCACTGATGATGATGGAGAAGGAGGCCGATTCGACGTAAGTGAGGTTATCTTTGAAAGTGAGACCTCTGTTTCACCACGTCTCACTACCTGTTTCCACCTATTTCACCACCAGGGGGCAGTCTGAAGCTTCTTCTGTATCCAGTCCACATAATTAGCCACTCGGGTGTAGACCCCGTACACCCTCTGACTCCCGCAGTCCTCTGGCCCAGCCCAGGACACCAACCCAAAAACCACCCATCTCCTGCTGACCCCGTCCTCTATCACAAACGCCCCTCCGCTGTCCCCCAGGCAGGTATCCTTCCCACCCTCCAAGAAACCGGCGCAGAACATGTTGTCGGTGATGTTGTAGCTGACGGAGCGTGAGGCGTAGCTCCCTTCACACTCGTCCTGAGAAACCACCGGCAGCTTCACGTACTGCAAAAGGTCAGAGGTCATTTCCGGGTCAGAGGTCAGCTTGGTGGGGTCACTCGAGGAGGAGGTGGTATTGAAGTTGGATATTCCCCACCCAGCAACTAAACCCAGAGAGTTAGGGAGAGGTGAGGATGGGTCGTCCTGAAAATGAGAGAGGCAGAGGTGAGAGGGGAGAGTCATCCGAAAGAAGAGTGAGCATCATACCCTTCATCTCCGTTGGGCCAACAACCTTCCACCAAGCCTGAACCGTATGCTAACACAGGACTAACCTCTATATATCCTCAATGGTTCTCAACCTTCTTTCAGTGATGTACCAGCCAAGTGATGTTTTCAGCCAAGTACCAGTTAACTTAACCAGTGTAAAAGCTTTTTGGTTTGAAAAAAAGATTTAATACACAGCACTGTGCCATCAGTGTCTATAAATATGGAATATATAACAATTCTGTTAACTTACACTTATATTTTATTGAATATTTATTAAATACATTTTTTTAAAGGATTTTTGAAAGGATGCTAATTTTTATTTTTTTATTTTTTTACAAATCTCACGTACCCACTGGAGTACCTTAACGTACCCCCAGGGGTAAACATACCCTCATTTAATAACCACTGTGGTTCAACCCCACAGTCTATGGTTTAACCCCACAGTCTATGGTTTAATAATAATAATAATAAATGGAATTTATATAGCGCTTTTCATAGACTCAAAGTCGCTTTACAGGGAGCAAGATTAGAAGGTAAAGAAAAACTGGACAATACAAGACAAAAACAAAAACAAAGCAAAAGAAAACAAGACAAAGCAAAACAAGATATAATCACAGATTAACCACACATTCTATGGTTTAACTCTACAGACAATGGTTTAACCCTACAGTTTATGGTTTAACACTACAGACTATGGTGTTTAACACTACGGACTATTGTTTACCCTACAGACTATGGATTAATACTACAGACTATGGTTTAACCCCACCTTCTATGGTTTAACCCTACAGACTAGAATAAGGTTTAACCCCACAGTCTATGGTTTAACCCCACAGTTGATGGTTTAACACCACAGTCGATGGTTTAACCCCACAGACTATAGTTTAACCCCACAGACTATGTATCATACAGTATTAGTATCTGTAGTACTTGTGGTACTTGTACCTGGTTGTGAGGTGGAGGCAGACACACAGGACGGATGAACTCAGTAAACTCCACCTGCTCCTCCAGCCTCAGCAGAGCGATGTCGTTGTTGTAGTTGTCCGGTTGGAAGTTCGGGTGAAGGAAGATATTCTCCACTGAACGATTGGTGGCCAGACGTTTGTTTGCAGCATCATGGAGACCCAGAAACACCTGAATCACATGGACTGGTTACACTGGTTTTACTATTCAAACTGGATTTATTAGTTAAACTGGTTGGACTGCATGTGCCGGTTAAACTGGTTAAAAAGGTTAACTGGTTTTATTGGTGGAACTGGTTAAAAAGCTGGATTAGTTGGACTAGTTACAATGGTTATACTGCCTAGTTGTACTGGGTAACTGGTTAAACTTGTGGTACTGGTTATAGTGATTGGTAAACTTTTGTGTGACAAATGACTTATGTATGAATTATGTATTATTCATGAGCATAACCAAAGTTTATCCACAGCAACACCATGCCATGTGACAGACAGGGACCAAGAGATCACATGACCACAAATTGCAATCAGCATAGAGATTGTTCCGATGGTCACAGAAGGCGGGCTTACTTGGCAAGCCAGCCAATTAGAAGGATTAATATATATGTTTGCACACAATATCAAACTCTAATGACTAGCTTGTTGTAAATAGTATTAAAAGTAAATCAAGTGAAAAAGTTTAAATCTAAAATTAACATTAATATAAATAAAAGAAGTCAAGACCTTGACGTGTTCAGGGGCCACAGGGACGACGGTGGTGTCTCTCCGCTGGGACCTCAGGACGTGGGCCGCTGTAAGTACCCAAGACTGGGACAGTAGGGCCCCAGAGCCAAACCAACGGTCTTCTGGAACCCGGGACAGATCCTCCACACTGAGTAGAACCTGCCAGGGGAACAGGCCGGGCTCGGCCCCGCGACCTCCAACAATCCGCTTCACCTGAGGGGGGAGGGAGCGGGACGGATGGCCGCAAGCTGGACAGACACATGGAGAAACAAACAGTTTCAGAGCTGCTTCATGTACTGCTTCATGTATTGCTTCATGTACTGCTTTATGTACTGCTTCATGTATTGCTTCATGTACTGCTTTATGTACTGCTTCATGTACTGCTTCATGTATTGCTTCATGTACTGCTTTATGTACTGCTTCATGTACTGCTTCATGTACTGCTTTCTGCCCCCTGAGATAACTTCCAGGATTACCGTTCTTAGTAGTATTGGAGTCTAGACCTAACCAAGTACTCTTGGAGTCCAGAACTAATCAAGTAGCCTTGGAATCCAGAACTAACCGAGTAGTCTTGAAGTCCAGAACTAACCGAGTAGTCTGGGAGTCCAGAACTAACCGAGTAGTCTTGAAGTCCAGAACTAACCGAGTAGTCTTGGAGTCTAGACCTAACCGAGTAGTCTGGGAGTCCAGAACTAACCGAGTAGTCTTGGAGTCTAGACCTAGCCGAGTAGTCTTGCAGTCTAGACCTAACCGAGTAGTCTGGGAGTCCAGAAATAACCAAGTAGTCTTGAAGTCCAGAAATAACCAAGTAGTCTTGAAGTCCAGAACTAACCGAGTAGTCTTGGAGTCCAGAACTAACAGAGTAGTCTTGGATTCCAGACTTAACCGAGTCATCTTAGACTAGACCTAAACGTTTCGTTTTGAGCCCTAGACGTAAGTCTAAACTGGACCACAGCTTTGGAGCCGGTGTCATAATGTGTGCAGATGTTGCTGCAGGTAGTGTGATATGAGAGAGAAAAATATCTATTAGCAGCAGCCCTGAGTCACAAGGAGAGTGAATCCAGATAAAAAATATCAGTCAGCTATATTCAGTAGTGATGGTGAACACATGGATTCACGTTTTCATTGAGGAAGAAAAAGTAATGTGGTAGAACGAAGTATGGAGGTTACCTGGCAGACAGCTCGGCAGTCGTGTTCCTAATTCTGAGTTAACCCATTCTCCATTCTGCCCACAACTGTAGAGACCTACCACACACACACACACACACACACACACACACACACACACACACAGAGAGAGAAACATACACACAGACAGACACTCACACTCACACACACACACACACACACACACACACGCACACACACACACACACACACAACCACACTTTTGTGTTTGGACTTGTGTGTTTGTACTATGACTTTTTATGACTTTTCAAACATTTAGTTGCATATTACCCTTTGCTATGTTTAGTATCATGACATTTCTATGGCTTACTAAGTAATTTGGATACTTAGTATTCTTACTTTTGCTGTTGGTGAGCTGGAGGCTGTCCTCCCTGCAGACGTAGTGAACCGTTGATCCAAACTGTGTGATGTTGTCATTACTTCCAAACACCAAGTCGGCCATGGAAACCAACTTCGGACTCCCACAATCCACCACTGTGAAAGAGAGACGCCCAATCAGCTTTCAGTGTGGAGGGGGAGGAGCAGAGATGATGAATCAATGAACAAGACCCAGATGGTTTGAGAAAGACCCAGCAGCTCTTAGATGGTAGAATAGGCACTTTGTAGACTTGATGGAACTTGTGTCCTTAATAACCACAACATGGTGACATGGACAAAGACTTGTATATTATGTGTACATTAATTTAATCCAAATTTAGACAGTTTTTTAAAATATATTTTAGAAGTCTTTTCTGCACCTTTTTATTGTATTTATATTGTAATATTTTGCATTACATTCGTTAATAAATTATGCATATGATTCCTAATGCTTTATACTATGATATTAACTATAATATTAAAATCATAGAACTTGTTCATGTGTGCTGGGATTATTATATATATAATTATATTATTATTATTATATATTCAGACAGAAGTAGTTACCCAATCTTTAAATCTAGGGGCGACTGTGGCTCAGTGGTTAGCAAGTCAGTATTTCAATCAGAAGGTCGGTGGTTCAAACCCCGGCTCCTCTAGTCCATGTTGTTGTGTCCTTGAGCAAGACACTTAACCCTCATTGCTCACAGTTGCTGTGTCTACTGTATATCATGTAAGTCGCTTTGGATAAAAGCATCAGCTAAATGTAATGTAAATCTCATTGATCCTAATTTAAGAGTTAATTATCAGAATTATTATTATTATCATCAACAGATTGATTGACAAAAACATATGACTGGAGATTCATTTATTTGTTTTATTTAAAAATAATCTAAAACTATTGACAAACAAATAGTTTCTACAGTTTTCCTATCAGCCAATAAGAATCACTCTCTGACTAATCTCGACTGATTGGTTAAGATGCCGGAGAAAGACCTCCTCCTCCTAGAGTCTGTTTCTAGAGAGAAAGAGACAGAAAACTTCAGGTTGAACCTGATCTTAAGTCTGGTGCTACAGTGCTACAGGTATGTATATATATATATATATATATATATATATATATATATATATATATACTATAAACAGTTACTATATACAGTTACTATGTATACAATTATTATGTACAGTTACTATAGTTACTATACACAGTTAGTATACAGTTACTATATATAGTTACTATATATACATGTACTATGTACTGTTAAAATACAGTTACTATATATAGTTACTATATATACATGTACATACAGTTACTATATAGTTATTATATATACAGTTACTTATGTACAGTTACAATGTACAGTTACTATATATACAGTTACTATATACAGTTAGTATACAGTTACTATATATAGTTACTATATACATGTACTATGTACAGTTAAAATACAGTTACTATATAGAGTCACTATATATACAGTTACTATATATTTATTATATATACAGTTACTTATGTACAGTTACAATGTACAGTTACTATATATACAGTTACTATATACAGTTAGTATTTATACAGTTACTATGTACAGTTACTATATACAGTTACTATAGATAGTTACTATATATACATGTAGTATGTACAGTTACAATACAGTTACTATATAGAGTCACTATATATATAGTAACTATTTAGTTATTATTATACAGTTACTTAAATACAGGTGCTATGTACAGTTACTATATATACAGTTACTATAACCAAGTATAGTACTGTGGCTACTGTGGGGCGACTGTGGCTCAGTGGTTAGCAGGTCAGTCTTTCAATCAGAGGGTCGGTGGTTCAAACCCCGGCTCAGCCAGTCCATGTCGTTGTGTCCTTGAGCAAGACACTTAACCCTCATTGCTCACCGTTGCTGTGTCTACGGTCTACGGTCTACTGTATATCATGTAAGTCTCTTTGGATAAAAGCGTCAGCTAAATGAAATGTAATGTAATGTATGTACAGTTACTAAATATACAATTAATATATACAGTTACTATATATACAGTTACTATATAAAGTTTCTATATATCCAGGTACTATATACAGTTACTATATATAAATATACAGTTACTATATACATGTACTATATGTACAGTTACTAAATATACAATTACTATCTACAGTACTGTGCAAAAGTTTTAGGCAGGTGTGAAAAATGCTGTAAACTAAGAATGCTTTCAAAAATAGAAGTGCTAACAGTTTAATTTCATCAATTGATTTAGATTTTTCTTTTGTTCGCTCACTTTGCATTTTGTTAATTGATGAAAATAAACCGTTAGCACTTCTATTTTTGAAAGCATTCTTAGTTTACAGCCTTTTTTCACACCTGCCTAAAACTTTTGCACAGTACTGTATATATACAGTCACTATACAGTTACTAAATACAGTTACTATATATACAGTCACTATACAGTTACTATACAGTTACTATATATACAGTCACTATACAGTTACTATATACAGTCACTATATGTAGTTAATATACACAGTTATTAAATATACAATTACTATATACAGTTACTAAATATGCAGTTACTATATACAGTTACTAAATATACAGTTACTATGTACAGTTACTATATATACAGTTACTAAACAGTTACTATACAGTCACTATATATACAGTTACTATATATACAGTTACTATACAGTTACTATATTTACAGTTAATATACAGTCACTATATACAGTTAATATATATACAGTTACTATACAGTAACTATATATACAGTTACTATATTTACAAGTTACTATACAGTCACTGTATACAGTCACTACATATACAATTACTATATACAGTTACTAAATATACAATTACTATATACAGTTACTATACAGTCGCTATATGTACAGTTACTATATACAGTTACTAAATATACAATTACTATATACAGTTACTAAATATCCAGTTACTATATACAGTTACTAAATATACAATTACTATATCCAGTTACTATACAGTTACTATATATACAGTCACTATACAGTTACTAAATACAGTTACTATACAGTTACTATATATACAGTCACTATACAGTTACTATACAGTTACTATATATAGAGTCACTATACAGTTACTATATACAGTTACAATACAGTTACTATATATACAGTCACTATACAGTTACTATACAGTTACTATATATAGAGTCACTATACAGTTACTATATACAGTTACAATACAGTTACTATATATACAGTCACTATACAGTTACTATATACAATTACTATACAGTTACTATATATACAGCCACTATACAGTTACTATATACAATTACTATACAGTTACTATATATACAGTCACTATACAGTTACTATATACAATTACTAAACAGTTACTATATATACAGCCACTATACAGTTACTATATATACAGTCACTATAGAGTTACTATATATACAGTCACTATAGAGTTACTATATATACAGCCACTATACAGTTACTATATATACAGTCACTATAGAGTTACTATATATACAGTCACTATAGAGTTACTATATATACAGTCACTATACCGTATGCACTTATTGTAAGTCGCTTTGGATAAAAGCGTCAGCTAAATTAAATGTAATGTAATATACCATTGCTGTGTATATTTACTATATACAATAACCTCAGCACTAATTGAAATAACCTTTGTAATGCAAGTAATGATTTAATACTTAATGTGATCACACAGATGTTAAACTGAAAGTTGAACATGATTTAATATGCAACATTTCATAATGGTTTCTTACTCTGACAGTGAGGAGGACGGCTACTCCACGATCCATCTGCCTGGCAGTCCATCTGATAGTGATCCAGATTCTCTCCGTCCTGACTCACAGAGACAAAGAGAAACAGAGAGAGAGAGAGAGCGAGAGAGAGAGACAAACACACAGAGACAAAAAGACAGAGCGACAGACAGACAAAGACACAGAGAGAGAGAGACAAAGACTCAGAGAGATAGAAAGACAGAGAGAGAGAGACAAAGACAGAGACAGAGAGACACCGAGACACATAATCATAATATGGTCCATAATCATAATATTTCCATAATCATAAGCGTGCTGGTGTTTCACAAGGAGAGCAAGTGTGTTCTACCTTCAGCAGAGAGTATCCAGGTGGACAGGTGACCAGGATGTGGTCCTTAAAGGAGTATTCTGATTGGACGGGAGTCAGCAGAGCATTGGACAGAGTTTCCGGTGTATGACACGTACTTCCTGTCACGACAAAATAAGTCTGTCCGGTAAGCGTCTGCCCATTTCTGTGTGTGTATTAGTGTGTAGTAGATAGTGTGTATCTACCTGCAGATGTGTATATACCTATAGATGTGTATGTGATCCTCCAGCCCAGGTGCTCTCCTGAGTTGTCGCTGTGGAAGGAGACAGTGACGTTGTTGCTGTCAGTCTGAAGGTCACCTGGAGGTCGACCACCACAGAACGGACCGAACTCGCTGCTGCCCGCTGTGATCTGATAGGAGGCAGGTGATCAGCAGCTGGACACACAGGTGTGTGTACGGGAGTGTGTGTGCCGTCCTCACCTTGACATGGTCGTAGGGGCAGTTGACATCAGGGTGGTCCTCCACGTCAAAGTGGGGGTCGAAACGGAGGAGGAGCCTGAAGCCTGGATCCACCTCGATCCGGTACGAGCACTCTGAGCTCTTCGGGTACGGAGACGGGAAATCTACGCTGCTCAACACACCGGAGCGTTCCCTGAACACACCGTTTCTGCACTCCACTGACACACACACACACACACGGTAGTTATCGCTGCAGTGTGGGCTTCTGTAGAAATATGGCAGACTATGTGTAAAGGACCCGCTCTATGAATAAACTGCTTTTTCTATGTAATTATACAATATTATAATGTATATATAATTATACAATGTGTGTGTGTGTGTGTGTGTGTGTGTGTGTGTGTGTGTGTGTGTGTGTGTGTGTGTGTGTGTGTGACACAGTTCAGACTAGTTCCTTGGGGTCTAGAGACTCCTCCACACAGAAACATGTAAATATTTAGCACCAATCAGCTGCTGCTGTCAGTCAGACAGAGTTAAGACACACACACACACACACACACACACTCTGAGCCCTGCAGCCTCACCTGTACAGGTGCGGTTGTCAAAGTGCAGTCGGTAGCCGTGGCGGCAGGAGCAGTAGTGCCCCCCGATGTAGTTGTGACAGAAGTGGTCACAGAGCTCTTCATCAAGGTCTTCATCAGGTCGCTCGCTGCACTCGTCCACGTCTGAGGAGACGGAGACGTGTTTAATGTAAGGACTGTGTGTGTGTGTTAAGGACTGGTCTCATTGGCTCGCCTTATCTGGAGATAACGTGTCCCGTAAACACTGTTGGACCAGCAGAGCCCCCCCCCTCCCGCTGTAGTGACTGTTGTAACCCCAGTTCTACGCTGCACTCTAGTGACTGTTGTAACCCTGCTTCTATGCTACCACCCACAGCGCTGTAGTGACTGTTGTAACCCTGTTTCTATGCTACCCCCCCCCCCACCCCCACCCCCACCCCCACAGCGCTGTAGTGACTGTTGTAACCCTGTTTCTATGCTACCCCCCCGTCCCCCTCACCCAACGCTGTAGTGACTGTTGTAATCCTGTTTCTATGCTACCCCCCCCACCCCCACAGCGCTGTAGTGACTGTTGTAACCCTGTTTCTATGCTACCCCCCTCCACCCACAGCACTCTAGTGACTGTTGTAACCCTGTTTCTATTCTACCCCCTCACCCCACAGCACTCTAGTGATTGTTGTAACCCTGTTTCTATGCTACCCCCTCCCCCTACAGCACTCTAGTGATTGTTGTAACCCTGTTTCTATGCTATCCCCTCCCCCCACAGCGCTGTAGTGACTGTTGTAACCCCAGTTCTACGCTGCTCACCCACGGCACTCTAGTGACTGTTGTAACCCTGCTTCTATGCTACCCCCCCCCCCACACAGCACTGTAGTGACTGTTGTAACCCTGTTTCTATGCTACCACCCACAGCGCTGTAGTGACTGTTGTAACCCTGTTTCTATACTACCCCCCCGCCCCCCTCACCCAGCGCTGTAGTGACTGTTCTAACCCTGTTTCTATGCTACCCCCCCCCCCACAGTGCTGTAGAGATTGTTGTAACCCTGTTTCTATGCTACCCCCCTCCACCCACAGCACTCTAGTGACTGTTCTAACCCTGTTTCTATGCTACCCCCCGCCCCCCCACAGTGCTGTAGAGATTGTTGTAACCCTGTTTCTATGCTACCACCCACAGCGCTGTAGTGACTGTTGTAACCCTGTTTCTATACTACCCCCCTCACCCAGCGCTGTAGTGACTGTTCTAACCCTGTTTCTATGCTACCCCCCCCCACAGTGCTGTAGAGATTGTTGTAACCCTGTTTCTATGCTACCCCCCCCACACACAGTGCTGTAGAGATTGTTGTAACCCTGTTTCTATGCTACCCCCCACAACGCTGTAGTGACTGTTGTAACCCTGTTTCTATGCTACCCCGCCCCCCCACAGCACTCTAGTGATTGTTGTAACCCTGTTTCAATGCTACCCCCCCCCCTCACCCAGCGCTGTAGTGACTGTTGTAACCCTGTTTCTATGCTACCACCCACAGCGCTGTAGTGACTGTTGTAACCCTGTTTCTATGCTACCACCCACAGCGCTGTAGTGACTGTTGTAACCCTGTTTCTATGCTACCCCCCCCCCCACATTACATTACATTACATTTCATTTAGCTGACGCTTTTATCCAAAGCGACTTACATGCTATACAGTAGACCGTAGACACAGCAACAGTGAGCAATTAGGGGTTAAGTGTCTTGCTCAAGGACACAACGACGCAGACTGCCGGAGATCGAACCACCGACCCTCTGATTGAAAGACCGACTTGCTAACCACTGAGCCACAGTCGCCCCCCACAGTGCTGTAGTGATTGTTGTAACCCTGTTTCTATGGGGTTCTTGATTCCTGTTCTTGATGGGGTTCTTGATTCTATGGGGTTCTTGATTCTTGTCGTTCTGATTCTTGTATGTAACCGTAGAATGCACTTATTGTAAGTCGCTTTGGATAAAAGCGTCAGCTAAATGAAATGTAATGTAATGCTACCCCCCACAGCGCTGTGGTGACTGTTGTAACCCTGTTTCTATGCTACCCCCCCCACCCCCACAGCGCTGTAGTGACTGTTGTAACCCTGTTTCTATGCTACCCCCCTGTCCCCCTCACCCAACGCTGTAGTGACTGTTGTAACCCTGTTTCTATGCTACCCCCCCCCCCCCCCCACAGTGCTGTAGTGATTGTTGTAACCCTGTTTCTATGGGGTTCTTGATTCCTGTTCTTGATGGGGTTCTTGATTCTATGGGGTTCTTGATTCTTGTCGTTCTGATTCTTGTATGTAACCGTAGAATGCACTTATTGTAAGTCGCTTTGGATAAAAGCGTCAGCTAAATGAAATGTAATGTAATGCTACCCCC